>CAMTDV010000007.1:63086749-63686749 GCA_947069175.1 Scalesia atractyloides | reverse complement strand
ACACACAATTTTCAGCTAAATAGTCACCAACCAAACGTTTATGAGCACTTAAATAAATGTTAAAAACTAACGTTTATGAGCACTTAAATAAATGTTAAAAACTAAGTTTAATAAATTATTCAAAACAATCCTAAAAATAAATAACAAAACTTTCAAAATTAAAATTGTATAAAAATAATATACCTTCGCGATCTCTATTTAACGTCACGGCCCTTGTTCTTTGGTTGTGACGTTTCTTCGTCTTCACAATCTTCTTCCATCTCGGCAACAATTTTAGCCGTGTAAAGCATCATGGTAAGAAAAAAATTCTCGGCATTTTCCTCGTCCGATGAAGAACTCATAGCGATTATTTTTTAGAAGGTATAGATGAATGTGAGAGAAGAAATATAAAAGATGGAGTGTGGTGAGTTTTTAAAAAAATATAATTGAATGGAAGAGAAGGAATATAAAAAGACAGAGTGTTGTGAATTTTGAGGAATAAAATGAGGGTTATATATTGTTTAAAATAAAACAAAAAGATTTTTTTAATTGCAATTAGCCATTGTTTAACGACATTATTTTGAATTCGTCATCAAGATGAACAGGAAATATTCCCCGATTGAACCAAAGGGGGGAGGGGGCGGTGTTCCCTGTCGGAGTCGCCAGCCACATCAGCCCCCCGAACCTTGTTCCCGATCCACACCCATACGTCTAAGATCTGATTTTGGTTTTGTGGTAAAAGCAAAATATATATATAATTAAAACTTCTTTTCATCTATCTAAGAACTTAATTTCTTCAAAATAAATGATGCTACACTAACAATACCTAATATTATCAATCCATTTCATATATATATATATATATATATCATTATAGAAATGTCTTTCCCTAAAATAGTATAATAAATCACCGAAGACTAAATTCATCAATCGTTTCAACGCTTCATATAATAAATTTTTAATGTCTGAAAACATTAACAATCAATTCTAAATTTTACTTATTATTCACGTAATCTAACATGGTCAAGGATGGAAACCCACCCAACTAAGTTTATTACGTACCTCCTACTCGATCCTCTATACACATTAGTCACTTGCACCACTTGCATGCAGTCATGTAGATTGTATCTTTAAATATATTCCAATCTTTAAAGTATCTTTCTACTAATTTATTCATGATAGTAGTTGTCTTAATGATATGTATTCCAAAGTAGCAATATACAACAATGTATATAGACTTTAACCACACTTTAATATAAAAGTACCCCATATCAAGTGGCGAGGGTTAGAAGTGGCCGGGGTTGGGGGCGCCTGATCCTTTAAAATTTTCGCTCATCACAAAAATTTAAAGGATTAGATAACACATTCCGGAAATAAAATTGATACAACACATTCACTCAAACTATAAAAAATCTTCCAACAAGAACCCATCTATGTATGTTATTTTTTATTTTTTTGAAATGTATGTTAATTAATACCCGAATTTACAATAAACCTACCTTGTAGGTGTTTTTTAAAGAAAAAACTAAAGTACACCCATATGTTAAGTTAAATGCATGTATAAGACCGCTATAAATTTGTGACAAACATATAGAATCGTATATTTCTTTAGAATTTACAATAGGCCGTTCTAAGTGTAATGTAGGAGAGAGAAAAAGATGTGGATTATAGATATCGAGATATGTATTTATGTAAAAATGCCTAGATAAAAAGGGTGTGTGCAAGAGGAGAATGAATATGACACATATTTTTAAAAATAGGGGCAAAGGGAAAGACAAAATGTGCAGTGTTTACATGACCATCTTTTTTAGACCATTATTATGGATGTTCTTAGCATTATATGTACAATACCTACACTAGTGGTGAGCAAAGTCCAAGAACCAACCTGATACTTGAGAAGCCCATATAACTAGAATGGCGACCCTCAATACAAACTCGGTTTCAGTTTTTTTCATAATCGGGTCTCTCGATCCAAGCTCCAAGACCTAACCCGGATGTTAACCCCTTTTTTTCCAGTTACAAACTGTAATACTTTCACACTAGACACAAAATATAGCAATTTCAAATCAATGTTTCATGCTCAATCTTTGTTCAATTTCAGTCCAATCGAGATTACTTACCATGTTTGTTTATCGGTTTATTAGAAGGGATTAGAAGATTGTGTACCTCATCAACGAGCAGCAGTCGATTAATGAATGAAGCAGCCAATAAATTCAATGAAGATTGTACGTTTATGAATACGTTTGAATGATTCTATGTTGAGATAATGATAATATAGTGCTCCCTAGTAATTAATTAGGCTAAAGAAAGGCTGTTGGGCCCTAGCCCAATATACTTGTTCTTGAATTTCGGTCTAGTAGGTTTGTATTGCAACTCCATCACTTGTGTTCCTGGACCGGGACCAACCCGAACCCGAAATTTGGACCAAGAATAGAACCGAAAACTAACCTATATAATCCATGTTGGGTCGGTTTCGGTGATCTATCGGTTCGGTATTCGGTTTTTCTGGGTCTGACCCGGTATATGCTCGCCCCTAACCTACACAGTTTTGTATTTAAAGTAACTTAGAAAACTATTTTCATAATTTATCAATACTAGTATTTAGGACTCCATATGTTGCAGTGAAATCATTAAACTAAACACAAAATAAGCGTAAAAATATTAAACCACGCATTCACATTGCAACGTGTTAACTCACAAAATTTAAACCCAAACGTAATATATTGTCGTAGAAAAGAATAACTAAATCGAAACGGTTAAAAACATTATAGAATCGGATTTAAGTTAATAATAATAATAGTAAATAAATTTATAAAGTGTAAGCTTTAACAATTCAGGAGAGGGATGATGAGAAAGCGTCATGAGAAAACTCTATCTAATCATTACTAAACCCTAAAGTCTAAATCCTAAGAAATAAACCTTAAACCATAAAAAATTAAACCTTAAGCTAACACCTAATAACTAATTGCTAAAACTAAACCCTAAAAACTAATCTTTAAACTGTAACAATTAAATCTTAAACACTTAAAACTAAATGTTATGGGTGAATATTTCGCTTATTATTCTGAACCGAAACTGACTATCCAGGATAAGTGATAGGTTTGATATCTTGAACATATTTCCTATATTTAACTACCCCGTTTCTTGCATTTGTTATATAACTTATGCAGGGGATGGATAAATGAGACCAAGTCAAGCACGAGACTCGCTTGTTCAGTTGAAGAAGTGACCGTTAGTCTCCGTTGAAGGAGTCCTTCTCTTCGAGATACTTAGTTAGGTCTTTCTATTATAAATTAAGGATGACTGGTCGATTAGTAGTGGACACACTCTCTTCGTACACTTATACACCGATCAACACTTTGTCTTGCAGCTCACTTACAATTGCAACACTCACATTAGCGATTATTGTACCATCGATCAATCATGATCTCGAGTTGTACTCTTTTTGTTTGTTTAATATTATTAACTGTGGTAGACAACTTTTATAGTCGTCTCCTGAGGTTTTGTGCCAGTGATCTCTTCCACATAAATCTTTTTGTTCTTTGTTGCTTAAGTGTTCAGTTTCATTCCAAGATCTCAAACAATATTCTATATCTTCAGCAGTATTTTAAACATTTCAAACGGCATTCTTTATATTTATACTGCATATTTATTAATTTAATCTACAATAACATTTACAAGAATTAATCTAAAAATCACTAAATTGTTTAGGTAATTTTTTATTAAAACACTAAACCCACAAATAAATCAACATAAATATCAAGTTTTTTTAACTTTCTCACCAATAAAAAATTATCTTTTATCTAGCTGTTCAATACATGGTTTATACAAATAAAAGATTATGTACAAGAGAGAAATTTTATTGTAGGAGAGAATCATGATCACCCATTTGTTTTTATCAATTTAAGAAGGGAAGGGTACGATGGTCTTTTCTCCCTTTAAGTAGTTTCCTCATTGATTTTCAAATACCTATAACTTTTTCATATGTTCATATATATTTTTTCAAATTTCACCGTATTAACGAGTATTCTCTTTAATTTGAGCATATTGTTATAGTGTTCTTAAGTTTTTTACATGACGTCTTTGAATACCCATTACGTGATTTTTGAATGCCCGGTACTTGACTACGTGATTTTTGAATATTTATTACGTGATTACACATTCAATATGATTTGTTATAACTAATGTTAACACAATTATGTTTAGTACATGATTACATATTCAATAATAAGAACTTGATTGTTTTGTGCTTTATTACGTGGTTAAATCTCTAATATACGACATTGTGTTATTATAGGTTGATTTGGCTAATGTTTTGTATATAATTTATCCTTAATACGTGATTATAAATATCACGTATTCCATATGAAATATTATGTATACATGTTTTGTTTTTACGTAATTAGGTAATCACTCAGTGGGGTTTCACAAACATACTATAATGAAAGCACGTAATCAAATCATGTAGTCACGTAATAATACATAGTCAACTATTGTTACGTAATTACGCAATCACTTAATAGGGTTTCACATAAAATATCATAATAAAATCACGCAATCACGTAAAGGGTGTTCAAAATCACGTTGTCACTTACTAGGTATTCAAAATCATGTAATGGATATTCAAAATCGTGCAAATATTTTTTTAAACTATAGCAATAGACAACTCGAACTAAATAGAATGAAATGCTCGTTAATACGGTGTAATTTTTATAAAAAAACATTAACATATAAAAAAGTTATAACCGTTTAAAAACAAAATAGATTTATGTGAAATCTATATTTATACCCTTTCTCAATATCTAAATTTTGCCCAAAACAACTTTTTCCCCTGTTTCAAATCCACCGGCAAAGTAATGCGTGAGGAAAGATAAAGGGAAAAGATAAGCGATCAAGCTACTTTCTTAGTAAAGAAGCTACTTTTTTTTTATCACAACATACCCCCATCTCCATTTCATTAAGTAAACCCACCCTTCTTCTGGTTGATTCTTCTTCAAATGGCTTCCACATTGCTCCTCGTTGTAGTCTTTGTCTTCGATCTCGTTGCTTTTGCACTTGCTGTTGCCGCTGAGCAAAGAAGAGCTTCTGTCAGTTCTTTTAACCCTTTTCTTTTTATTTTCCCAAATTTGTTTTCATCATTATAACTGTGTGTTTTGCTTGATCTGATATGGGTATTGTTGGTTTCATCATAAAGTTGATTAATTTAGTGTTTCTTGGAGAATAACTGTGGTTAATTTTGCTTAATTTATTGTTTAAGCTGCTATTTGTTGAAAGATGAAGATTTGGTGTTGAAATTTAAGATTAATTTTCGCAGTAATGCCTTGATGTTTTTTAGCTTGATGTCTTTAGATTAGTTATGTACTCTTTTCCACTTTGATGTTGAAGAAAAGCTTGTTAATTTGGAAGCTGAATTCTGATTTGTCTGAGGTTCAAAAGCCAAAAGTGGAATTTAGCTCTAGAAGGATGAATTAATGTGCTTATATGACAGTTTGAGTAAATCTCTTTTGTAGTACTGAAACTACTGAATTTGATGTTTTAGAAGAGAATCTCCTTGTGTATATATAGGGATGTTCAATGCAAAACCAATGTAAGTACATGGAATTGTCAGAACACATAAGCACTTGTACATATTGCTTACAAGATTTAGTGGGTGACATAACCGTCTTACGTATCACCTAAGTAGTTAATGCGGTCAAATATCGGTCAAGGACCTATATTTGAGATATCGGTTATCGTGGTGGGATATTGGTAATTTTAATATCATGCTAAATTTATATATATAGCAATTTAACACTAACGATTCAGTATACTCTCCTACCATTAACAAATTGACCTTTTGCAACTTGCAAAACACTAACAATTGTAGCAAGTAGGAACTGACTAAGACTTAAAACACTAACATTTAACAGTAACAACTAACAATGAAGACTTAAGACACTAATAGCAGCAATAAGAAGAAGACGGATGGTAGAAATAAGAAGAAAGGTACTGATATCAGGAAAATCTGTGATATATTGGTCAAATGACGGTCAATTTCGCCGATATTATCGGTACTGATATTCTGACCGATATCTCCATAGGGCCCACAATAACCGATATATCATTGATATATAGGTGATATATCGGGATATTAACTACATAGCATATCACAATTATCTCTCCCATTGTATACAATTGCCTACACGGTTTTCGTAGTTCTCTTCTTAAAATTGATTATGTATTGGACAACCCTTTGTTTATAGGAGCCCACCATTATATTTGATAACTGAAATAAAAAAATTGAATTCAAAATATGCATTTGCTCAATTTCTTTTTCAATGTGATATTGGATCAATACTTTCATTTATTTTAATACTGAGTAGTGACCCGTACTTTGCGAAAACAGATATAATCTTCTTTACATCAATTTAAAGTTAGAAACTGGTTTATTTGACTTGTTGAAGTCAAACATGAAGCGTATGCTTTTCTTAGTGTCTTACAAATGAACCAGTAGAAGCTTCATATCAGTATTCCATCACACTAGATTTGCACCTCTCTAAGGACATGATTGGGGATAGGAGTTCTTGGAGACGTTAGATAAAGGTTTGGGGTTTTAGGGTAGTGTATAGATTTGTCTGACCTTTTTCTTTGGGTCTTAGTTTTCCTACACTTTGGGTTGCCTTAGCCTTGGTTTTGACTTAGCGAGGTCTTGGCCTATTGATTTTTTAGGGGAGTGTACACGTACTTTCAAGGGGGTTCATGCCACTGTTTTATTGTCTCTCTGATCTTTTATCTGTTACTACTATAGTCTATCTCACTACTTGTCTATTTTGATATTGTTAGTACTTTTTGTTTTTAAGTTGTTTTGGTTCCTTGAACCACACTTTATGCTATTTTCATACTATACAAATTACATGTCAAGAAAAAGGTTTATGGAGCCGGGGGTCTCAGTGGGAGCAACCTCTCTATCTTCTAGGACAGAGGAAAGGTTTGCCCCCATCCCACCCTCCCCAGACCCTACCTTCATCGCTTACTTTGAGTGGGTTTTTACTGGGTATGTTTATTTGTTTATTTATCACTATTCCATCTCAGGTTTCATCACATGGATCATGGATACCTAACTTAATTCCTCAAACATAGTTGTCAATCGCGGTCGCTATAGCGAATAGCATAGCGTATAGGTCAAAGGTCGCTAAAGGGTATTTAGCCATAAATAGCGGGATTTAAAAAAAAAATATAAATAGCGATTAAATATAGCTGGATTTTAGGTTTTTGTTAAATATACATGTAAAATAGCATATATATCAAGGTATTTTGATATATTATAAATATGTTTTTTCTAGCGTATCGCTATTTATAAAATAGTGCCCACTATTTATCGCTATTCGCTATTAGCATATATGTACCTTATCGCTATTCGCCATTAACAACTATGTCCTCAAAAGACTAGTTAGCATTGTTTTGCTCAGTTACTTGTTTGATATATGTAATTCTTCGCATTCTATTTCAAAGTTTTAAGTGTAACAATTCAAATTCAAAATGTGTATCAGCTTTCTGAGCTTTTTATAGCTCAAAATGTTTTGTACTATAAGATATCATCTGAGTGAAAAGAGGCTATTCTAAAAGATGCTAAAGTTGGAAACCAATTCAGTTGACTCTAAGTAAAAAGTTGACTACATTGACATTCAAAATCTACGGTTAACTTTTTATTGTTGTTTCTACTACAAGTGTCATTGTAATCTTTTCAAAGAACTGATCCAATTGACTTTTTAGTATCTTTTTTTTCGAATTGATTATAATATTCTAAATTGTACTACAGGCTCGGATTGCTCAAGATGCAAACTCAAGATATTGTGTTTATGAATCTGATATAGCAACCGGAATGGGTGTGGGTGCACTGTTGTTCCTTCTTGTGAGCCAACTCCTTGTAATGTTTGCAACCCGTTGCATGTGTTGTGGGCGAGCCCTGAGCCCTGGTCGTTCAAGGGCCTTAGCCGTCTTCTTATTCATTACCTGCTGGTAAGTTACACTCTTCACCTTATATGTATACCCAAGACCTGTATACTTTGACTTTCTAGTTCAAACAAGTTATATTAACAAAAGTAACATGTACCTCCTAGCATAGTAAATCATAGGGGGTGCACGGGTCGGTTTGGTTATTAGCATCAACCCAAAAGTAAGCGAAGTCATTGGTTAAGCAGTTCGGTTTATTCGGTTAATTTGTCGGTTTTCTGTTCGGTTCGGTTCGTTTTATTTCGGTTAATAATCAAATCAAACAAGGGCGAAAATTTTTGCTTAAAAATACATGTTATGGAGGTATAAATACATGTAGATATATAAATACATGAAATGCAGGTATAAATACATGTAATGGAGGTAATAAAATAAATGAAATGAAACTATAAAACATGAAATACATGAAATGGAGGTATAAAATCTAGAAATATATGAAAATATAAATGGTTTGGTTCAGTTAATTTCGGTTGACTGATGCTACAAAAAAATAACCAACGGTTATTAAGTTCGGTTTCGTCGGTTTTTTGGTCGGTTTCGGTTAATGGTTCGGTTATTGCTCACCCCTAGTAAATCACATTACAGGATAATTCATCACAGATTTTGCATGATTCAACACTTTTCATAAGCTCAACACTAATTGCGTTCAAACACCGTCATCTTGCATTTCCATGTCTAATTGTTATTTTTATTTCATTAGGGTGACATTCATCATTGCTGAGGCGTGCTTGCTTGCGGGTTCAGTCAGAAATGCATATCACACAAAGTATAGGAGCGTACTTTCGGCTAACCCTCCTTCATGTGAGACCTTGAGGAAAGGTGTGTTTGGTGCTGGTGCTGCTTTCGTGGTTTTCACGGGTATAGTTTCGGAGCTTTATTATGTTTTCTACTCCAAATCTGATGAAGGTGTCATCCCTACCAGAGATACCGGCATAAGAATGGGAGCATTCAACTAATCTTCCTCACAAATTTATAATTTGTTAGTTTTCTTATGTGTGTAGATTATTTGTCATGTGGTCTCTTTTGTTATTGAACTTAGAGTTGAGGATGTGGTTCATTTGTGAAGTTATGTGATCATCAAGGTTTTATTTTTTTTTTCGTAAATTTGGATCATAATAGGTGTAGATCAGAACAGATATTCCAAAGAATTAAGGGGATTGGATTATCTAATTTTCAGTTGCTGGCGGTTGAGTAACTTACTACTATACATATTAACAAGTGATATTCCTATGAAATGATTTTACAATATAAAGTGGCATTTGCCTCCATTAGGTTTGGTCTAGATTTCTTCTGACTTCCTATCTTCTAGTTTTTGCCCTATAAAACGTGGGTATTTTATTGCCACATGCTCTAACACTTAGTCAACTGTTAGTTTGACTGTTAATTTTAGGGTTAAAGATATAATTTCACCCATGAATCTTATTGACCACACCTTATATCTCTGTTATCTCCTCTTCACTCTCTAACACCCTCAACCAACACACACAAACTCATCTTCTTCCTGTTGACTGCGTTCATACATGTCACCGGATTCAATGGCGTTCAATGTGCAAATGGAGAATGAATCAATCATAGGTACGATTACAAACCTCTATTTCACTTTCGTTGTACTGAAACCATGTGATTCACACACAATTTAAGCTCTGTTTCACTGTTGTGGATACAATGTAGCCAATACAAACCATGGAAATGATAATGAGGACATTAAAATTCTTCTCGTATATTAAAGTATTGCGATCACAAGGATACATGTTTTATAGAACAAGATACCGAACCTAACCTTAACAGGTCTAGCACATCTATACAGTTAGGTTTTGCCGTTTTGCCTTTGTGGAAATGAAGTTTTTTTTAACAACAATTCCTAAATTAAAAAAAAAAAATACACTACAACTTGAATACACTGTAGGATATAAACTCCAATATTTTGGTTGTGAAACATACCACTTAACCACCAGAAATTTAAACTCTCAACCCTTGGAAACTTTGTGGAATGAGGATGAACTAGCTTTAACTCTTTTCGGGCAACCTTCTTGAACAAAGTGAAAATCAACTTCATTACATTTCGTGCATTGCGAGCAACTCCAGAATTGTGGTATCAGCCAATCCTTGCTCCAGAAGTGGTATCAGCCAACCCATTAAGAATCTATTTTACGAAGTTATTTTAGAGTTGTATTAGCCAAGTTAGTGTCTAGCACGATCAGTAGCGAAGCTCGAGATTTTCGACCGGGGGTCGGAAGTTACCGGACCTAAAAATTTCTATAAAGGGTCGAAAATGAATATATCTAAAAATTTCTATATAAAAACTACATACTTTCCACTACTTAGCAAAAAGTTAGAGGGGTCAGCCGCTCCCTCCCGCCCTTAGACGCTTCGCCCATGACCACGATGACAAAGCCACCCGTGAATCGTGCTTATAATATATTAACAAAAGGTAATAATAAGCATTAAGTTCAATCTATTATAAAGCACAAATTAATAACATATAAGTTATAGCAAACGTAGTGTTTAGTGATATGAGATACATGACAAACTTTCAAACTATTTAATTTGTTATAATTTACTAATATTTGGTTATTTAAAATGTCTTAACTATAACTAAAGGCATACCGTCTATTTCAGTTTTACTTTTGTATATTTTATTTATTTATTAAAAATGTCAATTTTAACTATATTTATGAGAAAAGAAGTCTATCTTCTGTTTTTTGGATTAAATATATCGAAATTTTATAATTTTATGTAAATTTTGGATTAAATATATAGAAATTTTATAATTTAGTTAAAACATTAGAGTATAAAGGGGCAATTTCATATATAGCTCTACAAACTTGCAAAATATCATATATACCCATACAAATTATAACCTTAAAAGTAGTTGAAATATCATATATATATATATAGATAGAGGTTCATGTGAGAAAATTTAAAAGTGTGAGAAGGATAAGAAAGATTATGGAGGT
Source organism: Scalesia atractyloides (assembly GCA_947069175.1). Taxonomy (NCBI): domain Eukaryota; kingdom Viridiplantae; phylum Streptophyta; class Magnoliopsida; order Asterales; family Asteraceae; genus Scalesia; species Scalesia atractyloides. The sequence continues at coordinate 63,675,821 of CAMTDV010000007.1, read as the reverse complement.
GACATGTGTCCCTTTTTATTTTGGTAGTTTAAGGGTATAAGTGTAATTTAACTAATAAAATCTAATTATGGAATGAATATATGCAACCGATTTTTGACAGTTATTGTAGGGATTTTCGAATTTGAAATAACACCCTAACTCATAAAAACACCACAACATGTATATTGAAGGCATACATCTTATGAAGAAACAGAAATATAACTCATAGAAACACCCTAACTCATAAAAACATCACATCATGTATATTGAAGGCATACATCTTATAAAGAACAAAAATATAACAAAAATAACACCATAACTCATAAAAACACCACATCAGTTATATTGAAGGCACACATCTTATAAAGAACACCCTAACATTAAATATAACAGAAATAACACCCTAATATAACACCAGTCAACGCTTTAATCAGAATCAAAACAGAAATAACACCCTAAATATATAAAACAGAAATAACTCTACATAAGTATATCAATATGGTACTCATATTAAACATAAAAAAACACTCGTTATTATGGTGTAATTTTTTTTAAAAAAGAGTTACGTATAAAAAGTTATTGATGTTTAAAAAAGAAGGGGGGAACTTTGCATGTGTATTAATGTTAGTTTCTTAATTTAAAAATATTAAATTTACCTTTATACCCTTAATCTAGAAAATTAGTTAGTCTAATAGTTAACATTATTTACAGAATTGCCACTATGACCTCAATCATTAGATTAAATATCTAATGGTTTAGATTCTTTCTTATCCTTCCCACATTTTTAAATTTTCTCACAATAACCTCACCCTATATATATATATATATATAGTGGAGAGTTCAAATGAGAATAAAATTTTTGTAAGAATAAGAAGAATAACTTATAAACCAATATAAATTCTCCATTTACTTCATTTAATGTGTGTATTTAATGTTATGAAAACAGACATATATGTAAATCTATAATTATTATTAATTAGCTAATTAATTAAACTTGTAACTTATTTTTTTTCATATAATCTCTCAAGATAAATAATTTATGGTATATGACAATTTTCGACATGTGTAGGATAAATTTTAGTATTTGTAAGATAAATTTGGAAATGTGTAGGGTAAATTTACATGTGTGTAGGGTACATTCCGGTAAATGTAAGACATATGTAGGATAAATTTTAAAATGTGTATGATAAAATGTTTTTGCTTTATTAATGAGAGATAACATATCTAATGAGAGAAGTTATAAACTATTTAATGTTTTACCATTATGCCCTTTCTTCCTTTTCTTCTCACATTAAATTCTTCTCAAATGAACCTTCCCATATATATATATATATATATATATATATATATATATATAATATATATATATATATATATATATGTAAAATTTAAATCCAATTCGAGCCAAACCGAGCGAATCGAGCCGAGTGGACCTTTGCTCGTGCTTGATTCGGTTTGATTGAGCCAATCTGCTCTTTTACAACCGAGCCAAAATACGAACGATCATTTCCGAACGAACTTCGAACGAGCGACGAGCGCCGAGCGATTTGGACAGCCCTAGTCCCGTCATTGAAAAATGAGTTTATTACACGGATAGTCCTTGTAGTTTATTGAAAGTAACACATCTGAGATATGATTTCTTTAACAGGTCCAGGTTTTATGGTTTCAATTTTGTAAAATCTAGTATTATGGCTAACTTTCATTAATTTTTCTGTTAAATCAATATATAAAATGTTGGTCACAGATAACAATGTTTTAATTAAACTTGGCAAGTTACAAATATGAAAATAATGTTGACAACCCTAGCCCTGTCATTGAATTTATTACACAAATAGTCCTTGTAGTACATTGAAAGTAAACACATTTGAGAAATGATTTCATTAACATGTACAGGTTTTATGATTTCAATTTTGTAAAACCTAGTATTAAGGCTAACTTTCATTAATTTTTTTGTTAACTCAATATAAAATGCTGGTCAGATGACAATGTTTTAACTAAACTTCGCAAATGATTTCAACGAATATGAAAATAATGTACGAAACTAGAAATCAAACTTTCAAGAAACTAAAATACAGAATTTTCAAGTTTATATCACTTTGAAAAAGTTTACAAGGTGATTGTGAGGTTACTGACTAGTACAAACTAATATTTTGTGATGAATGGTAGTGGAGTTTCGTAGTATGTGATAAATGCTAAGCTTGACTCATTTTCCCTTCGGTTTGATGTTCTCTATTTATAGAGAATGTGAGGCATGAATAAATATTTGTTTATTCATACACTTGGTTGTGAAAAAATGGTTTTTTTGGCATATTGGTTGAATACGTTCACGTCCACTAGTCACTTAGGAGTTCGTGCAAGACCTTATCTCTTTATTAAGTTGCTTCATTAGCATTCTGATGAACTACTTATTAGAAATCTGATACTTCTTGATCATGATGATCAGATTTTACTAGATTCTGATGATAAATATCAGATTTATCATCAGAAACGTCAGATTGCTCTTTTATGATCATCCTTTCTTGAATGTGACCATTTTCTGATCTTTATTGAAGATGATGCTTTTGTTTCCTTTGTTCTGTTGTCATGTATCTTCTTTCTCAGAGACCTATTGACTTTGTCATCTTCAGAATTGATCAGATTTTTTTTCAACACTTAAAAAAGTTTCCTAACATAAGTTTCTATTATTACTCAAAGTGTTACTTTCAATAAACTACAAGGACTACATGTGTAATTATATTTAAAAAATATTAAAAACTCTTTGTATTTGTAAAAATAAACATCATAATATGTGCTACATAAATATATTTAATAATTATATTTCTAAAATTTATTTTTCTATAACTAATTTCAAAAAGACATGATAAATATAAAACACATGTATATTATCTCAAATATAATACACACACCTTTTTTTATCTTTTATTATATTCGAACCTACAAATTTAATTACAATAATTTGTTTAGTTTAGTTAATATTATATTATATAAATATAATTTAATATTCTTGCAAGTCCAAAAACGGATCTTTCAATGATATCAAACAAACCTATTGATTGTGCGAAATCCAATCAATAAGCAATTCAAGAATAAATATAAAAAATACCAGACTACTTTCAACTCACACAGGGTATCCTTACTTTGATTAGCAAAAATGTCTAGTATAAGGACAATGATCAAAATCGCAGCCTCTCTGTAAAGCCTTGCTTTTTCATATTTTCCTTAATTAGAAAGTTTAATCGTATTTCTATTTATGAAAACTTGTATTTATATCGTATTTGTATTTCTTTTCCCAATCTTGTAATCCGAGACTTGAATCATTATAAAATTCATACTTGATATATACTTGTCTTACATGCATTCAATTGTTTATACGTGTTTACATACAAACCGATACTTATTATACGTGCAAATACTCATACATTCATACTTGATACTCAAAATATACTTACATATGCGTTAAACACTTAAAAACGTGCCAAAATACCAAGTTTTAGCATAAAATGAAGGAAAAACCAAGTTCAGGGACTAAAAGTGACAAAAATCAAACAAGTTTCTGGCCCGGGGCCTCTTGCACCCCGCGACCGTCTTCCCCTTTGCCTTTCGCGGCCGCCAGAGGGCTTGACTCGCAGATAGTTGTTTCCAGCTCATGGATTGGGCAAATGTGTGTTTGTTAGTTTGTGTTTCTTGCATTTAATGCTCACCTAACTCACCCCAAACCTCAACTATAAATACCCACCTCCTCCCACACTCACTTCACATTTCAAACATTCATCTCTCTCTCTAAATCTCTCTCTCTCAATCCAGAAAGTTCAAGACTTTCAACTGAGTTCTAACTCACCTTTACCTCCCTTCTTTACTCTTTCTTCTTTCTTAACACTTGGAACACCTCTAGGAGTGTTTCCATAGGTTTTCCTTGGAAAACCAACATGGAGCATCACCATATTTGAGGTCACAAGTGTAAGAACTTCCCGTTTTAATAGGGTTTTAACCCACAAGTGTTGTATCCTTCCAAGCTTGTTCATGTAACAAGACTTGAGTTGGTAGTGTGTGATTACTTGGAAGCCTTGGCTATCCTACCTTCAATCCACCACCTCACTTGATGATTTTGATTATTTTACAACTTTTGTTTTCATTTTAACTTATTCATGACCATCCTTGTTGTCCTTAGGACAACTTGTGCATTGGTGAACAATACGAAAGAGGTTAAAGGAAGGTTATCTTCATACCTCCGTGCATGACTTCTATGAGCTTTCATGATAATTATGATCTACTTATTTCGTATACTATATAATACACACACACACACATTAACCGAACCCTTGATGATAATCGAATGATTGTCCGTCATGGTACTAGGTTACATCACCTAAGTACTTAACCTCTCTTTACGATTCTAATGGGTATCTTAACCCATGAAAACACATCAACCCAAATGGGTATTATAGTGTCAAAAACGAATATTAAGTCTAGGTGATTATTTTCTCGTATACATACTTTGGTACATTTAAAAATTTCCAATCCCCCGCTATCATCCAATACTTACGCGCTTACGTTTTCCTTATGTAGGATAACTCGGCATTCTATCCTTCAAAACTCTTCACGGAAATTACCAAGTGGAAGCTTGCAAAACCGTGAGTACACTTGACCCATTTCCCTTTTTACACAATTTGGGTTGTAACATGTTAACTTACAAAATACACGAATACACACACTACATGCTTTATACACTCGATCCGTCATATATGCTTATTCTTATGCTTAGGTTCATGCTAGATTCATACATGCTTCTTGTCATTAACTTAGCTAGCCCTAACTTAACATATATAGCGCTATAGGAGTAGCACACCGCCTGTCGGGGTATTGTTAAGCTTTAAGCTGATTCATTCTTAATTCATACTTTAGTCTCGTTACTTCAGTGATGTGGGGCACATTCATTCTTGTGGACACTTGGGTTTGACAATTAGTATTGCATGCTAGCTTACCTTGTATACAATTGCCATGTCGATTTGAGTAAATACTTTTATACTTATCTATGTACTTAAACTTGTGTACTCGCCAATACTTGTTGTATTGAACTATACTCTTAACATGTTGCAGGTTAAAGATGTTGAATATGAGGAATCTAGTAGGGACGACATAGAAAGAGACCTAGAATGTTAGGCTTTTTATGTTGTAACTTTTGTTGAATTTGTTATGATGTAATTGACAATTTGATTTATGAAATGAAAGGAATTTTTGATTTAAATATTGTTGCAAATAGTGTTATGATGCCTTGAGCAATCTGTTTCGTCTCACTCCGATGTTTCCGCCATCGGTTGGGGTGTGACACTCTCTCTCTAGAAATTTTGTAATGAAAGTGCTAACCTAGTTATGAACAAAACACATTATATACTAACTAGGTTTGAGCGTGACCTAGGTGGCCTACGACCCAAATGCACACGATTTACAAATTGACCCACAACACCTTAACCCATTGATATATAATCCTCACAATCTTTGCCTAGGATTATGCTATCAACGTCTTCGAATTATGATATTTGTTGGTGTTGTGTTGGTCTCTATGATGGTCATTATCGGCGTGGCATGTAATCTGCTTCTCTAAGTATCATATCTCTTATGAGTCCTAGGATTTATATAAGTAGTTGAATTAAAATAAGAATCCGTCGAATTTACACTAAAGGATGCTTCGTGAGGAGGAATCACTTATGCTTTTCTCTGTCTAACTCTTTGTTTCTCTAACGAATTCATGAGTACTTGAGGATTCAAATACTGTTATATCATCTCTTTGTTGTCTAAAGATTTCAAATTGACTTGATCAACAACAACTTCTTATTGTTGCCCATATCTTTTATGGAACATAACCTTGACTTCACTGATTTGCGTCAACAACCCAAACTCCCCCTTTCTCGGTGCATGGGTTGTGGGGACGCACCAAAGTTATGGTGGTCCTGTGCCATTCCCAACCCATCTTTCAAAACAATTCCTTTGAAATTCCCTACTTAAACTTTCTTTTTTACGGTTTATTTATACAAAAATAAAGCTAAAAACAAAAAATTAAAACTAATATTTAGAAAATAAAATAAAAATAAATAAATCAAACAGATATAAAAACTTTACAGGCAATTGCGTATCGAATCAAATTGCTTACTGACAGACTGAGGAACACTATTCGGCATAGATTTACTCAGATTGGTCTAGGTGATTGAAAATATATTTGTCCACTTAAACTTTAGCGCCTCTTTTTCAATCTTTCAACTGACAACCTCGCTAAACCGAAAAAGAATCGATGAGAGTATACCTAGTGTGTGTGTGTACCGATGTTGCGGAAAATCCAAACTCTAAGAACGGCGAGTTTCGAGGACTTTAAACCTACTCGCAACGAAACTTGGTTTAACTTCAAAATCGGTACGAACCCGTGCTATCCCTTCTAATACACTAGCTCCGCCCCTGCATATACTCACTAAAATATAAATTGATTAGATGCTTGGTGTGCTAATGAAAGAGATTAATTATTGGGTAATGTATTTGGTTAAACTATAAGTTAACATACTATTTTTAAAACTATAAGTTCAAATAATATTTTAAATTATTAAAGGTAACATTATGAGTTATTACTATATTATAACATTTAAGGTAGCATATTAACTACAATACAAAGAAGAAGCCATCATTTTGGACTTAATTATTAAAAAAAACCATGTCTTTAATTTTTATCTCTCTTTGTACCGTAGGTGATTTAAGGTAGCATATTAGCTACAATACAAAGAAGAAGCCATCATTTTGGACTTAATTATTAAAAAACCATGTCTTTAATTTTTATCTCTCTTTGTATCGTAGGTGATCGGAATGGTAAAGTCTTGTCTTTTTTTCTTCATCTTTTGACTTAAAGATTTCTCGCTATAAATTTGAGGTTCTTTGCGTTTCACGATAGCTCAAGGTATAAGTTCGTTGTTTTTGTTTACGTTCAACGTCACATGATGAAACGCCTAACATAGTTTAAAGACTAAAAAGCTATAAAATTTCGAACTTTTATAACATAGCATGAAATTTACCATTATACCCTTAAGTTTAAAACGAAAAACGCAGCCATCAAATTTCTTGACTACGTAAACCCAAACTACCAACTACTAATGTTAATTCATCTTCTTACAAAATCATTAGAAGTAAAATTTAATAGTTACAATTCCAAAAGTATTTTGACCCGTTTGTCGTTAACATGTCCGGAAGCGTAAAGAGGGCAATAAGTGTGTGTTCGTTCCGATCAAGCGCCAACACTTTGAAGAAGCTTTACCTACACATCGAAACCATCTTCGTTAGCAATACATGTTATATTAAGGTTACTAATTATTAACAATTAGTAAAATCATTATATCGTTTCTTAGTTCAACCGTAATTCTTGCTAGTGCTTAACAACATAATTTATTTACTCATTCATATCGTTTCCACATATCCATTCTTTTTTCTTTCTACTTCTTATTCGGTTGATGCATTCTAAACGAATCAACACAAATCATACTAGTACATTATCAGTCTTACCCGTTGACCCATTCTACATGAACCAACACAAGGTCATTCTTTGTATTTTCTACTTCTTACCCGGTTGATCTATTCTAAACGAATCAACACAAAATACTTTTACATTCTCATTCTTATCAGGTTGATCCATTCTATATGAATTAACACAAATCATTTACATTCTCATTCTTACCCGGTTGACCCATTCTACATGAATCAACACAAGGTCATCCTTTTTTACTTTCTACTTCTTACCCGGTTGATCCATTCTAAACGAATCAACACAAATCATACTTTTACATTCTCATTCTTACCCGGTTGACCCATTCTACATGAATCAACAGAAATCATACTTTTTACTTCGAACTTAGTTTACCGATTCTTTGACCAATCTTTGGTCGTAGCAATAACAACTATAATCCTTTATGAAGATATGAGATAGTTCGTTTATAAATAAACATTAACTACGAGTGAGAAGACAACATACCTTGGTCTTGTGCTTTCGGTCGTTTCTCTGAGCTTGTTCCTTCTTCTTTCAATCCTACACATAATCCATTCATACTTAGATTACTTGTTCGCTTTTACACAAACCATATTACTCATAGCTTGCTTTTTACAACTTAACCCATATCTAGCTCAATTTCCATTATATCTATATGCTAATAACTTTCTAGTCATATAAAGCTACATTAATCGTTTCTTAGGCATTTTGTCGAACACTTGGTGTGCGTACAACACTTTAAGCACCATGTACTATTGTTCTTATAAATAATCTACCAAATCATTTTAAGATTCATCAAATCAACTAGTTTCATACAATTCTACATTTAATACTAATCCCATCTAAGAATTACACAATTCATACATCAAACATCAACCTATTTGCACCTTATTCATCATCATGTTTCATCAACATTTTACATTAAATGGGTTTCATTCCAAATCATCAAAATAACCAAAATTAGACATAGTTTATCTTCTACATGTTGTTATTAACTAGTATTCATGATCAATTTCATCAAGCATTCATGGATTACACATAACCCACTTTATCAAATCACTAAAACATAAAATTCAACTGGCTTGATGATAATAACACCTAGATGGTCACCAATTTTAGTTCATGCATAAGCTTAAGCTTCAATTCCCCTTTTAATTAGTTGATTTTGATGAGCAAGGGTTTTCCCCTTTTTCTTGTTTTTCTCTGTCGACACACACACATACTTGAAGTGTGTGTTTTAATTTTAATATTTCATCTTTCTATTTCATTCAATTTTGGTCCCTCTAGTTTGATGTTTATATTATTATGGCCAATACTATCCTTTAATTTAAAACTTTACTTACATTCTAACTAGGCTCTTAATCTTAGTCATATTAAGAAATGATTATGTTTGCATATAACCTTATTTTAACATATTGACGTATATAAGGATTTTGGGATGTTACAAGTCTACCCCCTTAGAGGAGGTTTCGTCTCTGAAACCTAATCACGTACCAAATAATTATGGGTATTGTTTACGCATTTCATCCTCCATTTCCCAAGTAAGATCCGATCCTCTTCGATGTTTCCATTGGACCAAAACTTGTCTAATGGCTTTGTTGCATAGGTGCTTCACTTTAAAATTCTTTACAGTTACCGGTCTTTCCATATAGTTCATTTTCTTACCAATTCAATATCATCAAGAGGCACGTAGGCAGTTTCATCCACGAGACATTTTCTCAATTGTGACACACGAAATGTGTTATGTATTCCATCTAACGCCGGCGGTAATTCTAACTGGTACGCCACTTTCCCAATCCGAGCTATGATTTTAAAAGGCTCGATGTAACGGGACCGAGTTTTCCTCGTTTACGAAATCGAATTATCCCCTTCCATGGTGAAACCTTTAATAACACGTGGTCCCCCACTTGAAACTCAATGTGTCGTCTTCTTCGATCCGCATAGGCTTTTTGTCAGTCTTGAGCTGCCTTCAATGGGGCCCTAATGACATCAATTTTCTCGTTAGTTTTGGCCACTACGTCTTTGGGCATGATTTCTCTTTGTCACACTTCCCCCAACATACAGGGGGTTCTGCATTTTCTCCCATACAACATCTCGTATAGTGCCATTTGAATGCTATTATGATAGCTGTTATTGTATGTGAATTCAGCTAACGGCAATTGGTCGTCCCAGTTTCCCCCAAAATCTAGGACACATGCTCTTAACATATCCACAAGCGTTTGTATAGTCCTTTCTAATTGTCCATCCGTCTGTGGGTGGTAGGCGGTACTAAAATGGAGTTTCGTTCCCATTTGTTCATGAAACTTTTGCCAGAAACGTGATGTAAATCTAGTGTCTCGACCCGACATGATGGAGACATATACTCCATGAAGCGCTATAATTTCATTCGTAAAAATCTCCGCCATCCATGTTGGAAATCTACCTTTGGCATATGATAGGATCGATTTTTCCAGCATACGTTATGGGGTTACAAGCCATGAAGTCCCTATCTGTGCATCTACGAGTCCATTTCTTGTTTTGAACCCCACTAATCCATTCTTTTAGCTCTTCAATCTTGCTAGTCATGATTGCCTCTACTGTTTCTAAAACACGACTTTCTACCTCTTGCGCTAGTTGGGGAAGATTGGCTTGCACAGCTTTTGCAACTTCCTCTGAGATCTTTTCGTTCATTGCTTCTTGACGTGCCAAGTCATTATCGTTCAAATCTCTTTCATCTTCCATCTACATAGGTATTATTTTACTTTCAATAGGATATCCATTCATTAGCTTTGTTATGTTCATTCGTAGCAATTGTTATTATGATTCATACTTGAAGTGTTCATTCCGTAAAATGATCATAAATGGTCAAGAATCATCTATGTGCCCTCAATAATTCGAAAGACTTATTCTTTCATACATTCTTATTCTTCGTTTCGAAACGTTACGTTCCCGACATGCCTTATCATGGTTTAAATAAATTTTTATACAACTTCTTATAGTTAAATTTCACTTTTCGGGTTCTTTGTGGGTTACGGACCGTGTTTTAGGAGATTTGGAACATGTGATGTGAAAATAAAGCATGTTCGGTTTATGAGGGGCGTCGGCAACGCCCATACACATCATCGACGACGCCTAATGTGGCCGTCAGCGACGCCCCATCTGTGCTGCAGACGCTGTTTTCCTTATTTCAGCTCATGCAACCCGTTTACAAGCCCCGATTCAACCCGAACTGACCTATAACGTCCGTAACATCCCATAACACTTCGTTGTCTACCATATATTAACCCGTCACATATTTATGACTAATAAGTAAAAGACACTTACTTGAATGACGCCACAGAGCGAACACACTTATGCACGAGCCTTCGGTTTGAGTTCAAGCACTTCAACTCATGTTTGAATCCCTCAAACCTGGGCTCGGATACCAACTTGAAACGCCTAACATAGTTTTAAAGACTAAAAAGCGATAAAATTTCGAACTTTTATAACATAGCATGAAATTTACCATTATACCCTTAAGTTTATAACGACAAACGCAACCATCAAATGTCTTGACTACGTAAACTCAAACTACCAACTACTAATGTTAATTCATCTTCTTACAAAATCGTTAGAAGTAAAATTTAATAGTTACAATCCCAAAAGTATTTTGACCCGTTTGTCATTAACATGTCCGGAAGCGTAAAGAGGGCAAGAAGTGCGTGTTCGTTCCGATCAAGCGCCACCACTATGAAGAAGCTTTACCTACACATCGAAACCATCTTCATTAGCAATACATGTAATATTAAGGTTACTAGTTATTAACAATTTAGTGAAATCATTATATCGTTTCTTAGTTCAACCGTAATTCTTGCTAGTGCTAAACAACATAATTTATTTACTCATTCATATCGTTTCCACATATCCATTCTTTTTACTTTCTACTTCTTACTCGGTTGATCCATTCTAAACGAATTAAAACAAATCATACTTTTACATTATCATTCTTTCCCGGTTGACCCATTCTACATGAATCAACATAAGGTCATTCTTTGTATTTTCTACTTCTTACCCGGTTGAGCTATTCTAAATGAATCAACACAAATCATACTTTTACATTCTCATTTTTACCCGGTTGACCCATTCTACATGAATCAACACAAGGTCATCCTTTTTTACTTTCTACTTCTTACCCGGTTGATCCATTCTAAACGAATCAACACAAATCATACTTTTACATTCTCATTCTTACCCGGTTGACCCATTCTACATGAATCAACAGAAATCATACTTTTTACTTCGAACTTAGTTTACCGATTCTTTGACCAATCTTTGGTCGTAGCAATAACAACTATAATCCTTTATGAAGATATGAGATAGTTCGTTTATAAATAAACATTAACTACGAGTGAGAAGACAACATACCTTGGTCTTGTGCTTTCGGTCGTTTCTCTGAGCTTGTTCCTTCTTCTTTCAATCCTACACATAATCCATTCATACTTAGATTACTTGTTCGCTTTTACACAAACCATATTACTCATAGCTTGCTTTTTACAACTTAACCCATATCTAGCTCAATTTCCATTATATCTATATGCTAATAACTTTCTAGTCATATAAAGCTACATTAATCGTTTCTTAGGCATTTTGTCGAACACTTGGTGTGCGTACAACACTTTAAGCACCATGTACTACTGTTCTTACCCATAATCTACCAAGTCATATTAAGATTCATCAAATCGACTAGTTTCATACAATTCTTCATTTGATACTAATCCCATCTAACAATTACACAATTCATACATCAAACATCAACCTATTTGCACCTTATTGATCATCATGTTTCATCAACATTTTACATTAAATGGGTTTCATTCCAAATCATCAAAATAACCAAAATTAGACATAGTTCATCTTCTACATGTTGTTAAACTAGTATTCATGATCAATTTCATCAAGCATTCATGGATTACACATAACCCACTTTATCAAATCACTAAAACATAAAATTCAACTTACTTGATGATAAGAACACCTAGATGGTCACCAATTTTAGTTCATGCATAAGCTTAGGCTTCAATTCCCCTTTTAATTATTTGATTTTAATGAGCAAGGGTTTTCCCCTATTTCTTGTTCTTCTCTGTCGACACACACACACATACTTGAAGTGTGTGTTTTAGTTTTAATATTTCATCTTTCTATTTCATTCAATTTTGGTCCCTCTAGTTTGATGTTTCTATTATTATGGCCAATACTATCCTTTAATTTAAAACTTTACTTACATTCTAACTAGGTTCTTAATCTTAGTCACATTAAGCAATGATTATGTTTGCATATAACCTTATTTTAACATATTGACATATATAAGGATTTTGGGATGTTACACATGACTGTATAAATTCACATCTTTGATTGACGATTTTCCTGGTTTTGATCATTGTTTGCTTACCACTTAGCACGGTTTTACTACCTGTGCCCCATAACGCGAGGATTAAACACTAGCCTGCATACATTTGCATTTAACTTGCATTATGTTATTTGTACTACACATTAAATTTCTTATAAGACCCTTGTTTATTTAACTAAAATTATATACAAATTTTAGATTTAGATATTGATATTACAAATACACGCCATACGTATTTTCAAGTTTCTTTTTAAAATTTTATAAATATTAGAACATTTTAACGTATTGTCGTTGTTTAGTTTCGTAACGACTAAACATGATAGAGAAGCTTAAACTTTGACCGTGTTCGGTTCTTCGTTAAGCTTGATCGTCATTTGGTACTTCAAACCATTACCTACATTTCATAAATCATGAAATGCGTTAGTTATATCGAGTTTATAACTAATCTAGCTAAGCCTGAAAGCTCAAAGCAACAAAACAACAAAAACAATATTTTACAAATTACCCGCGGTAAGCTATGGTCTGTACCGTAGCTTATGGTACAAGAATTCTGTTGTTACAGCAGTTGCCTACTGTAAGCTACGGTAGGCCACTGTAGCTTACGGTGGGCTGCTGCAGCTCATGTCAAATTTGCCGTTTTTGTTACGAAAGCTTTCGTAACTTATTCAATTTTCATATGTTTCACTCGAAACTTGTTTCTAAATGTTTGTAAAATATTTACCTACATATTTACTAGAAATCCTTAACTCGTATTCACAACTTTTATGAATTACGCAACCATTACCCAGTTTATGCGCATATTCATTTTGAATTGTGAAGGGATTTAAGCATCTAAGCTTAAATCTCGCTCCTTCTTTCCTTACCTCCTATTTTCACACTAAGACTTCTTTTATCTACCACCACAACTATATTTATGGTGGATTTTATATGGTAAAATCAAATATTCCAAATTCTACCATTCGGTTTGACAATTTACGAAAAGGCCAATTACGAGGCATTAGACCCAAAAAGGCTTATACCTTTCACTTTTACACTATCGAAAGGATTTACTTAATTACAAAACTTATTTTTAAACTACCCTTAAGGGTCATTTGTCCGGTTTTCAAATTAGAAGACATTTTGGTCAACTTTAGTCCTTTCTACGGCGAAGGACTTTTAAAAACATATTTTGACCAAGTGAGCATCTTTAATCAATATTCTATTTAAAATCATTATATTCCTAAGAACATAATATCTACGATTCAAATTATTAAATATACCTTACTTTGTGTAATTCAATGTCCACCCATGACTTGTTTAACTATCATCAGACCTTAAGTTCTCATTGAAAGTTTAACCCATTACACATACCTAGCTCGGGTCATAGCATTGACTCGTTCTACTACCTTGTGCTATTAATTGCTAATTAATAGTGATGCAGGGCATATGCTATTCTCCCTGTGAGCACAAAACTCGACAAGCCACCATTAGTCATTAATGTTAAATGGTGATAACATCACCTTTTGACCCGTTTGGTCTAAATGTCCATTTTATCATTGTGAGTTGGTATTTATTTGCCATCTCATCCATGTGGCCCGTATCGGCTTACACCATACGGTCATATTACTAAGAAAATCATTTCTTAATTCTTTTGACCTATCATGACTTACGCCATAGAGTGTCTTTTTCGTAACTATTATTTAGTCGTCAACTCGTGACCAAGATTACTATTTTACCCTTGTTAACCATTATGGTTTACACCATAAGGTAACTTTTCAAAACTTCTTGTTTATTCGTTATCACATGATCGAATTACCGTTTTACCCCTTTTTACCATCAGATATGGTTTCTTACCATTTTCACTTGTTCTGACCCGTATCATTCCGCATCCATATTTCAAATAATAATTTATCTTCTTTATAACCAATACAATAAGTAGGTGTTCTACTAAAAGGGTGTAGGCGTTACTTACCTTGCATCCAATTATGCTTTTCCGTCTAATTGATCCGTTTGACCTGCTTCTTCCCAAGCTTCCACCTAGCTTGCCAAGCGTCAAACTATCATTTATCATTCGCAAGATGGTTAGATTAGTCATCATTTATCACGACTATCCCATCTTACGTATTTTACATAAAAATTACCATTTGATTTTATTATAGGTCAGTTTGACTTTTAAAAGTCAACTGCCTATTTACATATGCTAATGCACAAATAAGTTCAACAACTCATTTAGGCAGTTCGTCAAAGTAGACGTTATTTTTAGGCTACCATTTTAACTAGATTCCCAACAATTCATATCATTTCTTTCACTTTAACAAGTTCGAGCGATCATTAACATCAAGTTAACTTAGTTCCTATTTATCGATGCTAATTTATCCATTCATTGCGCTAGAACTAAGTGTTTTCATAGATCTATGTAAAACCCATTTTATCATATTACTAGATTCATCCGAATACCTAATATAATCAAGTTCTACATACAAACTAGTAGACGACCTGATTTCAAACACCTATTAACATTAATATAACATCAATTTTTCATACAAAACCCATTCCATGGAAAGTATGAAATGTACTTAAAATCATAAATTGTTCAAGTATCTTCCTACTATTGTCATGCATGATGATTCTAAACATAGGGGTATCATCAACTTCATCATATTATCAGAACCCATTTCAATATCTACTTGTTAATCACCTACAAGTAATCATACTTCAAATATTTCATGATTTCACTATATCAAACGAAATTAAGCATACATATACACTCAATTTTATCTTTGGATCATAATCCAACAATTTAATTGAAAGTATTTTATTTGTCTCAAGTTATAACTTTCACCATTCTAGGTTTTTAAACATAACTTTTGATCCCGTAGTCAAGATGATCGATAATTCATGTTCATGCACAAGTTTGAGCTTTAATTTCCCTTCCAATTTTGATGATCTTAGATGAACAAGGGATTCCCTTGTCTCCACCTCCGGATGATCGACATACACACACATACACACTATGTGTGTGTTATGTTTTAATATTTTTGTTTATAAATCACAATTTTCCTTTTTGACAACTTTGGTCCTTCAAGTTCAGTTTTGATTAGATAAGGCTACAACTTATTGTTTTATCACTTATTTACATGTTACTAACTAGATTAATTTGTTACTAGTTATTTTGTTTACGGGTTAACTTTACCACTACGATACTTTACCCGCCTTTTAATATTAACGTGGTTTGATTACCAAACCCGTTTTTGAGGTGTTACATTTCATTGTTTTAATCTTTGAGGGTGATTTGTGAGTTTTGCATTAATGTTCTATAGATGCAGTTGTTGTTATCAAAACCAAGCTTTACAAATTTTAATACTTATTAATAACTAGGTATATCACGATTTTGTTTTTCGGGTTTTCTCTTTCAATTGTCATTACGTTACAAACCGAAACGTTACCGACTGAAAGCACGCGGCGGCACGCGAAGTTTCTACTAGTTTTGAAATAAATATAATATATAGTTGTTAGATAAGTTTTTGACCAAATTTATTTACTACCAACTGATAATCGGATTATGTCTTACAAATTCAAGTAAAGTGTCTTAACTCAATATTTTACTTTCTTTAACGCTTTCTATCCCTTTTTTTCTTAAGAAGGCTGTACTTTTTCATGTGTATGGCCAATCCTGTTTTTAGATCTATATAATTATTCTTTTCTTTATGTTAATTATTCTAATTATAATTTATAACAGAATCACTATTGCATTATTAATTAAAGAATATATCGATTAGCTAACTAATAATCCACTTTTATTAAACAATAGAGTAAGTACATTAATTCTGGTTTTTTTTAATTAAAGAATATATCGATTAGCTAACTTATAATTCACTTTTATTAAACAATAGAGTAAGTACATTAATTCTAGTTTTTTTTTAATCAGCCCACGTGATTGTAAGTTTGTAGTATTTGTTTACGTTTGTTAACTTTGATAAATATGCTTATCTGCCTTTGAAAAAGTCATAGCCAATTGGCCACAAGACATTATATATATAAACACACAACTCTTCACCATCATTACTATCTTAAACAATGGCATCACTAGCACCACCACAAACCACCACCACCACCGGAAAAACCCTCTCTTCCTCCTCCACCTACGCTTCTTCTTTCTCTTTCAAATCATCACAAGTTCCCATATCAAGAAACCGCACCAAACGCCATGCAGTTACATGCAAAACCCTAGATAACCATAATGATGATCACCAAGAAAACTCACCAAAAATTGACCGGAGAAATGTTATGTTGGGTCTTGGAGGTCTTTACGGTGCCGCTGCCACCTTCGGATCCGGCTCGTTGGCATTCGCGGATCCGATAATGGCACCGGACATCACAAAATGTGGTGCAGCTGACTTACCACAGGGGGTTAAACCTATTACCTGTTGTCCTCCAGTTGCCAAAAGGATTATTGATTTCAAACCACCACCGGTATCAACCACCCGAGTCCGGCCTGCGGCTCATTTGGTCAATAAAGACTATATTGCCAAATTCAACAAAGCAATCGAGCTCATGAAAGCTCTCCCGGATGATGATCCTCGTAGTTTTAAGCAACAAGCTGCGGTTCATTGTGCGTATTGTGATGGCGCTTACGATCAAGTCGGGTTTCCCGATCTTGAGCTTCAAGTCCATGGTTCATGGCTGTTTTTACCTTTCCATCGTCATTATTTATACTTCTTCGAGAAAATTTGTGGAAAATTGATCAACGACCCGAGTTTTGCCATCCCATTCTGGAATTGGGATGCTCCAGATGGGATGACAATACCAAATATATACACAGACAAGAAATCTCCGTTGTATGATACGTTCCGTGAGGCTATGCATCAACCACCGTCTATAGTCGATCTTGACTTCAACGGGGTTGATGAGAATCTTAGCCGGTCGAAACAAGTTTCGACGAATCTCACAATTATGTATAGACAAATGGTGTCTAGCGCGAAGACTGCTAGTCTTTTTATGGGTAACCCCTATCGCGCTGGCGATGAGGTCCCTGGCGGTGGCTCTCTAGAGAGCATACCACATGGCCCGGTCCATGTCTGGACCGGGGACAGTACCCAACCCAATGGGGAAGATATGGGTAACTTCTATTCCGCGGGTAGAGATCCACTATTCTATGCACATCATGCAAATGTGGATAGAATGTGGTCAGTTTGGAAAACCCTAGGGGGGAGAAGGACCGATTTCACCGACAAAGACTGGCTCGATTCGTCGTTTTTGTTCTATGATGAGAACGCGGAGATGGTTCGAGTCAAGGTGCGAGATTGTCTTGACTCGAAGAATCTTGGCTATGTTTACCAAGATGTGGAAACACCATGGCTAAATACCAAGCCCACACCACGTATCAATAGGGTTTTAAACAAGATCAAGAAACTAGGCACGGCTAGAGCTGATGAACACATCCCTTTTGCGAAGGACGTGTTTCCAACGAGCCTCGATAAGACGATCAAAGTGTTGGTTCCTAGACCGAAAAAATCAAGAAGCAAGAAACAAAAAGAGGAAGAAGAGGAGATTTTGGTGATTGAAGGGATTGAGGTTAAGAGAGATGCGTTTGTGAAGTTTGATGTGTTTGTGAATGATGAAGACGACGGGATGAACGCGACCGCGGATAAGACGGAGTTCGCCGGAAGCTTTGTGAATGTGCCTCATAAGCATCATAAGCATGGGAAGAGTGTGAAGACTAGATTGAGGTTAGGGATAAGTGAGCTATTGGAAGATTTGAAAGCTGATGATGATGATAATGTGTTGGTTACATTGGTGCCAAAGAATGGAGCTGGTGAGATTTCCATTAAAGGGATTAAGATTGAGCATGAAGATTGATGAGAATTGATGTAAGATTTTAATTGTATACCGTTTCTATTTTCCCCATAAATAAAGACATGACTATGATGTAATAGGGGATAGATTTGGTCAATAATATTGTACCGTCCGGAACATTTTACTTATGTTATGATCAAATATTTGTTTTGATAATATTTGATTCACTTTCACTACTAGAAAACTAGTCAATCAGTTGCGACTATGGTTGTGGTCACAAAGCTCTTTGTCACTAATCAAATTTTGTGATGGAAGGTGTGACCACCCTTGTCGCGACTGACTTATTTTGTGACTGGGTTGCGACCAAAATTTATTATTGATTTTTAATTAATTAATTTCAACCTTTCCGCAACTGATTTGTGATTGAATTTGCACGGTCGCAAAATGTATCAACGTTGTGATTTCGGTCACATATCGGTTGTAGATTATCTGCTGTGCATTTCGAACACAAATTTCGGTCGTAATTACGCAATTTTCTTTGTAGAGTAATCAAGGATGTCAGATATATCATTACTTTAATTCTAAAATAAAAGTTGTATTCAATTACCCACAAAAAAGCTGATAACGGGCAACGTTGATCATCAGCTCATAGTCACAACCAAGTGAGATGCATTTCAGGGTCGGATTTAAAGTTACAAGTTACAACTTAGGCTACCGGAGGTGTGGGGGTCGGCGGAGGCACGTCGAGCCCCGTCCACACCGCCCCTACCTGCCTCGTCCCGTCTCTCACGTCCTCCCCTCAACGCCTTCGACGGCTCTCTCTCTTTTTATCAAACACATATACATATATATATATACATATATATATATATATATATAAAGGGGCTCACCTCCACACCCTACGCCTATCCCTTTTGGCTCATACCTACACCCGTTGACGTAGACACCTGCGTAGCGGATCATCTCAACGTACTACCCTCCTCCACACCTAATAGCCTTGTTATGAGGTATGAATTTAATTTTCATCAAGCGTAAACACATCCTGCTTTTAAAAATTCTTAATTTCTAAAGTTTGACAAACTGTATTAGTGCATCTATATTTTAATCGGTATGTCTCTTACAGTAATAGCTTACAACTAATCTATTTATTCTAATACATTATATTACTATTTTAGTATATAGAAAATAAATACGATATTTAATGGAATATATCTATACTAAATTTTTGTTCTAAATATTTTATGGAGTAAAACATTTTGATAATCTAAATTAACTTTATTTGTATTATAAATATCATAAGATAAAATACGATAATTGGTAATCTAGTTACAAGTTGTTTGAATAGAATAATTATAAGATTAAAATACGATAATTGGTAAAATTTAAATATGATAATTGATAAAATTAATAATAACAAGTGGATGGTTACCTAAAAATTTGTCAGAAAGGTTCTCAAGCAACCCATGACATCTTCCAATGATATCGTATGGTTCATCAAGTTCCATCCTTGAACATCTAACATCTTATTGCGTGCGCTTTAAGACCATATGTGGTTACATGCTAATTTTTAAATATCATTCACTTTTAAGAAGAAATCTTAACATTACATTTGTCCTTACATATATCCTCATAGTGAAAAATCGGGTTCGGTTCGATCTTACACTAAGATTATATACATATTTTATAATTTTATAAACTACACATTTTTTAATATAAGTATATAAATATAAGAATTTATATTTTAATGCATTAGACATTTCAAAATTGAATAAGTTTGAGTAAAATACTACTGTCATATTCCACATATTACGTGATTTGAAAATTAGTAAATTCCATATAAGTAAACATCACAAAACTGAATCAATGAACCTAGTACAAAATACGCCAAAATAAGTTTTGGTCTTGAAGATTTCAAACATTTTCCACAAAATGATGTTGAAGTTGTTGATTAATTGAATACCATACAGATCATAAAAGTTTTTTTAGGTATTGTTCAAATTTGTTAATTGGCTATAAGTATCTATGCTATCATAATTTAACCTAAATCATGACAAATCCTTGGTAATAGAAAAATGGCACATACAGTTGTAAATTGTTGAATGATAAGTATTGGGTATATCCCAATTTGACCTCGTGTTATGTGAAATAAGTATTTGAATGATAAGGGGTGTGCTTAAAATGGAACATTATGAAATTGTGTTTACAATTGGTACGCTAGTTAAAATTGTAAGTTTTGGTAATTAAAAGATCAAAGTTCGACCAGATAGTTACAAAAGTAGTAACTTGACACGAGTTATATTAAAAAAAACTAATTTAAAGCCCACATTTATATATTTTTAGAGTGAATTTTGAGTTAAGAGATTTAAACATGAAAGACGTATTTTTTAGAGTGAAATAAGTTATGTAGATAATTTGTATATTCTTTTTGGAAGTGTAATTTTAATTAATAGTTTCGAATGTTAAGTTTTAATTACGTGGAATGTAAACAACTTTTTTTAACTGTATTTAAAAGCCTTCCGCCTTATTTGACTTTGAGGTCAACATAATACTTTGAGGTATATATTGTTTTAATTTAACTTTTATTCATGCTATTTTTAAAGTGACTTTCAGGTGAAAAACCTTTTTTAATTTTAGCTAATGACCTAATGTATGTGATATATGTCTTGGGTAGAAAAGCTTCTAGAAATAAATTTTATTATATAATATTTAATATATGTTAAGAAATCACTGAAACAATCACATTTTTTACATAATGAAAAGAAAATGCAAGTTTGATGATGTCATGGATGAGTTCATTTGTCTAATTTTTAATTAATTTATTAGGAATGTTTAAACTGCTCGCCGCTCGTTTGACGTTCGCTCGAAAATTGCTTGGAAAATGCTCGTTCAATTTGACGCTCGGTTGTAAACAAGCCGCTCTGCTCGGTTCGGTTTGTAAACGAGCCAAGCATGAGCAAAGATCCGCTCGGCTTGAATTATTACTTTTAATTAGTATATATATACATATATATATATATATTTAAACATGTATATACACATATATATACACAAATATAAATATACATATATACACACCCCTATATATAGACCCACATACATATATACTTAAATATAAATTAAATTTATAGTTTTATATATACCACTCTATTAGATTTTGGTCTACTATATACAAATTTACAACTATATCTGTACGTACTAGCCCAATCACGCCAATGAAAAAATTAATATCAATTCTAAAAGATAAACTTTAAACCAATATACTCACCGCCTCAATGTTCCCTACCGTTACCCTAAGTCGATCATCTCTTGCTCTCAACGTCATTGTTCGTGCAATATGATTATCACCTCGTTGGCCACAACATTGTTATTAATAAGAAAAAAATTATGTACCTCTTTTTAAAGACATAAAAACTTTAGATCCAACATCGTCATTGTGTCTCTTAGCAAATTTAAATCGGCGCGACACGGCTGTTCAAATCGCTCAAACTTCGCTCGACGCTTGCTCGGAATATTTACTGCTCGGAAAATGCTCGCTTGCTTTGAGGCCTGATTTTAAATAAGTTGCTCCGCTCAGTTTGGTTTGTAAACGAGCCAAACACAAACAAAGATCCGCTAGATTTTACACAACTCGTGAACAACCCTAAATTACATCAACATGGATAGAATGATTCCCCATGTATTAAGAAACGACGTGTTTTATATGTATTCTATGTGTAAAGCTTGTCATTAAAGTAGACAAATATTTAATTAATAATAATTTATGGCATATTCATCAAGATGTCTTTTTTCTCCTAGCGGTGCACGTAGTACACGTAGATTGGATGCCTTCAAATAAAATATAAATGGTCGGTTGAATAAATTGTCTAAACTAATATTTGTATGCCATCACTCATGCTAAATAATGTTACTTGAGTTGCTTAAAAATAAAGATTCGGTATACAAAGCAAAAACCAACAAGAAATAAGCTGCATAGCATGGCCGGAGTATCAACTGCACCAGCTACTTTTCCAATGAGTCTAGACAAACCCGTGACGGTGGTGGTGGCGAGGCCCGTGAAAAATAAAAGAGGAAATGATGAAGAACAAGAAGAAGTGTTGGTGATAGAAGGTATAGAAGTCAATAAAGATGAGTTTGTGAAGGTTGATGTGCTATCAATGATGAAGATGAAGATGAAGAAGTGGCGAGTGGCGCTGGGCCTGAGAGAACCGAGTTCGCTGGTAGCTTCATGAATGTGCCACGTAAGCAGCGGGAAGATGGTGGTGGGAAGGTAATAAAGAGTAGGTTAAGATTAGGTATAAGTGAATTGTTGGAAGGTTTGGGAGTTGAAGATGATGATGAACATGTGGTGGTGAAATTGGTACCAAAGTGTGATAATGTTCATGTTATAATAGGTGGTGTAAAAATTGAGATTGATGATCATTAGTGAGTTGTAATCTTTATAAATTTTTATGTAACTTTAATTAGTTTCAGATAAAGATAAATTTCGTAATATCTATAACACATTCTCAACACACATTATTGACAGCTTGACACGTGTTATAATTGACGCAAAACTTTATCATAATATGCATCATTGGCGCAAAACTTTATGTAATTTGCACCATCGGCTAATCTTGATACATGTGACGTATTTTGATTGGGTATATTGGTTTGCAAAGGTGAAATTAAAAAAATTAAGAAAAGAAGTCCATGACTGTTTAAGTAAAGACGGGTCAAACAGTTGTAGGCTTAGCCCATAAGGCCCAAGACCATAGAATTGTTTGCATCAATCTTTTTGATACTTTGGTCTCAAAATGAAATCAAACAATTGCATATATAATCACAAAGAGAGGTGATTTACGCATAACAAAATTATAACACAACGATAATGCTTTGTGTCGCTATGTTTTGTAGGTAAACCATAATACTAAAACTTTCACTACTACTAGTGAGGGTTGGTCTGTATTTCTTTAGCAAGTTCCCTCGTTAAGAAGTCAGCCCGATCATCTTGTCCACCTGCAAATGTATAGACCCGAAATGCAAATTGAAAGGCCTTCCAAAGAGTAACCGACCCGCTTTTCTTGCTATGACATTTTAGCCCATTGTGTTGGTGTTGGTTTGCTGTTGGTTCTCTTGTTTCCTGTAATTGAAGGCAAAATGTAGCACTCATAAATCCTTCAAAGTTATTCTTCTGTTTATAAAATTCCATTTAAAAGATGAAAATCAATAGATAATCAACAAATAAGTACCTTTAATGCCAATTCCATGCAGTTTGAGGAAACCTCCACCACTAATTCTTTGATTCTTACAAGGATTGTGAAGTCAAAATGGATGTTTTGACTTTTAAATTTCTTGAGTTCTTCGTCTTTTGTTCGGTCTAGAGTGTCCAACTCTCCTTTGATCTGCATATGTAATTTGTCAGATGTTACTCATATGATGGAAAAACCTTTTGGGATAGAATAGTGTTTCTTAAAAGTAATAATAAAATATGAGTGGTTTGTTTTTAATTTGTATTTCTAGTGAATACACATTTCCAAACCAAATGATTTTAAGATCTTATATTTTATTTTCACCTTGTTGAAATAATTCTCAACTTTATCAATTAGCTGGTTCACTGGAGACTCTATCTTCCAATTCTCCAAAGTAGTAGCTATTGCATCCAATTTGGCATACAATGCTGCAGCCATTCTCAATCCCTCCAACTTTTTACTAGGAAAATCTTCAAACCTTGCTAGAACCTACAGATTAAAAAAATCGTAAAACATGAGCATTAAAGATTTTTAACAAAAACAAAATGTATATCATAGAAAGAACTTAAATAAATCTAGACCTGTGTTTCATCAATAAGTTTCTCCATATGGGTTTCCACATATTTGTGGAACTGGATAAGCTCATCCATGTCCATTGTTTGAAACGAACTCAGTGCCGCTTTCACCTCTTTGATTGAATTTGCGTAGTTTTTGACATCCTCTTCAATTTGAATAAAGTATGATGATCTGGAAACAGAGAAAGATATAAAGAATAGAACATTGCAATATTTGTAGATACTATATGAGGTTTATTTACCTTTTTGTCATCTCGGCTAGTGCATCGGCCATTCCTTGCTTTCCGTTACCATTAGAAGCAGCCCCAGTTTTGCTGCTAGTCCTTTTTAGAGATTTACCATCTAAATTGGACCCTTCAAGCTTCCCTTTGAGAAGGCGGTAGAGACTTCCCATTTGAGATGATCTTTTCAATTTAGTAGTTGGTTTAGCACGTAGAGATTGGGTGGGGCCAATAGCAGGAGGTTGTGGTGGTGCACCCCCTTTCCCCTGTTGAAATGGTGGTGGCGGTGGTGGTATGCTTCTTGGTGTCGTGGGAGTTGGTGGCGGCGGTGGTGGTATGCTTCTTGGTGTCAAGGGAGCTGGCGGTGGCGGTGGCATGCTTCTTGGTGTCATGGGAGCTGGTGGTGGCGGGGGTACCCCCATGGGTGGTGGGAGAGGAGGTTGTGGTGGGTTAGCTACATGGGTTGCACTCTTCGCGGGTAGTGGAGGTGGCGAAGGTGGTAGCGCCATTTTAGTACTATTTGAGGTCAATGGGGGTGGTGATAGTGGTGAAGGTGGCAGTGATTTTGTTACATTACTTGTCATTATGGGTTGTGGTGGTGGCAAAGGGGGTTGGTGTGGTATCCTTATACGAAGTGTTCGGCTACTCAAGGGTAGTGGAGGTGGCGAAGGAGGTGGTTGTGGTGTCCCTAAATGACTTATCATTGGGGATGGTGGAGGTGGCGGAGAAGGTAGTGATGTTTTCGTACTACTTGAGTCTGATTCAAGAGGTGATGGTGGCATTGATGTTATTAAGTTACTTCTTCTCACTATAAGTGGTGGTGTTGTTGGGACCATAGTCGATTGCACATCTTCCGCATCGTCATTTGATTTCAACACTAATGGTGGCTGCATAACACCACCATCAGGACTTAACTCGTCGTCCACCAACACGACACAATCTTCAACAACATCAGCATCCCTCTTCAGTTCTTGCATGTGATTGCTAATAACTTGTCGGTTTACATGGGTATACATGTGGATAGACAATCGTTTCACATCAATCGGACTCAGCTTCTTGATAGCTCTCACTATCGAAAAATCCTCACCAGTTTTCATGCTTGTAAAATCTGGGAGAACTGAAGTTGGAGTTCCGGGTGAAGACGGTACCTTCAGTTTATCCAAATAACACTCCATAAAAGACTTTGAACTGCTGAAACTAGCTGCTAAATCTTCATCATGAGCCATGTCCATTGAGCAATTAAAAAGACACTCTCAGTAACATAAGCATTTCATCCAACATTTGGCGGGCTATAACAGATCCCACACATACAAAACAACACGTATACAGTTACACAAATACTGACATGAGAGCATGAAATTCAGGGTGTGGAAATGAAATGAAAGAATTGAAATAACTCCAACTGGTCAAACTTTAGGGTCTAAAAATGGGACAAAGTTTCTTGGATAAATATTTTAAGGGGTTTGGAAGAGGTAACGGATGGATTTTTGTGTTTAGAATACAATTAATTGAAACATGAAAGTGTGATCGTGCAAGCCAATATCTTAGACAAAGAAGCCGCGTTTTGAGCGTGATCATCGCGCGGGTGCTTTTATAACGGCTACCTAATCCACCCCTTCTTTCAAATGAAGTATTATAAGATTCAAGATATGAATATTAAAAAATATATATATTTTAATATATTTTCGGATATAGATATGGATGATTATTTTATTTTTTAATTTTAAAATAAAACGAGTTATTTTAGCTAGAAAAATATGAAAAATCTCCCTCTAAGAAGTATTTAAGACTTTCATTTTTTAATTTTGAAATAAAAAAAAAGTTATTTTGCCTAGAAAGATATGAAAAATCTCCCTTCAAAAAGTATTTACGACTTCCATTGAATGCCATGATGTTTAATTTAAGACAATTTTGTGTTTATTTTCAACATTCAAACAAAGGATATGCATGCTTTGGTCATGTGTGTACTCAATAAAGGGGTTATGTTATTTGACAAGTGACATAAAAAGTTGAAATGTAAGAGATGTTAAAAGGGGTTATATAATATGTGTGAAGTGGATGGAATCTCATAACATCTCTACCAACCTTTACTCAATTGTTATTATTTTATAATTTTATATTTAATAACTAAATTTATATAATTAAAAAACACATAACATTTCATTAAATTAAAAAAATTACAAAAAAAATATTTAATACTACTCGTCTTCTTTGCCGTTGTCGCCTCCTTCTTTATGATCTTCGTCATCCAAACCTCCGTCTTAATAGGCTTCAACTTTGAAATCTTCTTCTTCATCGCCTTCAGAGTCCTTTTCGTCGTCGCCATCGTGTCAAATTGAGTGAATTGTCTAAACATGCTCCACCAAATCCGTCTTTAACGCTTATGTAATTCCTTGGAACGCAAGAGTTGATCGTTTAAGATTCTCTCCTCCATTTTTGCTTGGGTTCCTACAACAACATCTTTCGAAAAATAGTTTGACATATTGTTTTTCTGGTTCTTCTATTATCATATTATGCAATATGATACAAGCATACATCACCATTCTAATTTTTTCTCTATCCCATATACGATAAAGATTCTAAAAAAATATTGTTGAAGAACCCCAAAACATCTCTCGATGTCCTTTCGCGAAAACTCTTGCAACTTTTTAAAATATTGTCTTTTTATATCAAGTGTTTCAGAAAACATTTTCATAATATTTGAATACTCCAGGTATATACCATCGGCCAAATAGTATACATGCGTGTAGTATTTTCCATTTGCATGAAACATGCTGCATGGTATTAACCGCGAGGGCACATGTAACACCCCGACCGCGTATAACAACCCGCGGCGGAATCATCGGGGAGTCACGTTACAAATCGTTCACAACTCATGGCACTAAAGTTTAATTGTATTGATTATTTGAATTACATTTTCTTTCGAAACCCAAACAAATACAAGCAATTGTTCTTTATTCTAAAGCAAAACCAAGCCCGAGTCCATTCCTACGTGTAGCATAATTGCATAAGCATCAAACATTTGTACATGAAATATATGTGAAAAAGATGGTCAATAATGAATGTTGGTGAGTAACATAGGTTTTGTGGTCAAATTCATAGCTATTAATTTGTATTGCAATACCTCGTCCGAGTATGAGAGTCGATGAGCAAAAACCATGTAACCAAACTTGTAGCAAATGTGTTTGGTATTGCAATATGCTTTACCAACTATGAAAGTTGGTGTTTTAGAGTAAACCTTGTAGCCATGTAATTCGACAAAAAATTTTCTTTGCAAAACCGTGTAAGTAACCAATTGTTTTCTTGTCACTTGTATGGTTTATATATACACTTGAAAACCAATTGTCATGTTATGTATAAACCAATCGTCATGTTTGTAAAAGCCAATCGTCTTGTGGAAACCATTTGTCATGTTTTGTATAAGCCAATCATCATGTTTGTAAAACAATATTTTCTTTTTATGTAAACAAGTGTTGTCGTATGGTGAATACATTCAAGCCTATGTTGACTCGTCGGATAAACCACCAAAGGGTTTGTCAATATGCATAGTTTCTGTCGTTCCCCAAACTTCCCCACAAACCACGGGAAATTTGGAAAGGGGATTGTGATTGCTATGTACCATAACATACTACTGGTCGGATTGGTCAAAGTTAATGAATGTACCTTTGTTATGAATGACGCACCACCAAGTTTCACACAAACTGAAAGCATATGGCATATATAAACCACATATGTAGTTTTGAAAACTCGAAAAACATTAGGCACATATGAATCACCCCAAAAAATTTTGAAAACATAAAAGTGGGGACTATGTATTCACATGTTGCTTAGATAATGTTCACACACGTGCTCACAAAGCTCAAGTGCATCCTAATATTTCGGATAATTATATAGTTTAGTGTATATCGAGGCTTAAACGAAAGATTAGATAGAATGTGGTTTGTAACCAAACGAGCGAAGGATCTCGTGTAATATGGTTTATCAGACCTTACATTCTTATTAGAAAGTGTCTAGGAGTGTTTTGACCCGTTATGACTTGTTAAAATGGTCTACGCCGCCTTAATTGGTCGTTTACGTAAATACGGGTCCAGAATGAGACTTATGACGAGTTCGACATGTCAAAAAAATTTTATTTATGTAATATGATAAGTTCTTATAGTTACAACATGGAACATATAGTTTTAAATGCATTTTATGCCAAAAGGGCATTTTTGACCTTTTTAAAGTATAATAGTTGACTCGTCATTTGACTCACAAAAGAGACTGACCATAAGGTATAACCTTAGAGGGTTATTCCCTATATTACTATGGTCATATAATTGGGCTTGATTGGATCTTAAAGTTGACCGAATGGGTCAGATTCGAAACTCACAGCAGAAGTCAAACTTCGACTAGGAAATGAACACTAAACTAGAAATGAAGAGTTAGACATGATAAAACATGTCCAACAATGTTATATAAACTAATTTGCTGTCAAAACTTTTAGTTTTAATACTTAAAAATTCATTCGTCGTAAAATGCAATTTTATGCATTTTTTACTTTTATTTCATAAAAGTTTGACTCATTTCGTCTACTAAACGTGATGATCAGAGTGTGTAATCACAAAGGATTAACACCTTCATTATTAAGGTCATGTAGCAAAGTTCATTTCGAACTTTGACTTGATCGAAAAGATTGGAACTGAAAGTCAAAGAAAAAGTCAATTTTGCTTGACTTTTGGCTCATAACTAGCTAAATAAATGAAATGGACTAGGAAAACACTTACTTATGTTTGAAAGAAGGACTAGAACTAAGGAATGGAGGCCTTAATGCAGAAGCAAGCTCCAAGAGTACGTAAGTGAGAAAAAAGAATGGTGTGAAGAAAACGGTCAGGCCATTTATAGTAATCTTAGATCAAGGAAGTGATGAAAGTGTGTTATGATGATGATTAGTGTCCTAACATGTGTCACAACCAGGTTAGAGGTGGCAAAATTTGTGCTAGGTATCAAGAATTGAAGATAAGTGGCCAAATTTGGTGATCAAGGCAATTTTATGCATCTTGGCACTGCTTACGGACCGTATCGGAAGCCTTACAGTCCGTAAGGCCCTCTGATGCAAAACTTTTTTCTTTTTTGATAGTTTTGACCCTGGATTTGTATTATCACCTGTTTGCCATTTTTAACCATTCTAACTTATTGTTTAGGTTATATAAATGGTATGAAAACATATGTAACTTGAATTTTGTTTCAGAAATGTCATGAATATCGTTTTGCTTAATCGTATGATCATGAAATGCATAAATAACATATATAATTTTATAAATAACGAAAACGATTGAATGTTTACAATCCTTGAACTCTTACTAATGTTATACACATGCAATCGTAACTGCTTCTTCCTACTCTACGGCTTCGTCGTAAGAAAAAAAATCTTTGGTATAGATCGATGAAAGAATCTTCCGACGGAGGCAAAGATATTGTGGCAAGGAGAGTTTTTGTTAAAAGTGTTTTTGGTTTAGTTGATTGGGTATATAATGGGTTTTGTGTGGAGTTTATTTGGTTATATGGGTATATGTGTATATGTATATATATTGTTATAAAATATTTTGTTTAATTTTTTTAGTGTTGCTAACAGTTCAAAATCTTAAAGAAATCAACAAAACACCCGTTATCGCCATGGCGGGGGGAGACGAATTCATCCCATAGCGCCCGGGGGCGTGTACTCCGGCGCTAGGGGGCACGATGGTGGGTGATGACGCGACATAAAGCCCGACTACACAAGACTTAGTGTTTTAAGTTTTTGGTTATCTATGATTTGAACTTTCTTATATGATTTTCCGAATTTGATTTCTACGAAATTCAAATCCAAACTTTTAAAGGTCCGTAATTTTAGAAATTTTGTGTTTTGGAAAAAATACACAACCAAACACACCTTAGATTAAGTTGTTTTTAGAAGTTGTATGTGAGACTAGTTTGTTATTACTTTAGACTCAAAAGTTGATTTGGATAGCAAGTGGGTGGTTTCTTCAAGCGTTGTCATTAAAAAAAAGTAAGTGATTTTATGTGGTTTCGTGGTCTGTTTAAATAAAAATTATCAATGTAGATAGTGTTTTAGATGCTATGGATTGTTCAGGGTGATTTATTGTCCTGCTTACAAATCCATGACGTATTTGTTAAAGAAAACGAGTTTGGTGGAAATTAGAAATTTTGGATCGAAATTCATCAAGTATGTGATTTTATAAAATGTTGAAGTTTAACTTCTAATTTATAAAATAAATATAAAATGAATTGGAAATCCAAAGTTAAATTTTAAAGAATTAAGATTCTTCTGAATACGTCATTATACTGATTAGGTGGTAGGTTTCAAGTCACATTTGAGGCAAATTGTAAAAGTTACAGGATTATGTATAGTTTGCCGTTAAAAAATGTACTTTAACAAGTTAACTAGTAGTTTAAAAGTGAATAGTTCATATGGGACACAAGTTATGAGATGTGGAAATATATATAGAGCTTTAATTGTGTACATAGAGTTTACAAAACGAACCACACATTAACATATGTTTCTTATTAGATATAGAGAGCTTTAATTGTGTACATGGAGTTTACAAAACGAACAATACATTAACATATGTTTTTTCATTAAAGTTTTTCTTTATAAATATTTATTATAAATGGTTAAAAGTTGATACAAAAGAATTTTCAGTAACCATTGCTAGGGGTGTAAATGAGCCAATCTACTCATGAGCTATTTGAGAACGGCTCGAAAAAAAACTTGAAACGAGCTGTTAAATGACGGCAATCCCAAACTTAAAAAAAGTTTGATTGGTAAACGAGCCCAAGCTTTATTTATCGAGTTTAAGCCGATTCGCATGTCTAAATGAGACTGAGCTCATTATATAATTATTGTTTAATATATATATATATAGATATATATATATTTATATATATAGATATATATTTATATAATAATAATTATGATAAATAACTATATATGTATATATTACATAATGGACATAACGTAAAACACAATGAGTATCAAACTAAAAACCAATGAAAAATAGACTAAAAACACAATTGATGACAACAAATAAAAGATACAACGGGCAGCAAAAAAAAAAACAATGCATAACAAACTTAAAACACAATTAATAATATACTAAAACACAATGGATAATAAATTAAAAACGCAATGAACAACATACTAAAAACACAATGAGCAACATGTTGTAACATAATGGACAATAAAACAAAAGCACAATGGACAACATATTAAAACACAATGGATAGTAGACTAAACACATTGACCAGAACCTATAACACAATGTATAGAAAACCAACCCAGTTGAAAAACACAACAATTAGAACCAATAACACAATGTATGGAAACCCAGATATAACACCATTTTCATTGTGTCATACATTGTGTTATAGGTTTTGATAAAAAAACAATTGACAAGACCCAAATTAACATCGTGTTATAAGTTTTGATAATTATACAATGTATAGAAACCCTAGTAAAAATGTAATGACCAAAACCCAGTTGAAAGACACAATGACTAGAACCTTTAACATAATGCAAAGTAAACCCAGTAAAAATAATTTTTATTTTATTTTTATATAGAAATATCATACTTATATTAAAGACTAAAACCCTTCTCACCCTTCTTATTTATTTTAAACTTCGTATTTTGATACTAAAAATTTTATACTTTGATAGCAAAACATTCGTTTGCTAGTAGATGTTTATAAACACGTTATTTTAGTAAAATATAAACCATTTAGGGATAAATACCCTATCAGCTCTTAATCAAAATGAACAAGCTAATTATTCAACAAGACTTGAGATTTCAAAATACAACTAGTGAAAGGTACAAATGCTTACCCCTTTTTCCTTAGTTGGTTTGATTTTTTATAAACCCTTTTAATTATATATACCTTCGGAAGTCCTAATGTCTTTGACACCTTGATTTTTTTGACCGTCAATCATTACATGTTCGTTAAGATTTTTATTTGTTTCAGACGGTTGAAATCTGTTTATTCAAGTGAAGTGGTAAAAATCTCAAATATCTGGGTAAACGGAACTTCGATAACACACCTGAGCCCTACTACATTCTCAAGAAACCGTTAATCAGGACATACGAGTTTCATATTACACTCATCCTCCGATTTGTTATGTGTTGGTCAGTAATATGTCATGACTTCGACCTTGTTTCATGCGATTCTTTCTTAAACTCATTATCTGTAACGCTCCACATTTTTGGACTTTCCTTATTTAGAAAATGTATTCGTATTTCTATATTTGGAAAACTTGTACCACACTTTTATATTTCACTATTGTACTATAAGAATATGATCATAATGGAAACTTATGTTATACTTATACATGTTACATACTTGAATTACGTGTTTCAATTCTTAATACATGATTACATGCGAGAAACTCATACTTAAATGCTCGAATACGCAACTTTTATGCACTACTATACTCATACATCATTCATACATATTTAAAACGCTTAAAAACCAGCAAATCGTATGAAAACAACTCCAAAACAGCCACCTCGCATGAAGCGTAGCCACTCTGTATGAAGTGGGCCACCTCGTACGAGGTGATGCCCAACTTGTACGAGGTGACTCCAACTCGTATGAAGTGGCCTGTTTTTCCTATAAATACGCCCCTTCACCCGCGGTTCCAACCTTTCGAAATCTCACTAACTCCCACTCGAAATTGCGAGAACTTGGCAGATTACGACCAATTCCTAAGTGAGTCTTATAGCTCACTATACCTCAAACTTTTATAAAAGTGCTTTCATAACCTCTCTTCTACCTAGCTTCTATTTTCTTTTCTTTTGTACAAGCCAGTGAACTAAGTCCAAGAGACTTTGGATAATGTGAGAACGTTGTGAGCTTTGGCTACCCGAATTAAGTTACACACCTCACTTGAACAATCTTTACTTTATGTTATTCATGACCAACCGGGTTTACAAATCTTGTGCTTTGGTGAATCATATAATGAGGTGTTCGCACCCCCATGCTTGACTTCTATGATATAATTGAAGAAATTCTATAAACTACACTTGTATTCACTTACCACTGATCTGGATACAATATTAATCACAATCTGATCTAGTGTTATGACTCAGATTACCCTGCCTGATTACCACGAACTCCGTTCCCAGAGATCGGTGCGGAAATGGATACGAAACGGGCTAACACATTCCAAAACTGTCACCTCGCATGAGGTTAACAGCTAACTAGTACGAGGTGCAAGTCAACTCTTACGAGGTAACAGTCAACTCGTACGAGTTGCAAGTCAGCTCGCACGAGGAGGTCAGCCCACTTTGTACGAAGTGGTATTTTTCTCGTTTTCATTCCGTATTTTCTGCCTCATAATTCGGACCAATCATTCCACTCAGATTACTCAAGTCCTCCTGTTTACCCCTTATAGGGTTACTCCGTGTTGCATCACCTAATCACTCATTCATCCATGAACTTGCTTAAGAAACTGGCAAAACTGTGAGCATACTCGATCCCCTTTTAACGCTTTACCACCTTTGGGTGCAATACATGCACATTATGCAAAATTACACAAACATGCTCATACTCAATGCACGAACATTCTTTATACATGCTCTTATGTCAAACTTGAAATCACACATGCTTGTACTCGTTATGCTTATGCTCAGTCATTAAGTTCGATCAAGCCTTCCTTAACATGTATAGCGCTATAGGAGTAACGCACCGCCTAGTAAACTTGGGGTCATGTTAAGTCATACATATCTGGTCCTCTCATGTTATAAAATGATTATGCTTGCGGGAAACTTTGGGTTGACTAGTATACTTATGTAGAATAGTTTAATGTATGTTAGTCTCAAGAATAGATAAGTATGCATGAAGATTTGTTTAAACGTTTATACTATGCTATTATTCAAACTTGTATGCTCGCCAATGCCTTGTGTATTGAACTATACTTTAACATGTATTGTTGGTGAGGTTGATGATAACTACGGATGGAAACAAATAGGACGACTTAGATACCTGCCTAGAATTATAACATTAAAATTATTGTATTTGAAAATTTGTTATCCATGATGTTGCATTATGAATTTTGTACTTTGTACTTGCTATTTCAATGAAATGGAATTTTGTTATATAAATTATTGTCTCATTTTAGCGTTATGAAGTCTCGAACAATCTCTTTCGTCCTGCCTTGATGTTTCCACCATCGCTTGGGGTGTGACAAATTGGTATCAGAGCCATAACTATAGGGAATAGATAGAACTGATATGTTTAACCTAGTCTATAGTCTAAGCACCAAATTAAGACCATTCTGTGTGAACTGGACACTTCGTACGAAGTGAAACCAGCCTCGCACGAAGGGGGCAAATCAGCCTAGTGCGAAGTGGAATCATCTACTTCGTGCGAAGTGGGGTTGTTCTGTCCGGTTAGAACGCTTAAATTCTCCCTATCTTGCTTCTTATCTGCCCTTTTGTCTTATTTATTAAATTCCTTCCCTAAGGCTACCATGAAAATACATGCTTGAAGACATGAAGGCGCTCATACCTTACAATCGAGACGACCTCACCAAAATAGGGGTGAAACCCGCACTTTGGTGATCACTCTCAATCCGCGTATTCGATTTTACACGAAATTACACCATCAAGCAAGGAGTGAAATCCACATCTTTATGGAAAATTTTCCATTTCATACTCAAGTGGATCCTTATCAACGAGTTTATGCTCCTCGTTTGGTAAGTACCAACACGTTTAAGGAACGAAATTATCAAGTTTGGAGTGATATCCACATCTTGATAACTAGCTCCACTCTTCGATTTCCAACCTCACCAAAGTTTTGAATTTTCGATCAATTGGGGACGTGTAGTAACTGAAAGGGTAAAACATCACTCTTCAGTGAGAGTGTTTTACCTATTAGGCCAAAACATGCCTGTAACATCCGTCAAAAAACGGATTTTACCAAACCCGCTCCGTTTATTAACCGAACAATCAGTTAAAAATTTCGTTGCGAATTTAATGCCCAAAATAATTTTAAACGATACATAATTAATTATTATATGGGAATATATAATTAGTTTTTGAAAAACTGTTAAAAATAAGAAAATAAAAATAATTTGTCACTGCCGGGTTTCGAACCCGGGTCAGTAACCGGCCAGCAAAGACTTAACATTCAACACATAAACCACTGCGCCACTGATGTTCCTTGTTAAATGTTAGGATCATTTAATTCATATCATGACTTTCCGAATTCAAAACCGGCGCCCAAAGTTCAGTCGTCGGAAATCCCGGCGATCTCGCGACATTTAACGACATCTTCAGTTATAACGTAAACATTTACTAGGACATCGGTTATAACCGACGCCTGAGTCCGCGACACAAGTCATAACCGCCGGAGATTTTATAACTGACGAATCAAGTCGGAAATTGGACCAAATTCATCGATGAACTACCCTATAAATACCCCCTCGAACCTCTGCAAACATTTTCGCTCAAAACCGCACCCTTTCTCGGCGAAAAATCACTCGCCGGAATATTTCTGCTCATCACCAGAAAACCGGGTTCTTCACTTCTAAGCCTTACTAAACCCCCTGAGCATATACCGAAGTTACCCACATCCTTTGTAAGCATTCTGAAGACTCGCTGCTGCAAGACACCCGACGCCGGAGCCTGTTGCTGTCGCCGGAGTTCTGCCGGAAAACAGAGGAAGCCAGTCGGTATATCTCACGCCTAATTTCTTCATTCTTTTTATTTATATCTCACCTATGATTAATCATAAAACGTTAAAGAAACCTGAATAAAACTTCGACCAGTCAGTCATCATTTCTGGATAAAACTCAACGAAGAAGACGAAGTTACGGTAACATATAAGTATAATTTAAATCAAGAAATAACTCGGGTTAGACACACATTCCAGCGGTGGACTGTGTGCACATTAAACACACTAACGTCTCGAGTTCGAATCTTGTCCCACACACGCTGCCTTAATAAAAATGCCTCTTTTTTGTTAACCGAACCGGTCACCACTGTTATATGATAAGTTTATTAATAATAGGAATAATAACCAAGTTAGACACACAGTCCAGTGGTGGACTGTGTGTATGTTTAAATCACAGGTCACGAGTTCGAGTCCGGGCTACCGCACCGGCCCGGATAATTATTAAACTTTTTATTTAAGACAGAAAAGGAAATGTTCAGTTTGTGTTTAAGTATAATAAAAATCAGTTAAGTTAAAAAGTTGGACACACAGTCCAGCGGTGGATTGTGTGTTAGCATAAGCCACAGGTCCCGGGTTCGAGACCTGTGGAGCGCACCGAGTATTGAATTAAAATCGTTTTTAGAAAATAAAGGATTTTCTGTTTAATCTAATTAATATATATATGTAATTAAAAACAGAAATATTTCGGGTTAGACACGTAGCTCAGTTGGTAGAGCTGCGTGCACGCGTACGGGAGGTCTCGGGTTCGAGCCTCACTCAGCGCACAATTTCTCGCATACGAACCGGTCAAGGTCAAGGTCAACGGTCAAAGTCAAAGTCAACGGTCAAAAAAGTAAATTTTTTTTATTATTTTTATTTATTTATTTTAATTAAAAATCAATTAGAAATACTTAAAAATAACATTTTTAAGTTTAGAAAATAGCCTTAAACTCACAAAAATACACCCAACAATCCTACTAAAATGGATTAATAAAATCCGTTTACTTACCGAACCATAATGCTATTTATCTAGGTTAATTTCACTCGTGGTTAAAAACCACTTCGCGTGCATTCAACATCATCAACCGAACGCACCCACTGTGAGTGAATCTTACAACTCCCCCTTTTAAATTACACGTTTTGGGGTGTGTCATGTGTCATAAAAATAATTAACTCGTTTATTTAAACTTGTGCCATACCATATCGTGATCTAAACTTAGATTGTTTATATTGTTGTGATTACTTATTTCATTTTGTCAAATTATATGAAATTCATTCATTAAGGCCATCAGTTCCTCGTGGGAGACGAGTTGAACAACGCGTGCCTCAAAACCAATTCATTATTGTTCATGTGTATATCATTGAGTTTATATTGTTTGTAGTTATGTCTTTCATATTATCATGTTTATGCAATTCATTCATTAGGCCCATCAGTTCCTCGTGAGAGACGAGTAGAGCAACGCGTGCCTCTAAACGTTCCATTATTGTTCATGTTTGCTTTATTTAATATCTAATGATTGTTGAATAAGTTTACATCTATTTTTACTCATGTGTGGTTGTGCACTCATTTCATAATCAACTAAATAAACTTGTTCAAATGTTTTCCATAGGATTCACTCGCCAACTTTATGTTGATCCAAAAATCCTTTTACACATGATACAGGTTGAAACAAGGAAAACATAGGAAATGCCTTAGAAGAGAACAAAGAAGCTTAGATTGATAGTTAGAACATGTTGTAATATTTATTGTAAATTTCCATTAAATTGTATTTAATGAATATGAAACGCATAATAAATGTCATGAGCTTTGATGATAACCCAATCATGCCCCGATCACCTTTTCCGCTGTGGGTCGGGGTGTGACAATGCCTCCCTAATTTGAAAGGACTTATGATCCGCTTTGGAATAGTCAAAGTTTCTAACCCTAAAACTCCATGTTTTACCAAGCCTTTCCTTTTATGTGAATCAATTTCTATGTGTTTTACCTTGATACAAAGATCGTTTCGAATGAACAAATCACACTCTCCTCGCAATCTAAAACAATGCTAATAGTCGCGAACCAACTAAATTTACACTCCTTACGCATTTTGCCTCTTTACGTGATTATACTTCATGAAAACATGTTATTCTTATACTTTGTACGTAATTCTTATGTGCTACCTGAATTACTCATGCGGATTATGTGAAAACTTATGAGATACGTGAAACACATACACTCATTCATGCAACCGAAACGTTATTTTAAAATCAATATGATCAAATCTCACATTTTCTCTCTATTCCAACTCTTTAGATGTCTTTTGACGGTGATAACTTACTCCTCGCTTGTCTCACCCCGTATTTCCAACCTAAACATCAGTAGGCCCGGGTGGGGAGTATCGTGGCGTAAGTTGATATCATCATAGTCAAATAACACAGCACAAGGGAAGTCTTGGAGTTTAAATTACTATTACAAACCAAATGTTCAAAGTACGAAAATAATATATAGACGGCTTGTAATGAAAGATCCACAGGCGGATCGTAAAATATACTAAAATTGTGTATCAGACTTTGGGCAGATCTAAGGATTTGCAAGATCCTCTTATATCACTACCAAGTAGCTTCGAGCCTATTTCGTATTGTACCCTGCAACTTAGTCTTTGAAAATACGTCAGCTTTTGCTGGTAAATACATTCAATTGACTCGTTTTGAAAACATTTTAAAAATGGATTTAAGTGCACAAGGCACAAAAAATCTTTTATAACTTAGGAAAGTCAACCTTGTAACCTTGTTAACAACTTTACATGTTTGTCAATACATACGGGGCCCAGTACAGAGACCGAGACATGATTAACGTACACACCACTTATGAACCCATGAAGGAGTTATCCCCAATTAGTGGGTAAAAATAATTTAGCATTCGCATCTATCAGGTGTATGCCTACACCCCCTGCTTTGGTCGTGGCCATTAACTAATGTAATGAGCCAAGGATATCCAGGACACGGTCGCTAACCCCCAATGTTTAAGTTATCAAACAAAACTGATCTAAATGGAATATGCGGATTTACTAGCCACAACCGGCATTCGATTGATCCCATTTCCGACCAAGCGGTAATAATTTACCGTAACCCAAGTCCGTATAGGGGAAATAAGTCAAGAGTATTTACCTGAGTTAGTCTTGATCTAAAATGCAAGATTTAATATCTCAGCCGTATTCAAAATGAAATAAGTGTAGATAGCATTTACTGGAAGGCTTTAGTCTGGATTATGGCATAAGCTAACCAATTAAAATGCTAACGGTTTTATTTAAATCATACATTTAGACCGACTAGCTTAAAGGATTAAAAAGGTATAATATGCTAGATTAAGCGATGACCGGATAGAATGTAGTTTAAACCCAACAAGTCTATGACTTGTATAATATGGGTAAACAATAAGCATTATGGATTTTGAGATTTAAAATGATAAGGTTAAACCCGTTTCGGTTAATTTCTGTATGCATATAAGCGATATTGGGTAACTGGATGAGTCATGAACAAGTTATATATGCCTTTATACTTTAAATAAGTTGTAATACAGTAGGATATCAACTTACATGCCCGTTAAGGTTTTAGAATGAAATTATGCCTCATAAGGGCGTTTTAGTAATTATATATCGTATAAAAGGAACTTGAATATATTTTGTTATTATGATCATAAGTATTCTGGAAAAATATTTAATTTATGGTATAATATAAGTAAAATAATCGTATGTGTAATTTATCAATTTTGACCAAATTATGCACCGTAGGGGCATTTTGGTCATTTTACACATAGTTTTATAGTTTATTTAGGATTCTGAGTTTATATAATGTATCTACTGTAAAAATACTTTAAATAAGTTTTAAAATCATTAGGTTACAAGTCTTGGTTGATAAATATGGTTTAGAACTATACTATCCGCCAAAACGACGATTATGTCAAAAAATGACGATTTGTGCGAAGTTTAATGAAAACTGGTGCTAAGACCAGATTTATATATTATAGTTATGTTATTTAATATAACACATCAGTAAATAAAAAGGTTTGGTATAAAAATATGATTAAAATCGTTTTATGCGCCATAAGGGCTTTATCGTTATTTGTCGACATAATGCATGGACTTGTATGTAAACTCAGTATATAAACTGACTTGACATCCCAAATAATCTTTCTTATGATATTACATCAGTCGGTAATTCATTTTCAAGTTCATCATTGATTAAAACCTTAGTTTATGTAAAAAGGACATTTAGTCAAAATTGGCATAATAATGGAACTTGTGCATAAACTCAGATTCTGATTATGATCATGTAATATAACCTCAGTGGGTTATGCTACATTATATTACGATCATAATGCAACCCTAGATTAGTGGCTAACTAATCTAATTGGGTCAGAATTGAAAGAAGTCAAACTTTGCTTCTTTCGGTTGCGAACCGATTCTAGAACTGAAATTTACGAGTCGAACATGTTCTCACATGTTCTAATAATTATTACCAACTTGTTTAAGTGTCAAAACATGTTTTATAACATATATAAACTCCGATTACAATATTTTCAAAATCTGGCATGTTTGACTTTTTAATAATAAAACTTTGACCCGTCAATTGGTCTAGTAAACGTGATCTTTATGAGGTGCCCTTTATAGGTATTAACACCTACCTTATTATGATCACTTAGCCATGTTCGTTATGAACAATGGCTTGACCATAATGGTCTTAACCGAAAGTCAAAGTGTTTTCCGTAAACGCTTGACTTTTGGCTATAAAAGGCCTATAAACGAAAATGCAAGAGTAAGGAACACTTACAAGTGATCCTTGAATGAAATAGAACTAAGTTGGATGCTCCTTTCAGTTAGGAACTTCTAGAGGAGGGAGATAGAACGATTTATGAGAAGGTGCAAGTTCAAGTGATGAATCAATGCTCATATTTATAGTTGGAGAGCTTGAAGTAGGTGATGCCAAGTGTTAGCAGGTTTAGAGGGTGTCTACAAGCATCCTAAAATGTGGCATAGTAGATTGGAAGCCCATCGTTTCGAATTGAATGGGTTTTGGCAATTTGTATGGTTGCCAAGCAAAAATTCTGCAGCAGAGGCCCTCTGGCGGCCCGCGAGAGACCATGCCATGTCTCTCGCGGCCCGCGAGCGGTTTGTAATATCTTTCAAACTTTACCACTTTTAGCCCCTCAACTTATTAAACCTCTAAAACACCTTTATAAGCATAATTAGCCCTCCGTAACTAATATTTGGCGTATACGGGAGTATGCTCGGACATCGTCAAGCTCTCGGTTCGTTAAAAGGTCACCTAGAGTTAGAAATTAACATGTTGACACATTTAACCCCTCCATCGTCCAACTTTTACATATTTGCATAAGTAGCCCCTCTAGTCCAACAAGTGGCTCATATAAGAGTTTAGGAATTTGTAAAGGGTCACTCAGAGGCTTACTTTATGCATGTTGACACTAGAGGGTCACTCAGAGGATTTGTTTAAGCATGTTGACACATTTAGTCCTTATTAGACTTATTATAAAAGTAATGACACGTGTAACTATATTCTTGGACACGATTTTTACGAGGTGTTACATCGCTACATAGGTCCTTTTAAGTTCCTCGAAAGGATTGACAAGGTAGCGTATCGACTGGACCTACCTAAAGAACTCAACAACGTTCATCCAATGCTCCATGTCTCGAATCTAAAGAAATGCCTAGCTGAAGAAGGACTTCATGTGCCTATTGATGATGTTCGGGTTAATGAAACATTGCACTTTGAGGAGAAACCAGTCAAAATCATGGACAAAGGAATCAAGCAACTTAGGCACAGTCGCATTCCCATATACAAGGTTCGATGGGAAGGCAAACGTGGCGCTGAACTTACTTGGGGACTCGAGAATGAAATGAAGACTAAGTACTCACAACTCTTCGTTGAGTCTACCTCTTTTCGGGACGAAATTTCCTAAAGGAAGGGAGACTATAACGCCCTGCATTTTTGGACTTTCCTTATTTAGAAAGTATATTCATATTTCTATATTTGGAAAACATTTAGCATACTTTTATCTTTCACTATTGTACTATGAGAATATGATCATAATGAAAACTTATGTTATACTTATACCTGTTAAATACTTAAACTACGTGTTCCAATTGTTAATACATGATTACATGCGAGAAACTCATACTTGAATGCTCGAATACGCAAATTTTATGCACTACTATACTCATACATCAAAATGCTTAAAAACCAGCAAATCGTACGAAAACAACTCCAAACAGCCAACCTCGCACGAAGCGTAGCCGCTCCGTACAAAGTGGGCAACCTCGTACGAGATGATGCCAACTTGTACGAGGTGACTCCAACTCGTACGAAGTGGCCTGTTTTTCCTATAAATACGACCCTTCACCCGCGGTCCCAACCTTCCGAAATCTCACTAACTCCCACTCGAAATTGCGAGAACTTGGTATATTACAATCAGTTCCTAAGTGAGTCTTATAGCTCACTATACCTCAAACTTTTCCAAAAGTGCTTTCATAACCTTTCTTCTACCTAGCTTCTATTTTCTTTTCTTTTGTACAAGCCAGTGAACTAAGTCCAAGAGACTAAGTTCGACTAATGTGAGAACGTTGGGAACTTTGGCTACCCGAATTAAGTTCCACACCTTACTTGAACAATCTTTACTTTCTGTTATTCATGACCAACTGGGTTTACAAACATTGTGATTTGGTGAATCATATAATGAGGTGTTCGCACCCCCATGCTTGACTTCTATGATCCAGACTCAATACTAATCACAACCTGATCTAGTGTTATGACTCGGATTATCCTGCCCCGTCACCACGAACTCCGTTCACAGAGATCGATGCGAAAATGGATACGAAACGGGCTAACACATTCCAAAACTGTCACCTCGCACGAGGTTAACAGCCAACTCGTACGAGGTGCAAGTCAACTCATACGAGGTAACAATCAACTCGTACGAGTTGCAAGTCAGCTCGCACGAGGAGGTCAGCCCACTTTGTACGAAGTGGTATTTTTCTCGTTTTCATCCCGTACTTTATGCCTCATAATTCGGACCAAACATTCCACTTAGATTACTCAAGTCCTCCTGTTTAACCCTTATAGGGTAACTCCGTGTTGCATCACCTAATCACTCATCCATCCACGAACTTGCTTAAGAATCTGGCAAAACTGTGAGCATACTCGATCCCGTTTTAACGCTTTACTACCTATGGGTGCAATACATGTAAATTATGCAAAATTACACAAACATGCTTATTCTCAATGAAGGAACATTCTTTATACATGCTCTTATGTCAAACTTGAAATCACACATGCTTATACTCGTTATGCTTATGCTCAATTATTTACTTTGATCAAGCCTCCCTTAACACGTATAGCGCTATAGAAGTAACGCACCGCCTAGTAAACTTGGGGTCATGTTAAGTCATACACATCTAGTCCTCTCATGTTATGGAAGGATTATGCTTGCGGGAAACTTTGGGTTGACTAGTATACTTATGCAGAATAGTTTAATGTATGTTAGCCTCAAGAATAGATACGTACGCATGAAGATTTGTTTAAACGTTTATACTATGTTATTATTCAAACTTGTATGCTCGCCAATGTCTTGTGTATTGAACTATACTTTAACATGTATTGTAGGGTGAGGTTGATGATAACTACGGATGGAAACGAATAGGACGACTTAGATACCTGCCTAGAATTGTAACATTAAAAATTGTTGTATTTGAAATTTGTTATCCATGATGTTGTATTCTGAATTTTGTACTTTGTACTTGCTATTTCAACGAAATGGAATTTTGTTATATAAATTATTATCACATTTTATCGTTATGAAGTCTCGAGTAATCTCTTTCGTCCCGCCCGATGTTTCTGCCATTGGTTGGGGTGTGACATTATCGCATGATCTGATATATGTTACAAGTTGTTATGATTGTCATTACTCTGGTTGTTGTATAAGATTATTTGCTTCACTTACCCTGAGCTCTAGCTTTTCCTAGATTGTCCACGAGCGTGTTATTATGGCATCAACAACATGTGCTGCTTCCGTGATGGAGAGAGTAGTTCACGACATGCTTAGGTACAAATGTGGTACAAAGCTACTAGGAGGCATATGGACTTGTCTTAGTTTTGTTTCTACTTTCTGGAGATGGATGTTGGGTATACTAACCCATGCCACCTCGTGTGATTGACTGTGTGTCATCACTTATTTCTATTTTGTTCGGATCAAGGGTACATCCATAAGATAAGATCTGTTTCTTTGAGTTACTCTACACCATATCGTATTATCGATTATATTTCTGTTTACCGTATAAGTTGTTGGTTTTGTTACTGTTTCCGTTTTTATTGTAGTTATTTTTTATTTTGAGCCCATATTCCGTACTAGGCATTTGGCTCATTTCGTAAACCTTTTTCTCCTTACTGATTCACATGTTACTTTGGACGGGATGTAGAACGTGTAATAAAACCATAGGATGCAATCGGAAGATGCTAAGTCATGATTTAGGATTAATCTAATGTTGTTTATTAGCTTTGGAAACTCTAAATAAATTATGTTTCATCTTCGGGTTCAAGTTGAGTTATGTTATGTATTTCTAACTTTTAAATTAAGTAAAGGTAGGTCTAATGTCTCTA
Source organism: Scalesia atractyloides (assembly GCA_947069175.1). Taxonomy (NCBI): domain Eukaryota; kingdom Viridiplantae; phylum Streptophyta; class Magnoliopsida; order Asterales; family Asteraceae; genus Scalesia; species Scalesia atractyloides. Next base: position 63,630,825 of record CAMTDV010000007.1, on the reverse strand, counting down.
AGTACCTCTAATACTTTGACACGTCATTCCTAATTGGGTTTTGGTGTTACATCTATGGTATTAGAGTAAAGGCTCTTTCATGTAGAGTACTTAAACACAATAATTAGGCTTGTGAGGTAGAGGAGCACAAAAAACCGGTTCCTACCCAAAACCGGCGTATATGACTTGGAACCGGGTCCGGTTCCTAAAGACTATAGTAGGAACCGGTCTCGACTCATATATATTCGATAGTTCTAACTTGGTTCCCTTTTTTTCCAATTTGGTTTAAACCGTGTACTACCCGAATCAATTTGTACCCGGTTCTTGTCGTTGAACGCACATGAATCAATTTTTGACCATTTTAAAATGGTTATAGAGTCGTTGACCAGTTCAAATAGGTTTTTGGCCTCCATATTCAAGATTAAATAGTTGTGGGTTGTATTGATTGGTTACCCAACTAAAAAAATGCTTAAACACGTTAAAAAACATATCAACTCATTGGAATTCAATTTGTCATGCTCGAAAGTGCTTTGTCCCAAATGGGTCCTTTAGAAAGTTTACATAATAGTTTAAATGCTACATATGACTTGCACACTTTCGATGAAATATGTTGGCGTATCATTGAAAACATTACTTAATTTCTTAATGTTTTCAAAATGGCAACAACAAAATTATCCAGGGCCATCCCACATTTTGTAACATTCTTACAGAAGTATTTTTAATGACTTTAGAATTTTTGAAACTAGAAATAATGTATTTGGCTTAATGATAAAACCAATGAAAGAAAAGTTTGAAAAAATAATTTTTTTGGACCTACCCTTGGTTTTACTTGTGCCGACGCTTTAAACCCTATGTTAAAAGTTCCGGATATTGAACGTCTTATTGACGAAATGTTTGACTATTTAAATATGCATGAAAGGTAACCAAATTTGAAAGCAAAAACTAAAGCCAAATGTAACAAAGCTTTAAACAATTTGTTGGATTTTTATTAAAATAAATATGCCAAACAACATATGAATGTGTCTTAAGAATTGAGCTCAAGTTCTACCTCACACTCGACACGGGACACGATGATCACTATGATGAATATTGTTCGGGAAGAGTCAAACAAACGAAAAAGGGGTGACGCCCCAACAAGTGAACTTGGTAGGTAAGTCATGCAAATTATGTATCGACTAGGTCAACCGATGTTTATAACAACTTTGACCTTTTGGAAAGAAAAGGCTAAAGAATATCCTATTATATCTGCCATGGCCCGTGATTTACTAAGTGTCCAAGCTTCTACGGTAGCTTCAGAATCCACTTTTTCTCTTAGTGGCAGAGTATTGTCGATACGAAGAACAAGGCTCTCTCGCGAATCGATAGAGATGTGCATTTGCCTAAAAGATCATTTGAATGTGGTGGATCGTGTACAAGACATTTCAAACCTCATATATGAAATAATACTAAAAGCAAGAGTACTCGAGGAAGAAGTGGAAGAAGGATGTTGTTCGGGCGTATCCAACGAAAAACTCGCTGAAGATGCGTCGAGTCGTAATAAATAAAGTTGTATTGAAATAAATCTTTTTTATGTTTATTTTTATGTATTTTGTCTATCTTATGAATTAATAAATAAAGATTTTTTTAACTTTCATTAATGTTATGTTTGTTTTTTATATGTATAACATAGAAAATTAATATAAACTGGGTTAATATGCTTAAAAAACGTTTTTAAGCATGAACCAGTTATACCCAATTTTTTGGTAGGAACCGGTTGTAAACCTACCGTAACCTGGTCGATGTGATTACAAAATCCCAAACTCAGTTCTGGTTAAGAAACCTGGCTCGGTTAATACCTGATTAGGCGTAACGTGGTTCCTCCCTGTTCAAGGTAAAACATAAAACATATTTTGTGCACCTCTATTTTGAGGAATGGGTAGATTAGGACTTAGGTATTTCATGACTAGGTACGTTAGTGATTTAGGTAGGTATAGGGTTTTAGTATTGTCCTTCTCTTCTAGTTATCCCTTCAAGATTATGATCCTCATTCTTCATTCTAGTAGATGGCTCCTCATCGTCAATCTCGTAGGAGTACCCGCGCAACCAACGATTTGCCGAATGACACTACTTCAAATGAAACTCTGGCTGATCCAAATGTCCTTGCAGCTATCAACCAAGCTATTTCCGGACTACTTCCCAATCTTTTCACGCAAACCATAGAGTGGGTCATTCAGCATACTCGCTCTAAGGAATGTGCTAAACTCAATCCTAGAGGTGTTGTTAATAACACTGTGGAAGACATCCACATGTGGCTCTAGCGATTTAAAAGAAACTCCCAAAATCTTTCAGTTTCGCCGCTACCATATTGAGAAGATCTTTGAAGTGTTAGGAGTTGATGAACAGTACAAGGTTAGATTGGTCGCCTACAAACTAGAAGATGATGCACATACTTGGTGGAATGATACAAGCAATTTAAAGGAGAAAATGCTTATGCCCGTACTCTTCTGTGGGCTGAATTTCGTGCCAATTTTTACGAGAGGCATTTCTCAACTGCTGGTTAGGAAGCCTACATCAGGGAATATGATGTCATGGGTCAAGGAAACGACGAACCAGCTTTAGAGTTCATCACTCGCTTCTCAATACTTGCTAGTATTGTGGGATATGCATCAGGATCTGCTGCAGTTCAAGCTGAGAAGTGTAAATGAGTTGTATGTGATCGAATCCAAAAGTGGATCATGCTTACCTAAGCAGACGACGGACCAATCATCCACCGCTCCGCATAACCCCAACTGTAGATGTCAAGCAAACTAAAAACCTGCCCAGAACCAGATCTAACTTTATGTGGAATCCATCGAATATAGTCTAGCTAAGGTAAGTACCCAAGTATCAATCCTAGGACACAAAATATACTAGTATTAAACTTATCACTTAATATGCAATCTATGAATATAACTTAAACTTAATAAATGCAAAAAACTTTAATTACCTAGAAAGGTTACAAAAGCTTAAGAAATACACTTAGAAAGGTTACGAAAGGTAAAGAAAATATAACCATCATAAACTTGAATCAATGAATATTGATTAGATTGATGATAAAAGAAACTTATAAACCGATTCAAGACTTAACTTAATGATGATGTACAAAGTGCTAAAATGAATTAAGATCTGTTAAGACTAATCTTATTAAACTAGTGTTAAGGCTATAGACACACTTTTAGACCTGATTTAATAAAGCTAATAATAGTATGGATTCTTATGACTTAGAGTTTCTAGACTAGTGTCAAGGTGAACAATGAACATAACGGTTTACAAACTACCAAGGTAAGACGATTACAGAAAACCATAACTAGTTTCTAGACCTTTATAATTAGATCCTTCCCTTAAGCAGAATACATGTCTTACAGGTTATAACAATTAATTATCAATTATCAATTATCAATTAAGGTTTCAAGCCCCAAGCTAATGGACGTCAATATAACCTAGAGATAGAATATATTGAATCTAACATGCATAACCTAATAGAAATATCAACACAACCACACAACTAACGTCATAACCATTACTCAACATGCACGCATATACATCACAATACTTAATCCTACTACACTACTAAAGTAATACTAATAAGAAATCCATCATCAATCAGTAATCAAATCAATAAAACATCTCATCCGGATAGTTATTCAAGAATTTAGCCAGACATGACAAACAAATTCAAAACACAAATCAAATTTATCATCATGATCATAAATTATAGACTAGAAAACTATAACAATACCATTAAATCAATTCTTGCTTCATCGTGAGTTAGATCTTCGAGTCTCGTGCCTTTTATCTTCTGAATCCTTGCAAATCACTTTCTGCAGTCTCTTTTTCGCTTTCTGTCGAACTCTAATTATATTTAGGGTTTCCATCACATTCCTTTTCTATCCTGCTCTAGTTTTGGGCTTCAATTACCGTACGGGCCATAATCTTCTGACACGGGCCTAATCTCTCCCACATCCCAACTTCGATTCGATACTTTCTGTTTGGTGGCGGTTATGAATATCTTGAGTGACGAGCTAAACAAGATCAACATATGCAGTATGTTATTAATTGGTAAATAAATAAATTTTGGATAACGTAAAATGGTTGTGTGTTTCTAATTCGCTTACGTTGTTTATTATGTCTCTTTTTGAGGGTTTGGATTTTCCCTTTTTTTTAATAAAGGTGTTGAACAAGTGATTTGTTCAATAACGGTGTCACTGTGATTAATGGAAGGGCATGTGCCAACATCTTTTTTCCCTCCAACAACTCTTGATCATAACTCTACATATATAGGTGGGTGTTTGCTTGTGTCTTTACTATACCTCTTATATACGATCGACCATGTATAAGTTGTTTGAAAATGGAAAATGGGTAAACAATTGAGATTACGAATGTGGCTTATCAAAGGGTTTACATAAAACCTGCAACTGCATCATAGAGCTACCAATGGTTTCAGACATTCAATCAACTTAGAGTCATATGTGTTGGAAATTAGGATGGCCCAATAAAGCCATCAAATTACAATACCATAGTTCTTAAATAAAACATTTCCATCTAAATATTAGAGCATAAGTAAAATAATACCAAATAAAAGACAGCTACCAAAAACTAGTATAACCGTAAACCGACTTGACACTAGACTAACCCAAACATACACCCGTAGCCCATTCACTTACATGTGAACGATCTCGATTAAGTTCAACGGCATAATGACGAATATTTCGTTATCAAAGGACCGAAGACCTAGACTGGTTCCAAAAACAACTTTTCTAAGACAGTTTAACTTGTTGAAAGTTGCAGGTGTATTCTAAGGAAACCCTTCTATTGTTTGAAGTAGTCTCCAACACATTAATACACGAGGTTTGATTTGTTTCTGATTCCTTATGGCTATATCTCATATATATGTAGGAAATCAGCTTGATATATAGCGTTGCTAGGTCATTTTTTTATTTGATGTTGTATGTATTCATGTATGTATGTAGTGTACTTTTTTTTTTCTCATAAGTACATCTGAAAGGTATTCCAATATAATATGTATCAGTAGGCTAAGAGCCGGTTATCATAACTTTTGCAATAAACTTCAAACTTGTTGCAATCAGATACCAACTTGATGTGGACTCCAGCTACATGCTTAAAGTTCCATATGCAAGTGTATTCAAGGTCTCATGTGTCACACACCCCGACCCGCAGCGGAATAAGAGTCGGGGCATAATTGGGTTATCACCAAAGCTCATGATATTTACTAATATGTTTCATATTTATTAAAGTCAAAATTACATTCTCAATAATCCAACATGTCCATACGAATACAAAGGAAAATAACCAAACTAAACAATCCAAGCTCTAAATCAGTTTATTCTTCTAAGCCAATCCTATGTGTTTCTCACTGCAGCTGGTTCACCTGTATCATGTGTAAAAATGGGGGTTTTTGGGTCAACATAAGTTGGCGAGTGAACCTTGTTAGATAAATATTTATTATTGATTTCTTATTATTTATTCAAGGAAAACTGTGCAATAGTCATATGTGAGCAAATGTAAATAATCAAACAATAGCAATAACAACCACAACTATAACATACAGAATAACAAAACACAATAACATACAATAACATAATGAACTTGCATGAATATATAACATGGATGAAACTGTATATGTTGGCAACGTCACGTTCACGCTCATAATGTAATGGGGAACGGACGGCCTATGATGAATGTCTGTGCGATCAAGGCTCAATCAAACGGAGCCGATCGTATGTAGGCAACGCCAGGTTCACGCTCATAATGTAATGGGGAACTGCTCAACGCTCAGATTTTTATTATACTTAACATCTAACGGTGAAAAGGATCCGGTTCAGTTAGAAAAATAAAACATTTTTATTACAAAGCATACGTGTGTCAAGGTATTGAACTCGCGGTGTGTGATATGTATGTGCACACAGTCCACCGCTGGACTGTGTGTCTAACCCGAGATAATATCCAGATTTCATTGAACTTATAATCAACCTATCTTCGTCTTCTTCATTACAGAATTACAGTCTGCGATTACTCTATTATTTCTTGTTTAATTCGATTGACAAACATTCAACAGACTAATATGAAATGACAGAGACGATTTTTAGAAGTAAACATACCAGAGAACGATTTATTTCAAAATTCCGGCAAGTCGTCGGCTCTGTTTTTTACTGATTTCGACTGAACGAATAAATTAACAGTTTTGATTAGCTAAGCGATGAATTGAAGTATTAAACAAGAGTTATCAGAAGGTTTGAATGTCTATACCGTTTTACAGCTTAAGATAAGGATTTTCAAAAGTTTTCCGGCGAGCGGGAATTATCCGATAACGACGTCTGAAATTGATTCCGATTGAAGGGTTTGAGTTAGCAATAGCTTAACAATTGATAGACAACGTAAGAATTGAGAGACTTACTGATTTGATGGAAAACACGGTTTTCCGGCGAAAGTCCGGCGAGTTTGTGTAGCTTCTCCAGCGGACTGAAAGTTGTGCGAAAATGCAATTGAAGGTTGGCAGAGTGTGTTTGAGTCGCGAGAGAGGACAAAGATTGAAGTAATTCAGGAATTGAAAGTTTTCGGTTATTAAAACCGATTCACTCTAGAATTCAAGTTCATTCAAAGCAAAATTGCTTGGAGGTGTCGGTGTATCGGTTAGACTCAGTAAACCGCGATCAATCAAACGTCTTTGGACGTTTGGTGACCGATTTCGGTTACAGTTGGCGTAACCAGGTTGATTTATGGTAGTCCATAAAATTTAATTGTTTCCTAATATTTACAGAAAACAACAAGTGGCGGAGTGGTTATATGTGTGTGTGATAAGGCTTTGAGTTTAAACCCGGCTGACCCGGGTTCGAGTCCCGGCAGCCTAATTTTCTTTTTAGTTATTTTATTTTACATTTTAACAATTAAAACTTTTATATTCTAGTTTGTATATTAATTATGCATCATTAAAAATTAAAATGGACATAAATACGCAACGCAACATTTATAACTTGATATTCGATTACAAATGGAGCGGGTTTGGAAAACCCGTTTTTGACAAATGTTACAGTATCCCCTACTTTTAGGAATTTCGTCCCGAAATTTAAGTAGTAGTAGTAGGAAAAAGATGCGGGTATTTTTTGCGCATTGAGTCTTCACGTTCCCAAGTAAACTCAGGTCCTCGTTTCGACTCCCAGCGTACCCTAACAATTGAAATGCGACTTCGTCGAAGACGTTTTTCTCCGAAGTCCATGATCTCAACTGGTCTTTCAACAAAATGTATAGATTCATCAATCTGAATATCTTCCAGAGGAATATGGAGGTTTTCATCAGCGAGGCACTTCATCAAGTTTGATACATGGAATGTGGGATGAATCATGTTGAGTTCTTCTGGTAGATCAAGCTTGTATGCTACAGGTCCTACTCTTTCGAGTATCTTGAAAGGTCCTATGTAGCGTGGTGCTAGCTTGCCTTTTTGACCAAAACGAACTACTCCCTTCCACGGTGATACTTTTAAAAGTACATGATCACCAATGTTAAACTCCAAAGGCTTCCGTCGTTTATCTGCATAACTCTTTTGACGACTTTGAGCCGCTAGAAGATTGTTTCGAATTTGATGGATCTTGTCTGTGGTTTCTTGAATCAATTCTGGACCAGTGATTTGAGCTTCCCCATTTTCGTGCCAACATACTGGAGATCGGCACTTACGACCATATAAAGCTTCAAAAGGTGCCATGCCGATGCTTGAATGATAGATGTTGTTGTACGAAAATTCAACTAATGGAAGATGAGCATCCCAATTTCCCTTGAAGTCTATGACACATGCTCGAAGCATATCTTCAAGAGTTTGAATGGTGCGTTCAGATTGTCCATCAGTTTGAGGATGATAGGCAGTGCTGAGATCTAATCGCGTACCCAAAGCGGCTTGTACTGCTTGCCATGTTCGTGAAGTGAAACGACCATCACGATCTGAGATAATGCTTAACGGTACACCATGTCGACTTACGATTTCGCTGATATAAATACGAGCTAGCTTTTCGTTCTTGAAATCTTCGCGGATAGGAATAAAGTGAGCTGATTTTGTAAGTCGATCGATGATTACCCATATAGTGTCATACCCACCAGAAGTGCGAGGTAACCCGGTAATGAAGTCCATGGTTATGTTTTCCCACTTCCATACAGGTATTTCAGGTTGGACCAGAAGTCCTGAGGGTCTTTGGTGTTCAGCTTTCACCTTGGATTATGTAAGGCACTTGGAAACAAAAACAGCAATATCCTTTTTCATTCCAGGCCACCAATAGGTGTATCGAAGGTCCTGATACATCTTATCGGCTCCTGGGTGTATAGAGTATCGTGTTTTGTAAGCCTCATTCATAAGAATTTCACGAAGGTTGTTGTGGTCAGGAATCCATATGCGATCTAGGTAGTACAGAATACCGTCAGATTTAGTTTCAATTTTAAGTTCAGCTCCACAGGACAGCTCCTTTCGTACATCATCCTCCGTTACTGAAACATGTTGGGCTTCTCGAATTTGATCTTTAATGTCAGTTATGATTTGCGAACATAGAAGACGAATGGAGTTCGCATAACCCTTTCGACTGAGTGCATCAGCCACCACATTTGCTTTGCCAGGGTGGTACCGAATTTCACAGTCGTAGTCATTTAGCAGTTCGACCCATCTTCGTTGCCTCATGTTTAACTCCTTTTGATTGAAGATATGTTGAAGACTCTTGTGGTTAGTGTATATTTCACACTTAGTACCGTAGAGATAATGTCTCCATATCTTAAGAGCGAACACAACGGCTCCAAGTTCTAGGTCATGGGTGGTGTAGTTCTTCTCATGAATCTTGAGTTGTCTCGAAGCATAAGCTATAACCTTTCCTCTTTGCATTAGAACACAGCCTAATCCTTGCCCTGACGCGTCGTAATAAACCACGAAGTCATCACAACCTTCAGTAAGAGTGAGGATTGGTGCATCACAGAGTTTTTGTTTAAGGGTTTGGAAGGCTTCTTCTTGCTTGGGTCCCAAAATGAAGGGTTTTCCCTTATGAGTTAAAGCCGTGAGTGGTACAGCAATGCGAGAGAAGTTTGAAATGAAACGGCGATAATAACCAGCCAAACCAAGGAATGATCTTACTTCAGTTGGTGTACGTGGCGCTTGCCATTCTTGTACCGCTTTGATCTTTGAGGGGTCGACATGTATTCCCTTGTCATTGACTACATGTCCAAGGAATTGTACCTCTTTTAACCAAAATTCGCATTTGGAGAATTTGGCGTAAAGCTTTTCATTCTCTAGAAGTGTAAGGATGAGTCGAAGATGTCGCTCATGATCAGACTTAGACTTTGAATAAATGAGAATGTCGTCGATGAAGACTATAACAAAACGATCGAGATAAGGTTTGCAGACTCTGTTCATTAGATCCATGAAGACAGCTGGAGCGTTCGTTAAACCAAATGGCATGACCATGAATTCATAATCACCATAACGAGTTCGGAAAGCGGTCTTTGGGACGTCTTCTTCATGTACTCTAAGTTGATGATAACCAGATCGAAGGTCGATTTTTGAAAAGCAGCTGGCACCTTGAAGTTGGTCAAGAAGATCATCAATGCGAGGTAATGGATAACGATTCTTGATTGTTAACATGTTGAGTTCTCTGTAGTCGATGCACATGCGAAACGATCCATCTTTCTTCTTTACAAAAAGGACAGGTGCACCCCAAGGCGAGGAGCTAGGACGTATGAATCCTTTGTCAGTCAACTCTTGCAATTGACTGGCCAGTTCTTGCATTTCAGAGGGGGCTAACCTATAAGGAGACTTTGCAACTGGTGTAGCACCAGGTACGAGATCGATGCGAAATTCGACTTCTCTTACTGGAGGAAGTCCTGAAATATCATCAGGAAAAACTTGCGGAAAATCTTTTACTACTGGGATGTCTTCGAGTTTCTTCTCCATGGTTCCCTTTTTGACGACATGGGTTAAAAATGCGACATAATTCTTGCGAAGATATTTTTGAGCTTGAAGACACGACATTAATCTGAGCCCTTTTGATGGGGTTTCTCCAAAGATTCGTAGAGTCTGACCATTTGGAAGAGGAATGCGTATAAACTTCTCGTGGCATACGACTTCAGCCTGATGTTGGCTGAGCCAGTCCATACCAATTATAATATCAAAGCTTCCCAACTTCATAGGAATGAGGTCAACTGGAAAATCGTGGTCGTTTAAGGTGAGAGTACAGTTGCGTATAATCGAGTTTAATGAGACCGGTTTCCCGTCAGCAACTTCTACTGTTATGGATTCCATGAGCTTATCACGATTTTGGTTTAGGATGGGTTCAAACTCTAAGGACACAAAACTTTTATCCGCGCCATTATCAAACAACATGGATGCATAACTACCATTGATAAGGAACGTACCGTTAACCACATTGCCGTCAGGTCTAGCCTGATTAGCGTTGATGTTGAAAGCTCTTCCTCTTGCAGGTGGAGGAGCTTGGTTCGCTTGATTCACCGGATTGGCTTGGGCTTGAGCATGAATAATGTTCACCAACCTTGGACAAGTGTTTCTAAAATGGCTTGGGTCTCCACAATTGTAGCAAGCCCGCATAGGATGTACCATGGGATAGTTGGGTTGGTAGTATGATTGGGCTAAATGTTGGGTAGGTGGTAGTAGTACGGGTTGTTGGGCTTGACCATTATTTGTTGGTGGTTTTGGGTTGAAGGCTGGTGGCGGTTCGTTCGCTGAGGTATGCGACAGGTTTGAACAGTATGACCTGCGCGACCACAGCCGGTGCAATGTTGGCAGGGATGATCAGGAAAATGGTGGTATTGGCAACGGTTGCATTTTGGTAGTGGGCCAAAATATTGTCTTTTGTATGGTGCAGGTGAAGGGGCAACTTGGGTAATGGGTGCAGCAGGGATAGGGAAATTGGTTTGTGTGACAGCGAAGTTTCTGGTGTTACGTTTCCTCTTGTTAGCAAACTTAGAGGAGGAGGTGGAATGGTTTGAAGTTTGGCCCTCAACGGGGGCTTTCTTTTTCTCTTCTTTAAACTTACCGTTCCGAATTCGATTCTCGGTCAGTTCAGTAGCTAGTTCCATAGCAGCTTCAAGTGTTGCTGGTGAAGTGCTGAGAACTGAATCTTGAATTTTCGAGGGAAGACCTCGAATATAATGCTCGATTAAGCGATAAACTGGGGTGAACAAATTAGGGACCATTTGGTTCAACTCTAAGAACCTCTTGCTGTAGGAAGTATGATCTCCCTCCTTTTGCTTCAAAGAATGAAATTCGTCCTCCAACTTTTTAATTTCACTCCTAGGACAGAACCGCCTAGTCATGATTTCCCTTAACTCCTCCCACGTTAAGGCCATAGCATCTTCGATTCCCCTCTTCCCCTTTTCAGTATTCCACCAGGTAAGAGCTACCCTAAATAGTCTTCCGGTCGCGTATCGAACCTTGCGATCATCGGGACAATCGCAGTCGAGGAAGGTGTTTTCCATTTCTTCAAACCAGTGGAGGAGAGCAGTGACACCTTCGGTCCCTTCAAATTTAGGAGGATCGCAAGACTTGAAATGCTTATATGAGCACTTTTTGGTAGGCGGGTTGCCGATGTCCTGGTTTTCTTGCTGAGGAGGATTAGTGGGATTTGTGACGAGAGCTTGTTGTACTTGAACCACAAAGTCAGGAAGCACCGCGGCCATTTGTTTTGCGATTTGAGTGGCCAAGCGTTCGTGAGACCTTCCTGATCTTTTACCCCTCGTTGTTGTCTAGCCGACATCTACAGGAACATACATAAGAAGATTGTGAGTTTATGGAGTCTTTTTAGGTGTCATGTGTCTTAAAGAAAATGAAAATAACATAAATATCAATAATGCAACTACATCCATAGGATGTCTTGGGTTTGCTCATGTTGGGCCTCAAATGTCCCCCATACCTTCACCTGTATAGTCATGTGGGCCCCATGTCTATTGGCTTGGTAGGATTCACATTAGTATTGGCGATTTAACACTCGCATCACCCGAATGAAAACCACGAAATATGTTTACGAGATATATGGTCGGAATGTGTCCAGGTGTAGACACAATGACAACTCAAAGTGGGGTTAGCTCACACGACGTCTGGTATAGCATGCTTTGGCCTAATAGGTACTTCGTACTCTCATCATTAGTCCCCAGGTAGGCAAACTGGTCCTTTATTTTGGATTTATACGAATGCCAGCCTAGACAGGACGTTCCGACTACCGGTACTTGTACCCTTCCAGTTACTACATGCCCGTCATGAGAACTCACTTTGATGTGATTTGAAAATACAAAAATCGTTGTAAAAACAATCATGAAAATGATGTGATGTGTGCTCTCATTGATATGATATGTTTTGAGAATATGATTCATGATAGACATTATATACTAATATGTACTTATGAACATGCTTGCATAACATTGAATGTAACATTAAACATAAAACATATAAACATCATGAATTTTGCATGTAACACACAAAAATCTTAAAAATTTCTAATCAACTATAGTATAGGCTCTAAGGGTCTAATAACCTATCCTATATCCCTATAGTCATGGCTCTGATACCAATCTGTCACACCCGACCCGCAGCGGAATAAGAGTCGGGGCATAATTGGGTTATCACCAAAGCTCATGTATTTACTAATACGTTTCATATTTATTAAAGTCAAAATTACATTCTCAATAATCCAAACATGTCCATACGAATACAAAGGAAAATAACCAAACTAAACAATCCAAGCTCTAAATCAGTTTATTCTTCTAAGCCAATCCTATGTGTTTCTCGCTGCAGCTGGTTCACCTGTATCATGTGTAAAAATGGGGGTTTTTGGGTCAACATAAGTTGGCGAGTGAACCTTGTTAGATAAATATTTATTATTGATTTCTTGTTATTTATTCAAGGAAAACTGTGCAATAGTCATATGTGAGCAAATGTAAATAATCAAACAATAGCAATAACAACCACAACTATAACATACAATGACATACAATAACATACAATAACATACAATAACATAATGAACTTGCATGAATATATAACATGGATGAAACTTTATATGTTGGCAACGTCACGTTCATGCTCATAATGTAATGGGGAACGGACGGCCTATGATGAATGTCTGTGCGATCAAGGCTCAATCAAACGGAGCCGATCGTATGTAGGCAACGCCAGGTTCACGCTCATAATGTAATGGGGAGCGGCGGCCTATGAAATTGCATGTACTGAAAATAATAAATTAAATCTAAACAGTAATCCACACAACAGTTGATACAAGCTGAATACACATTTGTTCATGATATGATGTATGCACAATGATTTAAATATAATAATTGGTAAGACACATGATACACCCAAAAAACGTGATTAAAAACGGGGAATTTTGTAGAGGTTCACTAACATTGGGTGCATTGGTTGGGGATGATGAGATGCGCACGAGTTGGAAGAATTGAACAACGAGTATTAACTAACCTAAATAATAACGGAAAGTATAGTTAATGAGTGGATTTTATTAATAATTTTATTAGGATTTTTAGATATATTTTTGTGAGTTTAAGGCTATTTCCTATCTTTAAAAACATTATTTTTAAGTATTTTTGATTGATTTTTGAATTAAATTAAATAAATAAATATATAAAAAAATGTTGACTTTGCGTTGACCGTTGACCGTTGACTGTTTGACTGTTTGACCGGTTTTATTGTGTAAATGTATGCGCCGGGCAGGACTCGAACCCGAGACCTCCCGTACGCGTGCACGCAGCTCTACCAACTGAGCTACGTGTCTAACCCGAAATAATCATGTTTTTAATTATATTTATATACTAATTCAGTTTATTCAAAATTCATTTTTTTTAAAAGGATTTTAATTATCAACCCGGTGCTGTCAACAGGTCTCGAACCCGGGACCTGTGCTTTAATGTTGCACACAGTCCACCGCTGGACTGTGTGTCTAACTTGGTTAATATACAGATTTTTATTATACTTAACATCTAACGGTGAAAAGGATCCGGTTCAGTTAGAAAAATAAAACATTTTTATTACAAAGCATACGTGTGTCAAGTATCGAACTCGCGGCGTGTGATATGTATGTGCACACAGTCCACCGCTAGACTGTGTGTCTAACCCGAGATAATATCCAGATTTTATTAAACTTATAATCAACCTATCTTCGTCTTCTTCATTACAGAATTACAGTCTGCGATTACTCTATTGTTTCTTGTTTAATTCGATTGACAAACATTCAACAGACTAATATGAAATGACAGAGACGATTTTTAGAAGTAAACATACCAGAGAACGATTTATTTCAAAATTCCGGCAAGTCGTCGGCTCTGTTTTTTACTGATTTCGACTGAACGAATAAATTAACAGTTTTGATTAGCTAAGCGATGAATTGGAGTATTAAACAAGAGTTATCAGAAGGTTTGAATGTCTATACCGTTTTACAGCTGAAGATAAGGATTTTCAGAAGTTTTCCGGCGAGCGGGAATTATCCGATAACGACGTCTGAAATTGATTCCGATTGAAGGGTTTGAGTTAGCAATAGCTTAACAATTGATAGACAACGAAAGAATTGAGAGACTTACTGATTTGTTGGAAAACATGGTTTTCCGGCGAAAGTCCGGCGAGTTCAAATAGCTTCTCCGGCGGACTGAAAGTTGTGCGAAAATGCAATTGAAGGTTGGCAGAGTGTGTTTGAGTCGCGAGAGAGGACAAAGATTGAAGTAATTCAGGAATTGAAAGTTTTCGGTTATTAAAACCTATTCACTCTAGAATTCAAGTTCATTCAAAGCAAAATTGATTGGAGGTGTCGGTGTATCGGTTAGACTCAGTAAACCGCGATCAATCAAAGTCTTTGGACGTTTGGTGACCGATTTCGGTTACAGTTGGCGTAACCAGGTTGATTTATGTAACATTTGTCAAAAACGGTTTCCAAAACCCGCTCCGTTTTGTAATCGAATATCAAATTATAAAAATCACGTTGAATATTTATGATTATTTTGACTTAAAATGATACATAATTAATAGATAAACTAAACTATAAAAAGAATATTTGATAAAAAGCTAAAACAAAATAAATAAAAAATACGATGCTGCCGGGACTCGAACCCGGGTCAGCCGGTTACAACCTCAAAGACTTAACACACACACATCACCACTCCGCCACTTGTTTGTTTTCTGTCATCTTTAGGAAACAAATAGGTTTTATGGACTAAGGTGAATCAATCGATTTTACCAATTGTAACTGAAATCGGTTATCAAACACCCAAAGTCGATCTGGATACTCGCGATTCAGCGAGTATAACCGATAAACTGGCGATTCCAATCAATGCTGCCGTGAATGTACTTGAATTCGGAATTATAAACGGGTTAGACACACAGTCCAGCGGTGGACTGTGTGCAAACAAAAATCATACACGTCCCGAGTTCGATCCCTGCTACACGCACTCCTTACGTAATAAAATGCCTTTTTGTTTAAAAACTAAACCGGGTTAACTCAGTTAGTTGTTAAGTATAATAAAAACCGATATAATAACCAGGTTAGACACACAGTCCAGCGGTGGACTGTGTGCAACACTCAGTCACCCGTCGCGAGTTCGAAACCCGTCACTGGCACCGGTTCGTTGAATTAAAATGTTTTTGCAATTAAAAGAATTTCGGTTAAACTGAATAAGTATATAAATATAATTAAAAACAAGATTATTTCGGGTTAGACTCGTAGCTCAGTTGGTAGAGCTGCGTGCACGGGTACGGGAGGTCTCGGGTTCGAGCCTCACCCGGCGCAAACTAATACGCTGACCGAACCGGTCAACAGGTCAACGGTCAATGGTCAACGCTAAATAAACAAATTTTTTTTATATTTTTATTTATTTAATTTAATTTAAAAATCAATTAAAAATACTTAAAAATAACATTTTTAAAGATAGAAAATAGCCTTGAACTCACAAAAATATATCTAAAAATTTCATTAAAATCCTTAATAAAATCCACTCATTTAATATATTTTTCCGTTATTATTTAGGTTAGTATTTCTCGTTGTTCCGCTCGTCTAATTCGTGCGCATCTCACCATCTCCAATCCAACGCACCCAATGTGAGTGAATCTTTACAAATTCCCCGTTTTAATCACGTTTTGGGGTGTATCATGTGTCTTTGTATATATATTATAGTTAAACCATTGTGCATACATCATATCATGAACATGTGTATTCAGTTTGTTGCTGTTGTGTAGTTATTATTGGATGCAATTTATTATTTTCAGTACATGCAATTTCATAGGCCGCCGCTCCCCATTACATTATGAGCGTTGAGCATGTTCCCCATTTCATTATGAGGTTGAACCTGGCGTGCCCACATACGATCGGCTCCGTTTGATTGAGCCTTGATCGCACAGACATTTTACATTTTCAGTACATGCAATACGATCGGCTCCGTTTGGTTGAGCCTTGATCGCACAGACAATTTATATTTTCAGTACATGCAATACGATCGGCTCCGTTTGATTGAGCCTTGATCGCACAGTTTCAATTATGTTATTTATTGTATGATGTTGGTATGTTCATGTATGCTATCATATGTTATTGTATGTTATAGTTGTGTTTGCTATTTGCCATTGCTTGATTATTTACATTTGCTCATTTATGATTATGCACAATTTTTTCATTGATAAACTAAAAAGTAATTTATTAATAAATGTTTATCTAATAAGGTTCACTCGCCAACTTATGTTGACCCAAAAACCCCCATTTTTACACATGATACAGGTGAATCAGCAGCAGCTAGGAACACATAGGATTGGACTAGAAGAATAAAATGATTTTGAGTTGGGATTGTTATGTTTGGTTTATTTTCTTTGTATTGTATGAACATGTTTGGATATTTGGAAATGTAACTTTGACTTTATTAAATATGAAACATATTAGTAAATGTCATGAGCTTTGGTGATAACCCAATTATGCCCCGACTCTTATTCCGCTGCGGGTCGGGGTGTGACAGATTGGTATCAGAGCCATGACTATAGGGATATAGGATAGGTTATTAGACCCTTAGAGCCTATACTATAGTCGATTAGAAACTTATAAGATTTTTATGTGTTACATGCCAAATTTCATGATGTTTATATGTTTTATGTTAAATGTTATATTTAATATTGTGCAAGCATGTTCATAAGTATGTATTATCATATAATGCCTATCATGAATCGTATACTCATAACATATCACATCCATGAAAGCACACACCACATCATGATTGCTTTTACAATGATTTTCGTGTTTTCAAATCTCATTAAAGTGAGTTCTCATGACGGGCATGTAGTAACTGGAAGGGTACCAGTACCGGTAGTCGGAACGTCCTGTCTAGGCTGGCATTCGTATAAATCCAAAATAAAGGACCAGTTTGCCTACCTGGGGACTAACGATGAGAGTACGAAGTACCTATTAGGCCAAAGCATGCTATACCAAACGTCGTGTGAGCTAACCCCACTTTGAGTTGTCATTGTGTCTACACCTGGACACGTTCCGACCAAACATCTCATGAATATATTTTGTGGTTTGCATTCGGGTGATGCGAGTGTTAAATTGCCAATACTAATGTGAATCCTACCAAGCCAATAGCCATGGGGGCCCACATGACTATATAGGTGAAGGTATGGGGGACATTTGAGGCCCAACATGAGCAAACCCAAGACATCCTATGGATGTAGTTGCATTATTGATATTTATGTTATTTTCATTTTCTTAAAGACACATGACACCTAAAAAGACTCCATAAACTCACAATCTTCTTATGTACGTTCCTGTAGATGTCGTCTAGACAACAACGAAGGGGTAAAAGATCAGGAAGGTCTCAGGAACGCTTGGCCACACAAATCGCGAAACAAATGGCCACGATACTGCCTGACATTGTAGTCCAAGTACAACAAGCCCTCGCTACAAATCCTACTAACCCTCCCCAACAACATGACCAGAACATCGACAACCCTCCTACCAGCAAGTGTTCATACAAACATTTCAAGTCTTGTGATCCTCCTAAATTTGAAGGGACCGAGGGTGTCACTGCTATCCTACATTGGTTTGAGGAGATGGAAAACACCTTTCTAAACTGCGATTTTTCCTAAGGATCGCAAGGTTCGATACGCCACCGGGAGACTATTTGGGGTAGCTCTCACTTGGTGGAATACTGAGAAAGGGAAGAGGGGAACTGAAGATGCAATGGCCTTAACTTGGGAGGAGTTAAGGGAAATCATGACTAGGCGTTTCTGTCCTATGAGTGAGATTAAAAAGTTGGAGGACGAATTTCATTCTTTAAAGCAAAGGGAGGGAGATCATACCATCTACAACAAGAGGTTCTTAGAGTTGAACCAAATGGTCCCTAACTTGTTCACCCAACTTATCGCTTAGTTGAGCACTATATTCAAGGTCTTCCCTCGAAAATTCAAGATTCAGTTCTCAGCACTTCACCAGCAACACTTGAAGCTGCTATGGAACTAGCCACTGAACTGACCGAAAATCGCATTCGAAACGGTAAATTCAAAGAGGAAAAGAAGAAAGCCCCCATTGAGGCTCAAACTTCAAACCATTCTGGTTCCTCCTCGAAGTTTACTGGTAAAAGGAAACGAAGCACAAGAAACTTCGCCGTCACACAAACCAATTACCCTATTCCTGTTGCACCCATTACCCAAGTCGCCCCTTCACCTGCACCATACAAAAGACCATACTCTGGCCCATTACCAAAATGCAACCGTTGCCAATACCACCATTCTCCTGATCATCCTTGCCAATATTGCACTGGCTGTGGTCGCGCAGGTCATACTGTTCAAACCTGTCGCATACCTCAGCGAACGAACCGTCACCCGCCTTCAACCCAAACCCACCAACAAATAATGGGTCAAGCCCAACAACCCCTACTACTACCACCTACCCAACATTTAGCCCAAACCTACTATCAACCCAACTATCCTATGGTATAACCTATGCGGGCTTGCTACAATTGTGGAGATCCAAGCCATTTTAGAAACACTTGTCCACGTTTGGTGAACATCATTCATGCCCAAGCTCAAGCAAATCCGGTGAATCAAGCTAACCAAGCTCCACCACCTGCAAGAGGAAGAGCTTATAACATCAACACCAATACTGTTGAAAATAATAACGGCCCAAACGAATCACCCAACTAATTTCTCCTCGCCAAGAATCAAGACTCGACTCTAATCGTCTAGTTTTAATGTTTTTCTTTATGTTATCTCCATCTTTCTGTATTCCAGTTGTAAAATTTGGAAATTATGTATCCAAGAATTTTAATGCGATTTGATATTACAGTTTTGTTCTATACTCATTGATTTAACATTTATATCATCATACATCTCGACGTATCTCAATCTCATCATTTAAAGAAGTTGGGTTGTGTCACACTTTTACATAGACTGACCCCTTCATCAAAACCAACGAGAGAGGTACTGTCAACATTTAGTCATGTATCATTTCAGAATTGAGACTCAAGTTTTGTTTGTTTGTGTTGTTTATGTTTTAGAGTCACATAGAACTGATCATGATTTACTGATAAAGCCAATGAAAATTTGACAAGGATATGGTGGATACGCCGCTGGTACTTCCTATATATAAGTATTCTTGGCAAAGTATCAAAAGCATTACCAGGAGGTTATGAAAAGTTCCGTGTAGGTTTAAATATCGTCATGGTTGAAGTTTTTGTTTATGATCATTACAAATGCATCGGTTCCCTCAAAACTGTTATAAATAAAATCGTAAGCGACATCAAAGATCAACATCCGAGAAGCCCAGCATGTTTCAGTAACAGAAAGGAGACGTACGCAAAGAGCCGTCTTGTGGAGCTGAATTTAAAATTTAAACTAAATCCGACGGTATTCTATACTGTCTAGATCGCATATAGATTCCTGACCACAATAATCTTCGTGATATTTTTCTTATGAATGAGACGCACAAAACACGATATTCTATACACCCAGGAGCCGACAAGATGTATCAGGACCTTTGATACACCCACTGGTGGTCTGGAATGAAAAAGGATATTGCTGATTTTGTTTCCAAGTGTTTTTCATGTTCCAAAATAAAAGCTGAACACCAAAGACCCTCAGGACTTCTGGTCCAACCTGAAATACTTATATGGAGGTGGGAAAATATAACCATGGATTTCATTACCAGGTTACCTCTCACTTCTGGTGGGTATGACATTATATGGATAGTAACTGATCGACTTACAAAATCAGCTCACTCTATTCCTATCCGCGAAGATTTTAAGAACGAAAAGCTAGCTCGTATTTATATCCGCGAAGTCGTAAGCCGACATGGAGTACCGTTAAGCATTATTTCTGATCGTGATGGTCGTTTCACTTCACGAACACGGCAAGCAGTACAAGCCGCCATGGGCACACGATTAGATCTCAGTACCGCCTATCACCCTCAAACTGATGGTCAATCTGAACGCACCATACAAACTCTTGAAGATATGCTTCGAGCATGTGTCATAGATTTCAAGGGAAATTGGGACGCTCATCTCCCATTAGTTGAATTTTCGTGCAACAACAGCTATCATTCAAGCATCGGCATGGCACCTTTTGAAGCCTTATATGGTCGTAAGTGCCGATCTCCTGTATGTAGGCACGAAATTGAGGAAGCTCAAATCACTGGTCCAGAATTGATCCAAGAAACCGCAGACAAGATCCATCAAATCCGAAACAATCTCTTAGCAACCCAAAGTCGTCAAAAGAGTTATGCAGATAAACGACGGAAGCCCTTAGAGTTTAACATTGGTGATCATGTACCTTTAAAAGTATCACCGTGGAAGGGAGTAGTTCGTTTTGGTCAAAAGGGCAAGCTAGCACCACATTACGTAGGACCTTTCAAGATACTCGAAAGAGTAGGTCCTTGTAGCATACAAGCTTGATCTACCAGAAGAACTCAACAGGATTCATCCCACATTCCACGTATCAAACTTGAAGAAGTGTCACGAAAACCTCCACATCCCTATGGAAGATATTCAGATTGATGAATCTATGCATATTATCGAAAGACCTGTAGAGAATCATGTACTTCGGGAAAAAGCCTGCGATAAAGTCGCATTCCAATTGTTAGGGTACGCTGGGAGTCGAAACGGGGACCTGAGTTTACTTGGGGACGTGAAGACTCAATGCGCGGACAATACCCGCACCTTTTTCCTACTACTATTACTTAAATTTCGGGACGAAATTTCTAAAAGTAGGGGATACTGTAACATTTGTCAAAAACGGGTTTCCAAAACCCGCTCCGTTTTGTAATCGAATATCAAATTATAAAAATCACGTTGAATATTTATGATTATTTTGACTTAAAATGATACATAATTAATAGATAAACTAAACTATAAAAAGAATATTTGATAAAAAGCTAAAACAAAATAAATAAAAAAAATACGATGTTGCCGGGACTCGAACCCGGGTCAGCCGGTTACAACTTCAAAGACTTAACACACACACACACATCACCACTCCGCCACTTGTTTGTTTTCTGTCATCTTTAGGAAACAAATAGGTTTTATGGACTAAGGTGAATCAATCGATTTTACCAATTGTAACTGAAATCGGTTATCAAACACCCAAAGTCGATCTGGATACTCGCGATTCAGCGAGTATAACGATAAACTGGTGATTCCAATCAATGCTGCCGTGAATGTACTTGAATTCGGAAGTGGATCGGTTTAATAACCGAAAGTTTTCAATTCTCGGATTACTTCAATCCTAGACCCTTCCTGCGACTCAAAACACTCTGCAAGACTTTCAATTACATTTCCGCAACCTTACAGTCCACCGGAGAAGCTTAAATCAACTCGCCGGAATTTTCTGCAAGTCGCCGGAAAACCGAGATTCAACTCAAACCGGTAAAATACCTCGACTTTACTGTTTCAATCAATTGTTAGAACTTTACTAACATTAACCATCGCTCATAATCAACCACAGACGACATTGCTGGACTCTCTATTCTCACCGGAAAAACTCCTGGATTTGTCGGAAACTCGCTGATTACCGGTATGATCATTCAAACATGCTGATAATCAATACTCATTAGTTCAATTTCACATCTAAACCCTTAAACCTGTTAAATGATTCTCACAGCCAAAGGTTCCAAAACAGAGCCGACGAGCTTCGCCGGAGTCTTTGAGGAAGACGATCTGTTCGGTATTTTCTTTCCCCAAACGTTTCGGTTCAATGCTTTCAAATTGATCATCTTGTTCATTAACTAAATTAGTCACGTATCAGTTGCTTTGATTGATGTCTGTGTTTGAAATGAAGAAGACGAGTTCAGAGATGACATAAGATTAATTAAAATCGGAATTATAAATGGGTTAGATACACAGTCCAGCGGTGGACTGTGTGCAAACAAAAATCATACACGTCCCGAGTTCGATCCCTGCTACACGCACTCCTTACGTAATAAAATGCCTTTTTGTTTAAAAACTGAACTGGGTTAACTCAGTTAGTTGTTAAGTATAATAAAAACCGAGATAATAACCAGGTTAGACGCACAGTCCAGCGGTGGACTGTGTGCAACACTCAGTCACCCGTCGCGAGTTCGAAACCCGTCACTGGCACCCGTTCGTTGAATTAAAATGTTTTTGCAATTAAAAGAATTTCGGTTAAACTGAATAAATATATAAATATAATTAAAAACAAGATTATTTCGTGTTAGACACGTAGCTCAGTTGGTAGAGCTGCGTGCACGCGTACGGGAGGTCTCGGGTTCGAGCCTCACCCGGCGCAAACTAATTCGCTGACCGAACCGGTCAAATCAGGTCAACGGTCAACGCTAAATAAACAAATTTTTTTTATATTTTTATTTATTTAATTTAATTTAAAAATCAATTAAAAATACTTAAAAATAACATTTTTAAAGATAGAAAATAGCCTTGAACTCACAAAAATATATCTAAAAATTTCATTAAAATCCTTAATAAAATCCACTCATTTAATATATTTTTCCGTTATTATTTAGGTTAGTATTTCTCGTTGTTCCGCTCATCTAATTCGTGCGCATCTCACCATCTCCAATCCAACACACCCAATGTGAGTGAATCTTTACAAATTCCCCGTTTTAATCACGTTTTGGGATGTATCATGTGTCTTTGTATATATATTATAGTTAAACCATTGTGCATACATCATATCATGAACATGTGTATTCAGTTTGTTGCTGTTGTGTAGTTATTATTGGATGCAATTTATTATTTTCAGTACATGCAATTTCATAGGCCGCCGCTCCCCATTACATTATGAGCGTTGAGCATGTTCCCCATTTCATTATGAGGTTGAACCTGGCGTGCCCACATACGATCGGCTCCGTTTGATTGAGCCTTGATCGCACAGACATTTTACATTTTCAGTACATGCAATACGATCGGCTCCGTTTGGTTGAGCCTTGATCGCACAGACAATTTACATTTTCAGTACATGCAATACGATCGGCTCCGTTTGATTGAGCCTTGATTGCACAGTTTCAATTATGTTATTTATTGTATGATGTTGGTATGTTCGTGTATGCTATCATATGTTATTGTATGTTATAGTTGTGTTTGCTATTTGCCACTGCTTGATTATTAAATTTGCTCATTTATGATTATGCACAATTTTTTCATTGATAAACTAACAAGTAATTTATTAATAAATTTTTATCTAATAAGGTTCACTCGCCAACTTATGTTGACCCAAAAACCCCCATTTTTACACATGATACAGGTGAATCAGCAGCAGCTAGGAACACATAGGATTGGACTAGAAGAATAAAATGATTTTGAGTTGGGATTGTTATGTTTGGTTTATTTTCTTTGTATTGTATGAACATGTTTGGATATTTGGAAATGTTACTTTGACTTTATTAAATATGAAACATATTAGTAAATTTCATGAGCTTTGGTGATAACCCAATTATGCCCCGACTCTTATTCCGCTGCGGGTCGGGGTGTGACAATTTATGGTAGTCCATAAAATTTAATTGTTTCCTAACATTTACAGAAAACAACAAGTGGCGGAGTGGTTATATGTGTGTGTGATAAGGCTTTGAGTTTAAACCCGTCTGACCCGGGTTCGAGTCCCGGCAGCCTAATTATCTTTTTAATTATTTTATTTTTACATTTTAACAATTAAAACTTTTATATTCTAATTTGTATATTAATTATGGATCATTAAAAATTAAAATGGACATAAATACGCAACGCAACATTTATAACTTGATATTCGATTACAAACGGAGCGGGTTTGGAAAACCCGTTTTTGACAAATGTTAAATCATGTGTGTTATACTAGGCCTGATTTGGCTCACGCTTTTGTAGTAATTAGATTTGACTAATCTCACTACTAGAAAGCTGACCAATTTGTGACTGCCTTCAAGTCGTAAATCTTTTGTGACCACTAATAGTTTAATTTTGATTAACAACTTTCAATCATATTTAAGAATGATTTGCAACCAAAACAAGGTGGTCATAAGACTTGCGATTGAATATGGGTTGATCGTTAATTTTGCGATCGTTGTGATTTCGGTCGCACACAGTTTTCCGATTTTCTGTCAGTGGATCTTGGAGAAGATCATTGGGAAGCATTTAAGTATTACGTGACAGTATAAAGGAATGAACCCCTTTTTCTAGGTTTATGGCACAACTAGCTTGTTTGGTGCGTTATGCACACTCAATTCATAGTGGTGTGATTTTGTGAAGAGAAGATAATTTACATGATATTTATTTAAAGCAAAAAGGAAATCGTAACAAATGCTTTCGGCATTCTATTAATTATTGAAGATCGGTAGTACATGAAGAAAAAAAAATACGAATCAAAGAAAAAATATGAAGAAAAGAAAAGTATTTATAAGTTTAAACTGAAGTCTTAATTACTCTTATTTGAATATAAGAAATGTTCAATTAGTTACAAAAATGTAATTTTTTTTAATAGCAATGGTTACTTACTCCGAATTTACACTAAATTAATCCCAATCCAATCTTTGTTTTGGACTAAACCTAAAATCACCTATTAAGAGACAAGAGTCTCTATCAATTAAGCTAGTCCCATATTGACAAATGTATTTTATTTAGCCTTGTTTATATGCATATAAAATTGCTTTGAATTATGCATACATTTTATTAATTGTTAACTGTTTTGGTTAAATTAAATTAATGGCCGATCAATATACTTTTACTATTATTGATTTTGCTCTTCCACCTCTATCATGTTCTGGATAATAGCTTCTGTGGCGGTCATTAGAAATCCTGGCCAGTCTCTGCGTTCGGGCAAAACTTTAATTAGTGAAATTCATGCAAAAGCTAACGATGCATTGTAATGTAGAAATCTTTTGATGTTTTTTATGCATGCTCATGTTGCCATCCAAGCATGCAATTAACATACCATTTGCATAATGATTAATGATATTTTAAAACTAGACATCCCTTGATGCATTAAGACTTATACACTGTATAATTCGATCTTACAAGCCTGATCAATGAACATTTTTTCATGCACAGATGTGGATAGTTCATGCAATATGCAGGGGAGTCAATTATGGTGGATAGTTCATGCAATTTACAGTGGAGTCAATGCATTGATGTGTGGATAGTTCATGCAATATCAAGGAGAGTCGGGAGTCTATGTAGAAAACTAAATATTGTAAAAAAACATTGAATAAAATTAATCTTAAATCTATAAAAAAAACTGAAGTACAATGTTTATGTGTCTAAGCTATACTTAAGTTATAGTACCTACAATATGTTTACAAAAATATAGTTATAAAATTTAAAACTATAAAAAGAAATTAGTTTGACAGTTTTTCTTTATATAAATAAACATATCACATTTCTATGTAAGAAGTATAAAGTTTTAAATATATAAACTATGGATACAAATCAAATAAATGGTGTTTGTTACTTTTGTTCTCGCAATAATGTAGTATTCTATATTACTACCTAGAGCACGATTGCTACATGCAATTTTCGTTAATTAGACGTGTTTCCTAACAAAAGACACTAAAATTTCAGTTTGTGTTCAGTATTTACCCGTTAGACGAATTAAAGGTCAGGCCAACAGTGTACTTAGCCTCCTCGAGAGCCGATTTGAACCAATCTAATTCATCTTTAGGGGTATTCCATCGGTCTATAACAGTAAGCTTGGATGGTTTAACATCACAAAAAAACCGGTATTACCTTCTTCCTAGCTTCGGTAATGCATGCCAATTCATGCAAGCAAAAATAAGATTGACAATACCGTGGAGAAAAAACCACAATGCCAACTTTACATTCGGTGATTGCATTGTTTATTTTTTCAAACAATTTATCTCCTGGTTTCATATTTTTGCTGTCCAAAAAAGGCCTTAGTTTTAACATCATGAGATGATCATATAAAAGCCCCGCAATGTTCTTCTTGGTGTTGATCCTGCGGTGGTTGATGAACACATCACATGGTGGTTGCGGGCCTGTAACAATGGCGGCAGTTGGGTGGTCTATGGTATTGGCGGATGTTGCGATAGACATTCTTAGCTGAGGAGATTGAACGTTGCATAGGGTTAAAAATGGTGAGTTAAATTTATTTTTGTGCCTTTGTGTGTGTGTATTGGATTATGTGGGGATATTAAATGAGTATTTATAGATCTAAAGACGACAAACACAAATATTGAATCTTGAATTTTCGATAATAAAATCAACATATGTGGCACTTGGACCTCAAGAAAATTAGAGGTTTGAATATCATTTGGTATTACAAATTGTTAGGACCTTTAAACACGGTTATTATAAGGATTAAATTCTAGGGACATAAAATAATTTAAAAAAATGCTACCAATCTGTTTTAACGAAATACAATCTCTTTTTTACTTTCTATGTTCTCTAAAGAACATAACGTTCCTTTTCAAAAAGAATCAACAAACAATTCTTTTTGTTCGTCCCGAAATAAAATGATCATTACAATGATTTCGGGATGCAACTTTTTTTTTCTTAAAATATTTTTTTCCAATAGTAAACCAGTATTAATATCCTAATATTGAGACTTTTGTGATCGTAAATTTCAAATTGTTGTTAAATACTTATTCCAAACACTCAAGCTTTGCTAGCAAAATAATTAATGTCTAGAGTAAATCAAGTTTTTCATTTGTTATACTAAATTTGTTAAAAGTCTTCTTTGTTTATTTATAGTTATTCAAACTTTAGTATGCCGTGGGAGGAGCTTCAACTGATCAATGAAGCTCGATACCTTAGCCACCAATTTGTCTACTACTCATTTAATCGATTGATTGGGCTTGGCTATGATATCAATTCATGTCCTAATCGACAATCAAAACCGAATAATAGGCGATAAGTTTGGATTGAATAATTCTCTATCTTATTAATAAAATATAACTCAAAAGTTGTTACAACTCTAACTTGCTAGCCAATAGATTACCAATATCAATTGTAATGTATTAAGAAACTTAATCATATTGTTAAAAATGGTCCTCAAGTTCACCTACTTGTGACTTAGTCTCCTTTGTCACCCTTTCCCATCACTGACTTGCAATGAGTCGAGACTCAACGCAAACATGTGGTGAGGTGGAGGCGTGTTGGTTATTCAGTGATGTGGATGTATTGCCTAAGATCAAACATATTTTAAGACTATGAGGATATTTGTATCTATATTATATAATAGATAAAAACTTTGGGGACACATGACGACTTTTAGTGAAGTCTAAATAAGTTTTTCCCATCTCTCCTATTAAATGTCCATATCTCTTGTTGTATAACTAGTATTGGAGCCCGCGCTTCGTGGCGAGAGGTTGCTGGCGAGGGTGTTTTTGTTTCATGATATATCAATAAGTTATTATAGTCTTTAATATAAATGATGGTAAATGAAAAATTATTTTAATTGTTGCCTAGTATATTAAAGGGTTATATAGACCATGTACGATTTAATCTAAACAATGGTAAAAATTAGCAAGCAACATGATGAAGTAGATGTGTATAGAGTTAAAACTTATCTTTAATTATAATAAGTAAAACAAAAATAAATTACAATTATAAAAAGGTAAAAGAAAAAATTGTTAAAAAATAACTTTATTAAACTTCAAGTGTCGTATGATAACTCTACTAAAGTTTGTGGGTCAAACATAAATGTTTATCACAAAAAGAATTATTATTAAACTTCAAGTCATAAATCATTTATAAAAAAAATTATTAATGTACAGAAATCATATGATAAATCTATTAAAGTTTAGGTTAGAAACATAAACTAATTATAAAAAAAATAACACTGCAGTCTTATATTATAAGTTAAATTATTAAAGTCACAATAAAATAAATAAAAATTAATATTAAAGCTATAATATAATAAATAAATACTTAGTACTGTTTACATTTCATTTTGTTATTATACAGAATAATAATAATTTTAAATAATTAAATAAACAACTAAATATCTGAAATATAATTCTTCTTATTTTAAATAATTTATTAAAATTTACTAAACCCTAAGCTTTCAATTATATTTATTGTTAGTGTATAATTTTATAATTCTTAAATCTTTACTATTTGTTATTTAAATTGTTAAATCTTTATTATATTTTATTTCATCAATGTTCGAACATACAAAATCTTCACGTAAATTAATGGTTTTAACTTATTAAATTTATTCAATCCATGTATACTTGGATTCTTTCCTTAGGAGAATATATGAATATATGATATATCCAATTATAATTTCCTTCTATTAATCCCTCTAAAAATGTCTCACCATTGTTTTAGCTTTACCTATTTTAATCTTTAACTTGAATTTCTTTTTTTTGTTTTATCGAAGTTAATCTTTAATTATTTATTATTATATATTATCTCTTTTGTGTTTGTCTACCTGAATTTTACTGTTCTTTAACATACTATTGGTTCTGAATAGAATGTGTTTCCGTATGTATTTTTTCATTACAAGAAGGCAATTCTATACAAGCGAAGCCTTAGCGACGACAAGTGCCGTCGACACAGAGTTGCTCACATTGTTGACCAGCCAAACCTTGTGGCGTTGATGTGTGTTTGCTATAGAGGTTGGCAAGTTGGTGGGAAAATTAGGTGCACTAGGCTCCAATAGTTGTAGTGTGTGTATATATCAAATATCATTTATGTGAAAGTATTAGTTTTTAGGATTTGTATAAAATATATTTTATGTGAAAAATATTAGTTTTTAGGATTTGAAGAAAGAAACCCTAGAAATGTTTAATTGCCTGTAGTTGAAACATTGAATTATAATTTCCATTCTAAGTTGTTGAAATGTTCATAATTGTAATTAATTGAAATTGAATTTTCTTTTTAGAATGCAGTTTTGTATTTACGCCAAAAGAACCAAAGTAGTCGAAATTAGTTTAATGATATTCTATTGAGGGTTGATGTTAATTTGGTTAGTTTTAAAATTTTTATAAATTGCATTTTGTATTTATGCCAAAAGAACCAAAGTAGTAGAAATCAGTTTAAGATATTCAATTGAGGGTTGATGTTAATTTGGTTAGTTATAAAATTTGTCGTAAATACACCAAATGTCGTAAATACATCCAAATGTCGTAAAAATATCCTTAAAAATGGTTGAAACACATTCAAATGAAACCGACAATTTAAATAAAGGCTAATAGGCCATATTACATTGAAAGTATTTACTTTTATGTTTTCAAAATACCTATTTGTTTTCCTCATCTTTTATATATATATATATATATATATATATATATATATATATATATAAATATTAAATGAAAAGAAACTCTAAATATTGTGAGAATCGTAAGAAAAATAAAAAAACCGCGAGAACTTGATCAAACACAATTCAAAATATCTTTTTACACTTATCATTATTATCCGAATACAATGTTAGAAATCTAATTTACACATTTAAATTTGCGTGAGAAAATTTATCCATGTGTAAGTTTGCTATTTACACATGTGTAAATTTGTTGTATTTACATATGTGTAAAAAATGTAATAACTATGACTTTGAGATGAGAAATGTATTATTTGATGTTGTAATTTTTTTTGATGTTATATTTTAATTACAATGAGGGTTGTATGAAAAAAAAATGGTTTTGATTGGTTTTTTCATTCGTTCTCACGGTTTCGCAATATTTAGCGTTTTTAAGATAACCCTCCCATATATATATATATATATATGATTAGGTTTAAGAGTGAACACAAGTGTATTTGCGAACTGAGCGAACTAATCCTGGCCTTTCAAATCCTGGCCTTACATGTGTGCAAATCAATGGCAAGGATTAGTTCGCTCAGTTCACAAATACACCAGTGTTCACTCTAGAATCCGATTAGGATCATTTGTGACAACTATTTGAGAGTGAACTGAGTGAACTAATCTTGGTCTTTGATCATTTTATAGATTAAAAGGGTAAGATTGATATTAGTCAACTTTTAATTAAAAACACTTAATTTTCTCATCTCATAACGTTCTCTCTCTCTTATTTTTAATTATTTCTCTATTATTTAAATTATTAGAGATTAAGGGCTAATGATAAACTCTTATGTTCTTTTTAAAATTAAATATTAAACCTAATTAAATTATGTTGTTTTACATATGTGTATACAGGTCAGTATATACAAGACTTATACACTTGTGTATAATTACATCTTGTTCCACTGGTCGGTATAAACCAGATTTATACACATGTGTATTATTCAAGTACATATGTGTATAAACTAACAGCTGTGTATCATGTATAAATTGATATTAGCGAGACTGTACACATATGTATAAACTAACATCTGTGTATCTTGTATAAACTGTAAGATTGTGAAAGACGAATGCTTTATTGATTCAATAGGATTACATTATATAGAGCATATATGAAACCCTAGAAACCTAAGCTAGGCCCGTGGGTCCAGACTAATAATATGGTCTAATACTCCCCCACAGTCAAAGCGGAAGGAAACCAAAAGCTATGACTGAAAAAAAACATAAAGAAAAAGAGCGGTCTTAATTGCTATCCATAATCTTCAAAGAGACTCCATAGTTTTGAATGATCCCGTAATCCTAAAAGAGGCATCCAATGCGGCAGGGCGTCGACGACAGACCGAAGTCCTGCAGGCGGCACGGCGAGGGACCGTAGTCCATTAAGCGGTGGCGGCGCGACAACAAAGAGCAACTTAAGGGAGAAGCGGAATCAACAAGATGAGGCCGTAGCATCATATATGTGGGCGATTGGAATAATAAATTCTCACGTGTGAGATGGCTGAAATCTTGAATCGAAGCCGAGACTTTATTTCAAACGGAAAATAAGAAAATATAAACGGGAAAAGAAACAAAAACAGCAAGCCGGACAGGGCGGCGGCAACAGTGGTGGCACGCCGCCCTGCCTAGGGTTTTTATCAAGTGGTGACGGCTAGGGTTTTGTTATTTATGTGTGACGCGGCGGAAACGATATAGAGCCTAGGTTGGCTCTGATACCATGTAAGATTGTGAAAGACTAAATGCTTTATTGATTCAATAGGATTACATTATATAGAGAATATATGAAACTTTAGAAACCTAAGCTAGGCCCGTGGGCTCAGACTAATAATATGGTCTAATATAAACTAATACTATCGAAACTGTACACATGTGTATATACTAACAATCATGTACCTTGATACACGAAAACTAGCAAGATTTTAGAAATTTTGATTATATTTGTTTAATAAATGCAATTTACAAAAGACGCAAATACCATTCTGTCAATTAATTTAAAGGGAAGTTACAACATTATAATTACAATCTTGCTATAGTTTAAAAATCTCTAGATGATATAATACAATGGCTCAGATTAGTTCAACAATTCACTCTCAACCTAGTGTTCACTCTAAACCCTAACCTATATATACATATATATATATATATATACATACATATATATATATATATATATATATATATATATATTTAGAAAAGTTAAGTAATAAAAATACCATAATATTAGGGTATATTGTACTTGAATTTGAATGCCATTCAATTCCTAGTCTATGATTTATATATATATATATGTATATATAATTAACAAGGTTTCATGTTTTTAAAAGGTAATTATTAGGTCACAAATTACTTTACATACATACATCTATTTAAAAACTAATCTTAATTACAGTTTACATTTGTTTCTTTCAAATTCGGCCATCTATGCTTCTCTTCCTTCGTAAATTGGCACCAAGTATTGTCTTTTACAGTTTGGGCATCTAAATTAACATTTCATATCCTCGTGTTTTAATAAGTGCGCATCACGTGTAGTTAAAAGATGAAATTGGTAGTTTACGGTGGCTATGGCGGTGGTGGTTGTTACCGAGGCAGTGGTGGCGGTTACGGAATCAGTGGTGGTGCTCGTGGGTCTTACGACGGTAATTGCGGCCGAGTCGAAGACCTCGAAGGAGGTGGACTCGTTGAGGTTATGGCTGTCCAGAAGGAGGTGGTGGTGGCCGTTATCAAACTAAACCAAAAGTCTGTTCTGATTCCGATTGTTGGGGATGAAGAGAAAAGGAAAGCATAGAGGTTGATCTTTGATGCAAGTGGTTTTTCTATTGAGAAAAGCATGGATTTTCCTTGGCTAGTTCTTATGCTCATTTAATTCCTAGCTAGAGTTAAAGATGAGGCAAGCCAAATCACCTCAATTAATTTTGAGGTTAAGTTTGAGCACACTTTGAGTGTATTCGACTCGACTCGTTTACAGCCAACCCTACATGAGTATATTGAAGTTTAAAAGAAATCTTTATATTTTATACCCTTTAAATTTAAATAAAATTTCAATATAAAACTTTTAGTTTCATTTAGATTTTAAATAGATATAACTTTGTTAAATAATAACTAAGTTTCACGATTGTTTTAATCAACTCACTTATAAACTATTTATATTTTATTCCATTCACTAAAATTTACGTTAATGTTTCAATCCTAGTTATTTTACCTAAATATAATGTCATCTATCCAACATGGCTTATAAATGTCAACATGGACAAAAACAATTACAATATATTTTTTAAAAATAGAACTTTTTAAAAAGTGTGACTTTTTTTTAAAACTGACAAAATAAATTGTTTAAACTTCTATAAAAAATTAGAAAAAAATATCAAAACTATTTAATTCAGAAGTGAATAGAAAGTAGTTAGCATCCTTACCACTCTTGACTGAAATGAGACAATATAGGTTTGTGAAATGTTATATGAAAATGAAACAGAAGGTTTAGGGAGTGTGATGAAGAACCTGGTGTACTTGTCATATCCTACAGTTATAATCAAAAAGCTAGTTGGCTATACACACAACGTTTGCAATAATTGAAAGAAAAAAAAAACCTCCTGCAAACAGAATCAATGGCAGAGAGCGATGGTTTGTTTTATCTTTTTTATTAATTCCCTGCTATTCAGTTAAACTATTTAAGATTAGAACATAAAATAAACTTTATTGATTTAATTTAAACAATTGTTTATAAATAACCTAATTTTAACACTTCTAAAACCTGACTACTATTTTATGAAATATTCCCTTTTAAATAACCCAAAGTTATACATCTCATCTTAGGCAGCAACTTTAACCAAGTAAATTGAGTATATAACCAAATATTATTTGTTACTGAATTAGTTAATTAATTTGTAAGTGTTTTTTATTTATAGGTGTTTTTTTAGTATTCATGATTTGCATTTTTTTGTTTTCTAATTTGTGGTTTACAAGTACTTTTTGCTTTCTTATTTGTGGTAAAACTTTAAAACGAATCCAAATCTATTTGATAATGATCTACTTCTTTATTTTGTTATTTACCTAATGTTTTAGTTTTTACATTTTAGTTCTTAAACAGTTTAGTTATATCTTTGAAGTGTTGCATTTAACTAGAAGAGAATGGATTCTTAAAAAGATAGAAACTTAAAACTAAAAGTTCCAAAAGAAACATTTGTGAAGGCAACAAAAGAAAAAAAAAAGTGTTTCGTGTACCTTCATAAATGTGTCAAAACAATTAAATACGTATGAAACGTAAACGTAAGAAGTTAGATGCACAACAATACATGTTTTAAAACAAACAATTAAAAACGTATGAAGTTACAAGCACAAAAGTAGATGCTTGGCATACGTTTATGTAACTTATATCAAAGCACATTCCAATAGTGTAGTAATCCTGTAAAGTTTGGTGGACTGTAAAGTTTGGATCCACCGTAAAAATGGTGTGAAAAGAAAATGATTTTAGGAAGAGGGTAGATAAAATAATTGTTTTAGTTTGAAGTATGCAGAAGTACAACTACCATTAGTCAAGTGCTTTTTTTTTTTCTATTATTAATTCAAGTAAAATATTTTTAGTTTTCAAAGTTCACGACATATACATTATTCTTAACATAATTTAGATCGTTAAATTACCAATAGAAGCATATAGTACAACCAACCTTAACCACTTTATCAACAATTAGCTCAAATTTTCATTTATTTATATTTTATTGTTTATGTTCCTGGTTATTTTAAGACAAATCTCCAAGCAACGTTGATATAACACTATTTGTTCCTTGGTTATGCTAGCATAGGCAACAGGTTCCATTATGAAAGTAGGTATGGATTCTCAGGCGCAACGCACATGGGAAAACCTAGTTTATCTTTATATATAACTTGGGAACATTTCTACATGTAAATATGAATCTTAACAAGCTACAAAGTGAATATTCAGACCCTAAAAGGATTGCAATGTATACCTTAATATGTATATTGTATTGGTACAGCCCTGCCAAGGTGGAAACGTGAGAATGCAACGAACCAAAAGCTATGATACTAAGTCTCAGTTTATTACCATTTATAACAAATACATGAATATCAAGATAACTAAAAAATACACGTTCAAATAGTGAAATATTCCAAATTCAATTTTTAAAAGTGATATTTGTTTTTTAATATGATAGACAAAGAAATTATATTTAATTATTTTAAAAGTTAAACTCGGTACAGGTTGACTAACAAGATCGGATTATGACAAAGGTTGACTGCGTTTATTCGATTCCGAGTAATTAGACGGACTTGAAGGAAATTTACCTTGACAACCTACCTTTTAGCGATTACTCGTAAGTACTCGGCCTTGTAGACCTTGTTTTACAAATTTGAAATAATGTGACAACGTTTACCTTTACGTTATTGTAATAACATAATGTGATATGCTTATTTTTATCTATATGTCGTTAAAGTTTTATTCAAAATGAACAGGTCAAATATAATATATTAATTTGTTCTTTATCATGACGAACCAAATTGATGTCGTCCAAACAACATCAGGACCAGTACCGTTTTTAACTCATAGTATAAAAAATATACTCTATTGTGAATAGAACTTTCTTTTTGACAAAATTATACCTAAAAATTGAAAAACAAAAGAAAAATGAATATTAGCACCGATACTCAAGTATTTAGTGTTTTGGATGGTATCGGTTTATTCGTCATCGTAAAGAATAAATAAAATAATTATGTTTTACCTTTTCAGATTTTGAACAAAACTTGTACCGACACGTAAATGACATTAGTTTAAAAAATTTATAATAATAATAATAATAAAATAATAATAATAATATAAATGTAATTAAAGTAAATAATAATTTTCGTCAAAATCACAAAGTATAAAAATGTCCGACTTTTCAATCACGATATTCAAGGGTGTAAAAATATTTATCACCGATATCACATTTAAATATGTTCTAGAACTAGAATTATTATAAACAATTAAGTTTTGAAGTATATATTGCTTATAATAATTTTACAACAGGAGAAGCAAAACTTTATTTAGAAGCACTTAAATTAGTGAGGTCATGCTTACGAAGAAAAAAGGTCCTTTTCTATTTGTAGGAAGACCTGTTCAAAATCTGGACTTGGGAATGTTTACAAGTGTAAACCCGTACATACTTTCAAAATCTGGACTTAGCAATGTTTTTGACTGTTTGTAGTGGAATACCGTACACATACTTAGAAAACGAAAACCTAATGGATATGACATATTCAATCTGTCTCCTCCGTACGCCACCTTTCACTTTCATGAATTACCGTAAATAAATTCGGTAGACTCAATCTATATCGACACTCTTCTATCTATTTGGACACTCTTAAGCCCTAGACGGGTCGTCTAGGCCTAAACAACCCGTCTAGACACTGATTTTTAAGGGTCAACGGATGCATGGCAGGGCCTAGAAATTTATGTGTGTAGACGGGCCGTCTAGACCTAGACGACCCGTCTAGGACCATGGTTTTTTTAACCGGAAAATGAGTGTTTTGGTAGGGTAGATTGGTTGTTGTTGGAGGTTGAAAAATGGGTGTTTTGGTGGAGTAAATTGGATGTTGTTGGAGGTTGATGTTTTTTTGTTGGTGTAATTTGAGATTTTTAAAAAGTTTTGTTTATTGTATAAAATAGTTAGCGCTTTCGATAGTTTAAACATTTAATTGTTTTTACATTGTATTTTTTGAAATAATATTTAATTTAATACGTACCAGAGATGCTTGATTTGGCAAAATATACGGTCCAAACACGGTGAAAAGATGAATATACTTATGTGTGTGTGTTTGGTTGTGGTCGTATGTGGCTGGTCGTCTAGGATGGCCAGTTATATACGAGGCATAGACGGGTCGTCTAGACCTAGACGACCAGTATGGGATAATTGTTGAATTACCACTTTACCCCTGAATGGCCACCCGTCTAGGCTTAATTCAGGGGTAAAATGGTAATAACCACCTGAGTGTTATACAGCTCAGAGTGGTTAATTACCATTTTGCCCCTGAATTAAGTCTAGACAGGTGGCCACTCAGGGGCAAAATAGTAATTCGCCATAGACGTTGCGTACAGGTCTAGACGTCACGTATGGGATCTATGGTGAATTACCATTTTACCCTGAATGGCCAACCGTTAGGCCTAATTCAGGGGTAAAATGGTAATTAACCACCTGATTCTTTTACAGCTCTGATTGGTTAATTACCATTTTACCCCTGAATTATGCTTAGACGGGTGGCCATTCAGGGGTAAAATGGTAATTTACCATTTACCTTTAAAATTCAAAAAGTACCCAGTTTAAAAGTTGCCGCTCAACTTGTAGTAATGTCTAGGTCTAGACGTGTCGTCTAATAGGACAATATTACCATTTTGCCCCTGAGTTTAGCCTAGACGGAGTGCAAATCAGGGGTAAAATTGGTCTTCTTGCTAGCCCTAGACGGGGCGTCTAGGTCTAGACGAGTCGTGTATGTACAGTTAATGACATTTTTGGTATAAGTAATAGGATTTATTTAATTAATATGAAATTTGATATAAGTCGACATTCCTTCAGTCCACACAAGGCACAGCAATTAAACCATACAAAGCCCATCTAAAAACCAACAAACTCCGGGTATTGACAAACATCAGCAATCATACTCTCCGAACTCTCACAGCCAACCGTTGTCACACCCCGACCCGCAGCGGAATAAAAGTCGGGGCATAATTGGGTTATCACCAAAGCTCATGATATTTACTAAGATGTTTCATATTTATTAAATTCAAATTACAAACTTAAATATCCAAAACAAAATTCATACAATTACAAACAAAATGAAACTATATATTCATTCCAAAGCATAAACTTGTTTATTCTTCTAGGCCTTCCTAAGTGTTTCCTGTCTCAGCTGGATCACCTGTATCATGTGTAATACGGGGGAGATTTTGGGTCAACAAAAGTTGGCGAGTGAACCTTGATAAAACATTTTAAATAATTTCTTGTTTTATTTAATAAGGAAATTCGTGCATTAATCACATGTGAGCAAACATATATGTAAACAATCGCAAACCACTTTGGATGAGTATATGACATGAAATGATGATGTATTTGAGATCAAGGCTCAATCAAACGGAGCCGATCTAATGAGGCTCCTGATGCTCAACCCGTATCCCACGGGGAACTAATGGGCCTAATGAAATGCGTGCACTGAAAGGATGAAATTCAATCTACATATAATTCACACAATAATTGATAAACATTTGATCACGGATATGATGTATGCACAAGTGTTTAAATAAAATAAAAGAATAGTACGACACATGATACACCCCAAAACGTGATTAAAACGGGGAATTAGTAGAGATTCACTCACAGTGGATTCGTTTCTTGATGACGATGAATGCGCACGAATATTATGATTCGACCGGCGAGGGAAAACTAACCTAAATAATAACGACATGATTCGATTAAATAAATAAATTTTATTTGAGATTATTATTTTTAATTAGTGTTTTTTAATGAGATTTTTAGATTTAATTTTATGAGTTTAATGCAAATTTCTAACTTTAAAAACCTTATTTTTAAGTATTTTTAATTAATTTTTCAATTAAATAAATAAATAAAAAGAAAACAGAAAATAAAAAAATTTGGGTTGACTTGTCAGGTTTGACCGGGTCTGACCGGTCAGAATGTATGTATTCTATGAGGTGAGTGAGGTTCGAACTCAGGACCTCTCGTATACGTGCACGCAGCTCTACCAACTGAGCTACGTGTCTAACCCGAAATATTCTCTGTTTTAATTATATATATATACTAACTAACTTTAACCTTATTTAGTTTTTATTAAAAATGTTTTAATATGGCCGAACCGGTTACAGAAACCCGGAATCGAACTCGGGACCTTCGGATCGAGTGCACACAGCCCAACCAGTTGGGCTGTGTGTCTAATCTGTTTAACTACTGGATTATATTCCTCTTATATCTATACTGTGAATTGATCTGAATAGGTTTTAAAAATGTTGGTTTTATTTCAGAAAGTCGGATACGTGCGTGATTCGAACCCGGGACGTGTGTTTTATATTTGCACACAGTCCACCGCTGGACTGTGTGTCTAACCCGGTTAAATACACGATTTTAATTACATTAATATACAATTTAGTCTTCGTCTTCTTCACTAAGAAACACAGAACAGTGAACCCGACTGTTTTGCTTAATCGACCAACAAACTTATACTCGATTGAAAATAAAGATTAAGTAATATGATATACCAAAACAGAGAGTTTTCTTCAGATTTCCAGCAAGTTTCGTCGACCCTGATTTGCGATTTCCGGCTGAATGAACTGATTCAACAGTTTTGATTATTGAGTTGAGCAATTAGATTATCAATCAAGAGATAGCAAGAAGGTTTAGACAATTATACCGTCTGAAGAACGAATGCGGTTTTCTGATCAGTGATTCCGGCGATATTCCGGCGAATGTGAAGATCTCCGGCGACGAGCTTTGGAAGGAATAAAGTTTCGAAAGAGAGTGCGGTTCTGAGCGAAATGTTTACAAGAAGTTTGGGTGGGTATTTGTAAGGAGGAACAGGCTGATTGGGTTCGAATTAAGGTCATGATTCGTGGTCAATGATTTCCAACGGTTTTGACTGAAATTAAGTGCCAGGCAACGGTTATAACTGATGTCGAAATCAGTTTATGCGTTTCAGTCAAGGGAAATGGCAACATTTGCGGAAATTTCGGTTTTTCCGGCGACTGCGAGTTCTGGCGCGCTGATTACCGGTTTTGACTTTCGGATTTTACTTTAAGTGTTATTTGTTTCTGTATTTAACACAAGTGAAGTGTGTGGAGGAGTGGTGTGGTGTGTGTTTGTGTTTGCGGGAGACCCGGGTTCGAGACCCGGCGACTCTATTTTATTTTTTATTTACTTATTATTATTATTTATTAATTATGGTTTTTAAATTCTAAAATGTTTATTAATTATGTATTATTTAAAATAATCTGAACAATAAATACGCGACGAACTTATAACTGAATACTTGATTATTAAACGAAGCGGGTTTTGAAACCCGTTTTTCGACGAATGTTACAGTATCCCCTACTTTTAGGAATTTCGTCCCGAAATTTAAGTAGTAGTGGTAACTGGAAAGAGATGTTGGTATTTTTCGCGCATTGAGTCTTCACGTTCCCAAGTAAACTCGGGTCCTCGTTTTGACTCCCAACGTACCCTGACAATCGGAATACGACTTCGCCTTAAACGCTTCTCTCCGAAATCCATGATTTCTATTGGTCTTTCAACGAAGTGCATTGATTCATTGACTTGAATGTCTTCTAGAGGAATATGGAGATTTTCATCGGCAAGGCACTTTTTCAAGTTTGATACGTGGAATGTGGGATGAATTCTGTTGAGCTCTTCTGGTAGGTCAAGCTTGTATGCTACAGGACCTACTCTTTCGAGTATCTTGAAAGGTCCTACGTAGCGTGGTGCTAGCTTGCCCTTCTGGCCAAAACGAACCACTCCCTTCCACGAGATACTTTTAAAAGTACTTGATCACCAATGTCAAACTCCAAGGGCTTTCGTCGTTTGTCTGCATAACTCTTTTGATGACTTTGAGCCGCTAGAAGTGTAACATCCGTCAAAAACGGATTTTACCAAACCCGCTCCGTTTATTAACCGAACAATCAGTTAAAAATTTCGTTGCGAATTTAATGCCCAAAATAATTTTAAACGATACATAATTAACTATTATATGGGAGAATATAATTAGTTTTTGAAAAACTGTTAAAAATAAGAAAATAAAAATGTTTTGGCACTGCCGGGTTTCGAACCCGGGTCAGTCGCCGGGTCACGGTTCAACAGACTTAACATTCAACACTTAAACCACTGCGCCACTGATGTTTCTTGTTAAATGTTAGAATCATTTAATTCATAACATGTCTTTCCGAATTCAAAAACCGGCGCCCAAATGCAGTCGTCGGAAATCCCGGCAAACTCGCCAATAATTTACGACTTTTTCAGTTATAACGTAAAACTTAATCGCTACATCGGTTATAACCGACGTCTGAGTCCGCGACACAAGTTATAACCGCCGGAGTTTTTCTAACCGATGAATCAAGTCGGAAATTGGACCAAATTCATTGATAACCTGCCTTATAAATACCCCCTCGAACCTCTGCAAACTTTTTCGCTCAAAACCGCACCCTTTCTCGGCGAAAACTCACTCGCCGGAAATCTTCTGCTCATCGCCGGAAAACCGAACCCTCCATTTCTGAGCCTTACTGAACCCCCTAAGCTTATACCGAAGTCACCCATATCTTTTTCAAACTTTCTGAAGACTCGCTGTTGCAAGACACACGACGCCGGAACCCGTTGCTGTCGCCGGAGTTCTACCGGAAACACAGAGGAATCCAGTCGGTATACCTTACGCCTAATTTCCCTTTCTTTTATTCATATCTCATCTGTAATTAACCTCAAAACACTAAAGAACACGATTAAAACATCGAACCAGTCGGATTTCCGATTCTGGTTAAAACCAACAAAGAAGACGAAGTATCTGTAATGTATAAGTATAATTAAAATCAAGTTATAACTCGGGTTAGACACATAGTCCAGCGGTGGACTGTGTGCACATTAAACACACAAACGTCTCGAGTTCGAATCTTATTCCACACACGCTGCCTTAATAAAAATGCCTTTTTTGTTAACGAACCGGAGTCACCACTAATATATGTTAAGTTTATTAATAACCGGAATAATAACCAAGATAGACACACAGTCCAGCGGTGGACTGTGTGTATGTTTAAATCACAGGTCACGAGTTCGAGTCCGG
The DNA here is from genome assembly GCA_947069175.1 of Scalesia atractyloides. Classification (NCBI taxonomy): domain Eukaryota; kingdom Viridiplantae; phylum Streptophyta; class Magnoliopsida; order Asterales; family Asteraceae; genus Scalesia; species Scalesia atractyloides. The sequence goes on along the minus strand of CAMTDV010000007.1, from coordinate 63,589,301 downwards.
TCTACTGCACCGAATTGGACAATTATCTACCTTTTTAAATAAGTCAGAAATGAAAATACTTAGTTTGTATTTAAGAATAATAAAAATCAGTTTAGTTAACAAGTTGGACACACAGTCCAGCGGTGGACTGTGTGTTAGCATAAGCCACAGGTCCCGGGTTCGAGAACTGTGGAGCGCACCGATTCTTTGGATTAAAATCGTTTTTAAAAATAAAGGATTTTCTGTTTAATCTAATTAATGTATAAATATAATTAAAAACAGAAATATTTCGGGTTAGACACGTAGCTCAGTTGGTAGAGCTGCGTGTACGCGTACGGGAGGTCTCGGGTTCGAGCCTCACTCAGCGCACAATTATACAAGCGAACCGGTCAAAGTCAAAGTCAAAGTCAACGGTCAACTGTAGCAAAAAAATCAAATTTTTTATTATTATTTTTATTTATTTATTTTAATTAAAAATCAATTAAAAATACTTAAAAATAACATTTTTAAGGTTAGAAAATAGCCTTAAACTCACAAAAATACACTCAACAATCCTACTAAAATGGATTAATAAAATCCGTTTACTTACCGAACCATAATGCTATTTATCTAGGTTAATTTCACTCGTGGTTAAAACCACTTCGCGTGCATTCAACATCATCAACCGAACGCACCCACTGTGAATGAATCTTACAACTCCCCCTTTTTAATTACACGTTTTGGGGTGTGTCATGTGTCACAAAATAGTTAACCCGTTTATTTAAACTTGTGCCATACCATATCGTGATCTAAACTTAGATTGTTTATATTGTTGTGATTACTTATTTCATTTTGTCAAATTATATGAAATTCATTCATTAAGCCCATCAGTTCCTCGTGGGAGACGAGTTGAACAACGCGTGCCTCAAAACCAATCCATTATTGTTCATGTGTGTATCATTGAGTTTATATTGTTTGTAGTTATGTCCTTCATATTATCATGTCTATGCAATTCATTCATTAGGCCCATCAGTTCCTCGTGAGAGACGAGTAGAGCAATGCGTGCCTCTAAACGTTCCATTATTGTTCATGTGTGCTTTATTTAATATCTAATGATTGTTGAATAAGTTTACATCTATTTTTACTCATGTGTGGTTGTGCACTCATTTCATAACCAATTAAATAAACTTGTTCAAATGTTTTCCATAGGATTCACTCGCCAACTTTTTGTTGATCCAAAAACCCTTTTACACATGATACAGGTGAACAGGTTGAAGCAAGGAAAACATAGGAAATGCCTTAGAAGAGAACAAAGAAGCTTAGATTGATAGTTAGAACATGTTGTAATATTTATTGTAAATTTCCTATTAAATTGTATTTAATGAATATGAAACGTATAATAAATGTCATGAGCTTTGATGATAACCCAATCATGCCCCGGTCACCTTTTCCGCTGCGGGCCGGGTGTGTACAGATTGGTATCAGAGCCATGACTATAGGGATATAGGATAGGTTATTAGACCCTTAGAGCCTATACTATAGTGTGCCTAAATTTTAATTGATTAGGTGGTTACATACAAACTTGTGATATTTATTTGTTTCATATTTGTTTATACTTACAGTCAAACATACATGCTTATATACATATTCATTATACATATATCAATGTTCATATATTCAATTCATTTTCATACTCTCATTATTCAAAGATTTTGTTGCAATTTTCAAATCTCATCAAAGTAAGTTCTGTGACGGGCATGTAGTAACTGGAAGGGTACAAGTACCGGTAGTCGGAACGTCCTGTCTAGGTTGGCATTCGTATAAATCCAATATAACGGACCAGTTTGCCTACCTGGGGACCAACGATGAGAGTACGAAGGACCTATTAGGCCAAAGCATGCCACACCAAACGTCGTTCGAACTAACCCCACTTTGAGGTGTCACCGTGTCTACACCTGGACACATTCCGAATATCACACGTTGTATACATATTTCTCGATTTTCTCCGGGTTTTAGTGTACGCAACCAGGCAAACCCGTGCGAACCATATGAAGAACCGGTATTCATGGGGCCCACATGATTACAAAGGTGAACTATGGCGGCATGTAGGGCCTAATGGCGAGCAAAGCCCAAGACATCCTATGGATGTAGTAGATTTATTTTTCTATAATTATTTTATGAATGTTCATTCCTGAATGCGACCCATGATCCCAAAAGACATCCAACTCATACTCTTGACATGTATTCCTTGTAGATGTCTTCTAACCTCGCCCGTAGGAAGATGAGAGCAGGAAAAGCCCGCGAGCGCATGACTGCCCTAATCGCTCAACAAATGGCTGCCGTAATACCCAACATTGTAATCCAAGTACAACAGGCACTTACTGCTAATCCTGTCAATCAAGAACACCAAAACATTATCAACTCTCCCTCAAATATCACTAAATGCACCTACAAGCATTTCAAATCATGCGACCCTCCGAAATACAAAGGGACTGAAGGCGTCACCGCTCTCCTCCATTGGTTTGAAGAAATGGAGAACACTTTTCTAAATTGCGATTGCCCTGATGATCGCAAAGTGCGTTATGCTACCGGTCGACTATATGGGATAGCACTTACTTGGTGGAATACAGAGAAGGCCAAACGAGGTGTGGAAGATGCTATGACCTTAACTTGGAACGAATTGAAGGAAATCATGACCAGACGATTTTGCCCAAGGAGCGAAATCAAGAAATTAGAAGATGAATTTTACTCATTGAAGCAAAAGGAAGGAGACCACACCACATACAACAAAAGATTCCTCGAGTTACATCAAATGGTTCCCAACATGTTCACTCCCCTCTACCGTTTGATCGAGCATTAGATTCGTGGTCTTCCGTCAAAGATTCAAGACTCTGTAATAAGTACCAAGCCTGCAACTTTGGAAGCAGCAATGGAGTTAGCTACAGAGCTCACCGAGAACCGAATCCGGAACAAAGACTTCAAGGAGGAGAAGAAGAAGGATAAAGAATCGACTGAAACCTCCGACTCCACCCAAACCGAACCCCCTTCTCAACCCAATTCTAAGAGAAAAAGAGACGGGCAACTTTTCGCTGCTATCCAACGAAATCAACCAATTTCACACGCCATACCCATCCAAGCTATCCCAATCACTCAAGTGGCACCCAACTCAACTTACCCAAATAAGAAACCATATCTTGGACCTCACCTTCGATGCAACAACTGTTTTTATCACCATCCCCTTACCTTACCTTGTCGACTATGTGCAACTTGTGGACGCTATGGTCATTTGAGCAAGGTTTGCCGCACCTTTCAAAACCAAACCTCTTCCCATACTCAAAACATGGCCCAAACCTATCAACAACCCCAATACCCCGTGTTCCCATATGTTCGAGCTTGTTTCAATTGTGGCGACCCTACCCACTTTAGAAACACATGCCCTCAATTGGTTAACGTCATCAACACTCAAGCTCAATCAAATCCAGTTAACCAAGTAAACCAAAAAAACCCAACCACTAGGCCACCAGCAAGAGGAAGAGTCTTCAACATCAACGCCAATCCTGTCGAAGATAATGACGGCCCAAACGAAGATACCCAACTAGTCCTCTTCACCGAAAATCCAGATTCAACTCCTATCGTTTAGTTTTATGTTTTTCTTTATCACATAGAACCAAACATAACTTAAGGATAAAGCCAATGAAACTTTGACGAGGATATGGTGGATACGCCGCTGGTACTTCCTATATATAAGTATTCTTGTCAAAGGATTAGAAGCATTATCTGGCGGTTATAGAGGTTCCATGTGTAGACTGTTAGAGTAATTATTGTTTATTATTTCAGTACATGCAATTTCATAGGCCGCCGCTCCCCATTTTATGAGCGTTGAGCATGTTCCCCATTTCATTATGAGGTTGAACCTGGCGTGCCCACATTTTTTTTTCATTTTCAGTACATGCAATACGATCGGCTCCGTTTGATTGAGCCTTGATCGCACATACATTTTTCATTTTCAGTACATGCAATACGATCGGCTCCGTTTGATTGAGCCTTGATCGCACAGACATTTTCATTATCAGTATCTTGTGGTTGTTGTGTTTGTTGTAGAGTCGCGTAGAATTAATCATAACTTGCGGATAAAGACAATGAGAATTTGACAAGAATATGGTGGATACGTCGCTGGTACTTCCTATATATAAGTATTCTTGTCAAATGATCGGAGGCATTATCAGGCGGTTATGAGAGGTTCCATGTATAGGCTGTTTGTGTGATTGTTGTTTAGATTAAGTTTATTATTTTCAGTACATGCAATACGATCGGCTCCGCTTGATTGAGCCTTGATCGCACAGACAATTTCATTTTCAGTACATGCAATACGATCGGCTCCGTTTGATTGAGCCTTGATCGCACAGACATTTTTCATTTCAGTATTTTGTGTTTGTTGTATTGGTTGTAGAGTCATATAGGACTAATCATAATTCACTGATAAAACCAATGAAAATTTGACAAGAATATGGTGGATACGCCGCTGGTACTTCCTATATATAAGTATTCTTGTCAAAGGATCAGAGGCATTGTCAGACGGTTATGAGAAGTTCTATGAAGGATTTAGTAGTTTCTTGGTAACTAATCATAACTTGTGGATAAAACCAATGAAAATTTGGCAAGAATATGGTGGATACGCCGCTGGTACTTCCTATATATAAGTATTCTTGCCAAAGGATCAGAGGCATTATCAGGCGGTTATGAGAAGTTCCATGTAGGATTTAGTATTCCTTGGTTGAAATTTGTGTTACATTTATATCATCTTGCTATTTAAAGAGATTGGATTGTGTCCCATTTCTACATAAACTAACCTCTCCATCATAACAAACGAGAGAAGAACTGCCACCATTCAAACATATATGCTATCAGAATGTGGATTCAAATGTTAGCTGTTGTGTTTATTTATGTTCTATAGTCATAGAACCAATCATAACTTACTGATATTAGCTGTTGTGTTTATTTATGTTCAAATATTAGCTGTTGTGTTTATTTATGTTCCATGTAGGTTGTAGTATTAGAAGTTTTGCCTTAGGATATAACCATACTCTTCCAAACATATCCAAACTCCTATGCATGATATCATAGTTAGCGAATCAATTATGCTTATCAATACTTTTACAGTAGGCAACAAAAAGCGATTCCTGTAATAGGGTACTTAACCCTTACAAGGGACGTTACCGCCTCAAACAAAAACTTAAAACCTTATTTCTTCTAAACATGTAACGGTCAAACTAAACACCATCATTCTTTTTGTCAAATATATCACTATTTAAATTTCGGGACGAAATTTCTAAAAAGCAGGGGATACTGTAACATCCGTCAAAAACGGATTTTACCAAACCCGCTCCGTTTATTAACCGAACAATCAGGTAAAAATTTCGTTGCGAATTTAATGCCCAAAATAATTTTAAACGATACATAATTAACTATTATATGGGAATATATAATTAGTTTTTGAAAAACTGTTAAAAATAAGAAAATAAAAATGTTTTGGCACTGCCGGGTTTCGAACCCGGTTCAGTCGCCGGGTCACGGTTCAACAGACTTAACATTCAACACCTAAACCACTGCGCCACTGATGTTTCTTGTAAAATGTTAGAATCATTTAATTCATAACATGTCTTTCCGAATTCAAAAACCGGCGCCCAAATGCAGTCGTCGGAAATCCCGGCAAACTCGCCAATAATTTACGACTTTTTCAGTTATAACGTAAAACTTAATCGCTACATCGGTTATGACCGACGTCTGAGTCCGCGACACAAGTTATAACCGCCGGATTTTCTAACCGATGAATCAAGTCGGAAATTGGACCAAATTCATTGATAACCTGCCTTATAAATACCCCCTCGAACCTCTGCAAACTTTTTCGCTCAAAACCGCACCCTTTCTCGGCGAAAACTCACTCGCCGGAAATCTTCTGCTCATCGCCGGAAAACCGAACCCTCCATTTCTGAGCCTTACTGAACCCCCTAAGCTTATACCGAAGTCACCCATATCTTTTTCAAACTTTCTGAAGACTCGCTGTTGCAAGACACACGACGCCGGAACCCGTTGCTGTCGCCGGAGTTCTACCGGAAAAACAGAGGAATCCAGTCGGAATACCTTACGCCTAATTTCCCTTTCTTTTATTCATATCTCATCTGTAATTAACCTCAAAACACTAAAGAACACGATTAAAACATCGAACCAGTCGGATTTCCGATTCTGGTTAAAACCAACGAAGAAGACGAAGTATCTGTAATGTATAAGTATAATTAAAATCAAGTTATAACTCGGGTTAGACACACAGTCCAGCGGTGGACTGTGTGCACATTAAACACACAAACGTCTCGAGTTCGAATCTTGTTCCACACACGCTGCCTTAATAAAAATGCCTTTTTTGTTAACCGAACCGGAGTCACCACTAATATATGTTAAGTTTATTAATAACCGGAATAATAACCAAGATAGACACACAGTCTAGCGGTGGACTGTGTGTATGTTTAAATCACACGTCACGAGTTCGAGTCCGGTCTACTGCAACGACTCGGACAATTATCTACCTTTTTAAATAAGTCAGCAATGAAAATACTTAGTTTGTATTTAAGAATAATAAAAATCAGTTTAGTTAACAAGTTGGACACACAGTCCAGCGGTGGACTGTGTGTTAGCATAAGCCACAGGTCCCGGGTTCGAGATTTTTGGAGCGCACCGATTCTTTGGATTAAAATCGTTTTTAAAAATAAAGGATTTTCTGTTTAATCTAATTAATGTATAAATATAATTAAAAACAGAAATATTTCGGGTTAGACACGTAGCTCAGTTGGTAGAGCTGCGTGTACGCGTACGGGAGGTCTCGGGTTCGAGCCTCACTCAGCGCACAATTATACAAGCGAACCGGTCAAAGTCAAAGTCAACGGTCAACGGTCAACTGTAGCAAAAAAATCAAATTTTTTATTTTTATTTATTTTTTTTAATTAAAAACAATTAAAAATACTTAAAATAACATTTTTAAGGTTAGAAAATAGCCTTAAACTCACAAAAATACACCCAACAATCCTACTAAAATGGATTAAAAAAATCCGTTTACTTACCGAACCATAATGCTATTTATCTAGGTTAATTTCACTCGTGGTTAAAACCACTTCGCGTGCATTCAACATCATCAACCGAACGCACCCACTGTGAGTGAATCTTACAACTCCCCCTTTTTAATTACACGTTTTGGGGTGTGTCATGTGTCATAAAATAATTAACCCGTTTATTTAAACTTGTGCCATACGATATCGTGATCTAAACTTAGATTGTTTATATTGATGTAATTACTTATTTTTTGTCAAATTATATGAAATTCATTCATTAAGCCCATCAGTTCCTCGTGGGAGACGAGTTGAACAACGCGTGCCTCAAAACCAATCCATTATTGTTCATGTGTGTATCATTGAGTTTATATTGTTTGTAGTTATGTCCTTCATATTATCATGTCTATGCAATTCATTCATTAGGCCCATCAGTTCCTCGTGAGAGACGAGTAGAGCAACGCGTGCCTCTAAACGTTCCATTATTGTTCATGTGTGCTTTATTTAATATCTAATGATTGTTGAATAAGTTTACATCTATTTTTACTCATGTGTGGTTGTGCACTCATTTCATAACCAATTAAATAAACTTGTTCAAATTTTTTTCCATAGGATTCACTCGCCAACTTTTTGTTGATCCAAAAACCCTTTTACACATGATACAGGTGAACAGGTTGAAGCAAGGAAAACATAGGAAATGCCTTAGAAGAGAACAAGAAGCTTAGATTGATAGTTAGAACATGTTGTAATATTTATTGTAAATTTCCTATTAAATTGTATTTAATGAATATGAAACGTATAATAAATGTCATGAGCTTTGATGATAACCCAATCATGCCCCGGTCACCTTTTCCGCTGCGGGCCGGGGTGTGACAAGAAGATTGTTTCGAATTTGAAGGATCTTGTCGGTTGTTTCTTGAATTAACTCTGGTCCGGTGATTTGCGCTTCCCCAATTTCGTGCCAACATACTGGAGATCGGCACTTACGACCATATAAAGCTTCGAAAGGAGCCATGCCGATACTTGAATGATAGCTATTGTTGTACGAAAATTCCACTAATGGTAGGTGAGTGTCTCAGTTCCCTTTGAAGTCTATGACACATGCTCTCAGCATGTCTTCAAGGGTTTGGATGGTGCGTTCAGATTGCCCATCAGTTTGAGGAAGAAAAGCGGTACTGAGGTCTAATCGTGTACCCAAGGCGGTTTGTACGGCTCGCCATGTTCGTGAAGTGAAACGACCATCACGGTCTGAAATGATGCTTAAAGGTAGACGGCTTACGATTTCGCTGATGTAGATACGAGCTAACTTCTCGTTCTTGAAGTCCTCACGAATCGGAATGAAGTGAGATGACTTTGTAAGACGATCGATTATTACCCATATGGTGTCATACCCACTAGAGGTGCGCGGTAACCCGGTAATGAAATCCATGGTTATGTTTTCCCACTTCCATACAGGTATTTCGGGTTGGACTAGAAGTCCTGAAGGTCTTTGATGTTCAGCTTTTACTTTGGAACAGGTAAGGCACTTGGAAACAAAAACAGCGATATCCTTTTTCATGCCAGGCCACAAGTAGGTGTATCGTAGGTCTTGATACATCTTGTCGGCTCCTGGGTGTACAGAGTATCGTGTTTTGTGCGCCTCATTCATGAGGAAATCACGAAGGTTATCGCGATCAGGAATCCATATGCGGTTTAAATAGTATAGAATACCGTCGAATTTAGTTTCGATTTTGAGTTCAGCTCCACATGACAGCTCATCGCGTACATCATTTTCTGTTACAGAAACATGTTGAGCTGCCCGGATTCGATCCTTGATGTCGGTTATGATTTGCTAACATAGAAGACGAATGGAGTTCGCATAACCTTTTCGACTGAGCGCATCGGCCACCACGTTTGCCTTGCCAGGATGGTACCGAATTTCACAGTCGTAGTCGTTGAGAAGTTCGACCCATCTTCGTTGCCTCATATTCAACTCCTTTTGGTTGAAGATATGTTGGAGACTCTTGTGGTCAGTGTATATTTCACACTTGGTATCGTAGAGGTAATGTCTCCATATCTTGAGAGCGAACACAACGGCTCCAAGTTCCAGGTCGTGGGTGGTGTAATTCTTCTCGTGAACCTTGAGTTGCCTAGAGGCATATAGGCTATCACTTTTCCTCTTTGTCAATACACAGCCTAGCCCTTGCCCTGATGTGTCGCAATATACTACAAAGTCATCGCAACCCTCAGGGAGTGTGAGGATAGGTGCGTCACAAAGTTTTTGCTTTAGAGTTTGGAAGGCCTCCTCTTGTTTAGGTCCCCATATGAAGGGTTTTCCTTTATGAGTCAAGGCCGTGAGTGGTACAGCAATACGGGAAAAATCGGCAATGAAGCGTCGATAGTAACGAGCCAAACCAAGAAATGACCTTACTTCGGTAGGGGTACGTGGCGCTTGCCATTCCCGCACTGCCTTGATTTTTGAAGGATCGACATGAATTCCCTAGTCATTGACGACATGTCCAATGAATTGTACTTCTCCTAACCAGAATTCGCATTTTGAGAACTTAGCGTAAAGCTTTTCAGTCCTTAAGAGTGTAAGGATGAGTCAAGGTGTCGCTCATGATCGGATTTAGACTTGGAGTAGATAAGGATGTCGTCGATGAAGACTATGACGAAACGGTCGAGGTAGGGTTTGGATACCCTATTCATTAAATCCATGAAGACAGCGGGGGCGTTGGTTAAACCGAAAGGCATGACCATGAACTCGTAATGACCATAACGAGTCCGGAAGGCGGTTTTTGGGATATCTTCTTCGTGCACCCTGAGCTGATTATTACCAGAACGAAGGTCGATTTTTGAAAAGCAGGTGGCGCCTTAAAGTTGGTCTAGGAGGTCATCAATGCGAGGTAGTGGATAACGATTTTTAACCGTTAACTTGTTGAGTTCTCTATAATCAATGCACATGCGAAACGTTCCATCTTTCTTCTTCACAAAAACAACAGGTGCACCCCAAGGCGATGAGCTAGGACGTATGAATTCTTTGTCAGTCAGCTCTTGCAGTTGACTGGCCAGCTCTTGCATTTCGGATGGGGCTAACCTATAAGGAGATTTTGCGACTGGTGTAGCGCCAGGTACAAGATCGATGCGAAATTCGACTTCTTTCACATGAGGAAGTCCTGAAATGTCGTTGGAAAAGACTTGTGGGAATTCTTTCACAACTTGGATATCTTCGAGTTTCCCCTCCTTGTTTCCCTTTTTGACGACGTGAGTTAGGAATGCGACATAGTTCTTACGGAGATATCTTCGGGCTTGAAGGCAGGACATTAATTTGAGTCCTTTCGAAGGGGTTTCCCCAAAAATACGTAGTGTCTGACCGTCTGCAAGAGGAATGCGAATGAACTTTTCATGGCACACCACTTCAGCGTGATGCTGGCTGAGCCAGTCCATACCGATTATAACGTCGAAACTTCCCAACTTCATAGGAATAAGGTCAATTGGAAAATCGTGATCGTTTAGGGTGAGAGTACAATTGCGTATCACAGAATTTAATGAAACGGGTTTTCCGTCAGCAACTTCCACCGTTAGAGATTCGATGAGATTAACACGAGGTTGGTCGAGGATAGGTTCAAATTCTAAGGACACAAAGCTCTTATCCGCACCAGTATCGAATAATATGGATGCATAACTACCATTGATGAGAAACGTACCGTTGACCACGTTGTTGTCAGCCCTGGCTTGGTTGGCATTGATATTGAAAGCTCTCCCTCTGGCAGGTGGGGGAGCTTGGTTAGCTTGATTTACCGGGTTTGCGTGAGCTTGGGCATGGATGATGTTCACTAGGCGTGGACATGTGTTCCTGAAGTGGTTTGGGTCCCCACAGTTGAAACAAGCTCGCATGGGTTGCATCATGGGGTAGTTGGGTTGGTAGTAAGTTTGGGTTGCGTGTGGTGCAGGTGGTAGAAGTAAGGGTTGTTGGGCTTGACCCACTATCTGATTTTGTGTTTGGGTTTGAGGTTGATTGCGGTTCATTCGTTGAAGGGTACGGCAGGTTTGGATAGTGTGACCTGCACGGCCACAGCTTGTGCAATGTTGGCAGGGATTTTCGGGAGGGTGATGGTATTGACAGCGGTTGCATTTTGGGTGTGGGCCAGTATATGGCTTTTTGAATGGTGCAGCTGGGGGAGCAACTTGGGTGATTGGTGTAACAGTGATAGGAGGGTTGGTTTGAGTGACGGCAAAATTCTTGCCATTACGCTTCCTCTTACCAGCAAATTTTGAGGATGAGACTGGGTGGTTTGGAGTTGGGGTCTCAATGGGTGCTTTCTTCTTTTCATCTTTGAACTTGCCGTTTCGAATGCGATTTTCAATGAGTTCTGTAGCTAACTCCATTGCGGCTTCAAGTGTTGCAGGCGATGTGCTTAAAACCGAATCTTGAATTTTGAGGGGAGACCTCGAATGTAATGTTCAACTAAGCGGTACAAGGGGGTGAACAAATTAGGGATCATCTGGTTCAGCTCGAGAAATCTCTTATTATAGGAAGTGTGATCTCCTTCCTTTTGTTTTAGTGTGTGGAATTCGTCTTCCAACTTTTTGATTTCGCTCCTTGGACAGAAGCGTCTTGTCATGAGTTCCCTTAACTCTTCCCATGTTAAGGCCATGGCATCTTCAACTCCTCGCTTACCCTTTTCCGTGTTCCACCAGGTAAGGGCTACCCCAAACAGTCTTCCAGTAGCGTAACGTACATTTCTTCAAACCAGTGAAGGAGGGCGGTAAACACCTTCGGTCCCTTCATACTTTGGGGGATCGCAAGATTTGAAGTGTTTGTAGGTGCACTTGGGGGTTTTGGAAGGAGGGTTGGCGACGCTCTGGTCTTCTTGGTTGGGAGGGTTGATGGGATTAGCGGTGAGAGCCTGTTGAACTTGAAGTATGATGTCAGGAAGTACTGCGGCCATTTGTTTAGCAATTTGTGTGGCCAAGCGTTCACTTGACTTTCCTGACTTTCTTCCTCCACGTAGTTGCCTAGCCGACATCTACAGGAACATATATAGGAAGATTGTGAGTTTAAGAATTTTCTAGGTGTCATGTGTCGTAAAAAGAATGAAAAATAACATAACTGACAATAATTTAACTACATCCATAGGATGTCTTGGGTTTGCTCATGTTTGGGCCTCCAAATGTCCCCCATACCATTGCCTGTGTAGTCATGTGGGCCCCCATGACTATTGGGCTTGGTAGGATTCACATTGGTGTCGGCGGGTTAACACTCGCACTACCCGAATGAAAATCGTAAAATATGATTGCGAGATGTATGGTAGGAGGGTGTCCAGGTGTAGACACAATGACAACTCAAAGTGGGGTTAGCTCACACGACGTTTGGTATAGCATGCTTTGGCCTAATAGGTCCTTCGTACTCTCATCGTTAGTCCCCAGGTAGGCAAACTGGTCCTTTATTTTGGATTTATACGAGTGCAAGCCTAGACAGGACGTTCCGACTACCGGTACTCGTACTCTTCCAGTTAATACATGCCCGTCATGAGAACTCACTTTGATGTGATTTGAAAAATACAAAAATCATTGCAAAAATCAAGGGAAACGTGAGGTGTGTGCTCTCATGGATATGATATGTTATGAGGATATGATTCATGATGAGCATTGCATAATAACATGTATTTGTGAGCGTGCTTGCATAACATTGAGTGTGAAAATAAACATGAAACATATAAACATCATGAATTTTGCATGTAACGCATAAATAATTAAAATTTAATCAACTATAGTATAGGCTCTAGGGGTATAATAACCTATCCTATATCCCTATAGTCACAAGCTCTGATACAAATCTGTCACACCCCGACCCGCAGCGGAATAAAAGTCGGGGCATAATTGGATTATCACCAAAGCTCATGATATTTACTAAGATGTTTCATATTTATTAAATTCAAACTACAAACTTAAATATCCAAAACAAAATTCATACAATTACAAAGAAAATGAAACTATATATTCATTCCAAAGCATAAACTTGTTTATTCTTCTAGGCCTTCCTAAGTGTTTCCTGTCTCAGCTGGATCACCTGTATCATGTGTAAAACGGGGGAGATTTTGGGTCAATAAAAGTTGGCGAGTGAACCTTGATAAAACATTTTAACTAAATTCTTGTTTTATTTAATAAGGAAAATTCGTGCATTAATCACATGTGAGCAAACATATATGTAAACCATCGCAAACCACTTTGGATGAGTATATGACATGAAATGATGATGTATTTGAGATCAAGGCTCAATCAAACGGAGCCGATCTAATGAGGCTCCTGATACTCAACCCGTATCCCACGGGGAACTGATGGGCCTAATGAAATGCGTGAACTGAAATGATGAAATTCAATCTACATATAATTCACACAATAATTGATACACATTTGATCACGGATATGATGTATGCACAAGTGTTTAAATAAAATAAAGGAATAGTACGACACATGATACACCCTAAAACGTGATTAAACGGGGAATTGGTAGAGATTCACTCACAGTGAATGCGTTTCTTGATGACGATGAATGCGCACGAATATTATGATTCGACCGGCGAGGGAAAACTAACCTAAATAATAAAGACATGACTTGATTAAATAAATAAATTTTATTTGGGATTATTATTTTTAATTAGTGCTTTTTAATGAGATTTTTAGATTTAATTTTATGAGTTTAATGCAAATTTCTAACTTTAAAAACCTTATTTTTAAGTATTTTTAATTAATTTTTCAATTAAATAAATAAATAAAAAGAAAACAGAAAATAAAAAAATTTGGGTTGACTTGTCAGGTTTGACCGGCTCTGACCGGTCAGACTGTATGCATTCTATGAGGTGACTGAGGTTCGAACTCGGGACCTCTCGTATACGTGCACGCAGCCCTACCAACTGAGCTACGTGTCTAACCTGAAATATTCTCTGTTTTAATTATATATATATACTAACTAACTTTAACCTTATTTAGTTTTTATTAAAAATGTTTTAATATGGCCGAACCGGTTACAGAAACCCGGAATCGAACTCGGGACCTTCGGTTCGAGTGCACACAGCCCAACCAGTTGGGCTGTGTGTCTAATCTGTTTAACTACTGGATTATATTCCTCTTATATCTATACTGTGAATTGATCTGAATAGGTTTTAAAAATGTTGGTTTTATTTCAGAAAGTCGGATACATGCGTGATTCGAACCCGGGACGTGTGTTTTATATTTGCACACAGTCCACCACTGGACTGTGTGTCTAACCCGGTTAAATACACGATTTTAATTACATTAATATACAATTTAGTCTTCGTCTTCTTCACTAAGAAAACACAGAACAGTGAACCCGACTGTATTGAAATTTGGTCATCTGCCGGTGGCGACGGTGGGAAGTGAGAGTTCAGAGAGTATGATTGTGATGTTTGTCAATACCCTGAGTTTGTTGGTTTTTAGATGGGCTTTGTATGATTTAATTGTTGTGCCTTGTGTGTACTGAGGAATGTCGGCTTATATCAAATTTCATATTAATTAAATAAATTCCTATTAATTATACCAAAAATGTTATTAATTGTATGTAAAACTTTGTATTAATTATAAAAAAATCGTATCAAATATACAAAAAATCGTATTAGATGTACAAAAACCCTCATTCTTCCGATTCAATGTCGACGTAATTGATAGTCGGATTTGGATTTTGTGGGAGATTTAGTATCGACGTATACCATTCTAGACGGGCCGTGTACATGTCCAGCCATTGTTCTGCAGCGGCGCTTCAGAAGGTCAACCACAAACCGTTTACTGTAGGCATTGGAAACTAGCCTTCCAGCTTAATATTTATTAAGTGGTTGTTGTTAACATGTGCAATCGTTCTCATTCGTGGTTCTCGATCCGTCGGAGGGTTGATTATCAGGAAGATGGTGGAACAACCATTGACGCTTAACAGGTGAACCACGGTACCGTACCTTTGTGCGATAAGAAGCCCTACGTGGGGGAAGTCCATCCAGTGAGTGGGGGGACAACGCTCCATTGAATCCCAGATTAGGCTCTGATGATGCGTGTAAATGTATCCTTCCTCCTATGTTTCAAATACTGGCGCCCAGATCGATGCGTTCTGATCCATCTCCTGTTGAAGGTCTTTTCGAATGTGGGTCCACACACGTTCTCAGCCCACAGCCACAGACCGAAACCCACAATGACCGTTTGGCCTCACTTCTTGTATGCACGAGATGTACGGGTGAAACAACGTGGGAAGGAGAGGCTTAAACCGTTTGATTGTTGACACATACTCATCGCCCACTATCAACAGAAAACTTATCGTCTCGAACCTCTCTTTTGTTTAGAACTCGTTGAACGGCTTCGCCCCGCTTTGGGTTTTTGCGACTTGATGACCGACTGTTGAGTGGCCTGCGATGGAACGTACGAGCTATGGCGGGGGGCATCGTATGTACTTTGTTGGGAACCCTGGGACGGAACGTATGAGCTATGGCGAGGGGCGTCGTCAAACCGAAGTTGTGCTGGTTTTGTTGTTGGTCATCCACGAGTCGAATGTTGGACAACCGGTGGTTTCTTGGTGGATTTGGTTGGGGTCAACACTGCTTTAATCTTTCCCAGAAAGCTTTTTTTCTAGAGCAGGGGGTGTGACTCTAACTGTTGTCGAACAATGTTCAGCTTTTCTACCACGTCAACGTCAACCGATGTCAATTTACATGGCTGAAAGTTAAGCTTCTGCGAGAAGATGTCTATGTCTTCGAGTTGAATCGGATGCTCTGCAAATACGTACTTTTCCAGCCTGCAAGCACACGCAACCAACAACCGTACCACATCTACATCCACAAGACGAATGCAATCGCTGCAACACGTCTAGTTTCCTAAGTAGCTCTCCACTCAACAAGTAAACCGTTGTATGGGAAACTTTTCCACGTTGGTGGTCAAATTGGGTTTTTGTGGTGGTTCATTATTTTATCGATGCTTTCTCGAAAGCTCTTCCTTATTTCCCCGTATTGTGTTTTAACTATATCCTTGACACAACGTGAGCTCCTATCTTGGACGTATCTCTTTAAATTCGCGTGTTGACTCTCAACTCTGTTTGTATGCTGCCCGAAGTTGTGACTCTAATCAGTCCATGCAAAGACAAACATTTGCTTGTAGTCTTTCAGCCAGTTATCATACACGTACGTAAACACCACTAAAAGGTATCAATAATTAGTTAAATGTACATACATAGGTCACATTTTATTACAAAAACTTACTTGAACGTTTGCACTCCACAACTCGCTTTTGCTGGTAGCGCAAGTTGTACTCGTATATGCTCATACAAATCTCCCCCAGGATGACAAAATTTTTTGCCATTCTTCTTCTATGAATGCGCTCTTGCAGTGCTTACAAATATTCTTTTGAATGTGAAACCTGCAGAGATATCGAGAGGCGTTTGGAAAAACTTTAACACATGCGTTAATTAGGGCCATGTCTCTATCCGTTACAATAACACGTGGCTCCATACATTCGTCCAACATTGACCTGATCCTCTCAAGCACCCATACAAAGTTATCATTACGTTCTTTGCAGATAACGACATGCACGATACAAAACGAATAGTTGGTGGGCGTCATACCAACTATCTTGACAAATGGCATGTTGTATACGTTCGTCTTGTACGTGGAATCGATCAGCAAAACGTGCGGGAACGCATGCCACATTTCACTCGAGTAGGGATGAACAAAGAAGATCTCTGTAACGACCTCTGTTTCGGTTCCTCTCGTGTCTCGTAAATAAATTCGTTTGTAATAAGGATGTTTTCTAGCGATTGCATGGGAGTCGGTCCGTACTTTTGTTCGGCCCTAATCTTCTGAACTGTGTTTTGAATGTCTTTCTGAACATGGAAACTGTCAGGGAACTGCTTCCTTATCGTTTAAAAATTCTACGCGGCCCCACGTTTTGTGCTGTCAACTGCTGGATCAATCGTTTTTCGCCAGGAGAAAACCTTCGCACAAACGCGTGGCCCTACAGGTCCTGACAGACTTCATGGTTATGTTCAGTCTTCCCCCCTTTTATCCCCCATGTTTCATACGGATGGTCTCGCACAGCCACCAGGTAAAACGGGCAACCGGTTTTCTTGCTTCCAGCTTTTCTAATCGTTGATGTAGTATGGTGCTCACCACCACTGTCACATTTAAGCCATACCCTCCTGGTCCTTCCACCAATTTCCTTTGATCGTCGGGTCATAATAACGAAACCATCCGCCTTTCCCATTTCCTGTGCCCAGTTTTTTAGCTCATCTAGAGAGTTGAAAACCTGTAAAATCAATAGCGTTATGTTAGATTTTATGTTTACTCAACTGCACAACATAAATAAATAAGTTTTGATACCGTCTCTGTGAGGTACGAATTGCCTCCGCATGGGGGTGCCTCACCACCATATCCTCCACCATCAGGATACACTTGTTGACCGTACAAAGAATGTGTTGCATTGTAACTTTCATAACAGTCTCCTCCGTATCCATCCGGAGTGTGTTGTTGTAGGTACGAGTATTCACACCCGTATCCATAATCCGGAAACCCATGTTGCGCAGGATAACATGGTGCATCAACTTGGTACGAGTCGTCCACATGGGATGTTTCATCAACGGGAGGAAGCTCGTTCAAATCTATAAACGGTCTGTTTTGATTCCCTTGTACACTTGACACAACCTCCTCTTGCTCGTTAGAATTGGGAACAGCGGTCTCCCCTAACAAAGGTATCATCATTAGTAAATAATTAAAACAACAATTATTTTAACCTAATAACTGTCACACCCCGACCCGCAGCGGAAAAGGTGATCGGGGCATGATTGGGTTATCATCAAAGCTCATGACATTTATTTTAACGTTTCATATTCATTAATACACTTTAATGGAAAAATTACAATCAATATTACATCATGTCCTAAACATCAATCTAGGCTTCATTGTTTTCTTCTAAGGCATTTCCTATGTTTTCCTTGCTTCATCCTGTTCACCTGTATCATGTGTAAAAATGGTTTTTGGATCAACAAAAAGTTGGCGAGTGAATCCTATGGAAAACATTTGAGCAAGCTTATTTAATTGATAATAAAATAAGTGCACAACCACACATGAGTAAAAATAGATGTAAACTTATACACCAATCATTTAATATTAAATAATGCACACATGAAAAATAATGGATCGTTTTGAGGCACGCGTTGCTCAACTCGTCTCTCACGAGTAACTGATGGGCCTAATGAATGATTTGCATAAACTTGACAATATAAAATATATAACTACAAACAACATAAACTAAATAATACACACACGAACAATAATGGATTTGTTTTGAGGCACGCGTTACTCAACTCGTCTCTCACGAGGAACTGATGGGCCTAATGAATGAATTGCATATAAATTGACAAAATGAAATACATAACTACAAGCAATATATACAATCTAAGTTTAGATCACAATATGGTATGGCACAAGTTTAAATAAACGAGTTAATTTTGTGACACATGACACACCCCAAAACGTGTAATTAAAAAGGGGAGTTGTAAGATTCACTCACCTTGGGTGCGTTCGGTTGACGATGTTGAATGCGCACGAAGTTGGTTTTAATCACGAGTGAAACTAACCTAGATAATGACATAATGGTTCGGTAAGTAACGGATTTTATTAATCAATTTTAGTAGAATTGTTGGATGTATTTTGGTGAGTTTAAGGCTATTTTCTAACCCTAAAAATGTTATTTTTAAGTATTTTTAATTGAATTTTAAATAAAATAAATAAATAAAAATAATAAAAAAATGTTGACTTTTTGACCGTTGACGTTGACTGTTGATGTTGACTGTTGACCGGTTCGTATGTGTAATTGTGTGCGCTGGGTGAGGCTCGAACCCGAGACCACCCGTACGCGTGCACGCAGCTCTACCAACTGAGCTACGTGTCTAACCCGAAATATTTCTGTTTTAATTATATTTATATATTAATTGAATTAAACAGAAAATCATTTATTTTTAAAAACGATTTTAATCTAACGACTCGGTGCGCTCCACAGGTCTCGAACCCGGGACCTGTGGTTTAGGTTAACACACAGTCCACCGCTGGACTGTGTGTCTAACTTGTTAAATAAACTGATTTTTATTATACTTATATACAAACTAAATATTTTCATTTCTGTCTTAAATAAAAAGTTTGATAATTGTCCGGACCGGTGCGGTAGTCCGGACTCGAACTCGTGACGTGTGGTTAAACATTCACACAGTCCACCACTGGACTGTGTGTCTATCTTGGTTATTATACCGGTTTTTATTAAACTTAACATCTTACGCAGTGACTCCGGTTCGGTTAAAAAAAGGAACATTTTTATTAGGACGAAGGTGCGCGGGACAAGATTCAAACTCGAGACGTAAGCGTGTTTTATGTGCACACAATCCACCACTGGACTGTGTGTCTAACCCGAATTATTTCTTGATTTAAATTAAACTTATAGACTACTGAAACTTCGTCTTTTTCGTCAGACTTAACCAGAAACGGAATCCGACTTGTTCGTCGATTAAATCGTGTTCGTTAGTGTCTGGTGGTTAATTACATGTGAGATTAAATAAAAAGAATGAAGGATTAAGCGTAAGGTATACCGACTGGACTCCTCTGTTTCTCCGGCGAAACTCCGGTGACAGCAGAAACTTCCGGCGACGTATGTCTTGCGGCAGAGAGTCTTCAACGAGCTTGAGATAAATGTGGGTGACTTCGGTATAAGCTATGGGGGTTCAGTGTTTAGAGTAAGGCACAGAAGTGAAGGGCTCGGTTTTCCGGCGAGGTGCATAACTTTTCCGGCGAGTGGAATTACGTCGGGTAAAGGTGTGATTGAGAGCGAAAAAGCTAGCAGAGGTTCGAGGAGGTATTTATAGGGCGGGACATCGACGTATTTGGCCCGTTTTCCGACTTGATTCGTCGGTTAGAAACTTTCCGGCGGTTATAACTTGTGTCGCGGGACTCAGGCGTCGGTTATAACCGATGTAGTGATTAAAGTTTACGTTATAACTGAAGGAACCATCCAATCTCGCGAGATCGCCGGGATTTCCGACGACTGCAATTGGGCGCGTCGTTATTTGAATTCGAGATTTATTTTATGTATTAATTGTTTCCAATATTTAACAAGATACACTAGTGGCGCAGTGGTTGGATGGTTAAGTGTTAAGGCTGTTGACTCGCTGGCTGACCCGGGTTCGAAACCCGGCAGCACTATTTTATTTTTATTTCACTATTTTTAACAGTTTTTCAAAAACAAATTATATATCCCCATATACTTATTAATTATGTATCGTTTAAAATTATTTTGGGCATTAAATACGCAACAAAATTTTAACTGATTGTTCGGTTATTAAACGGAGCGGGTTTGGTAAATCCGGTTTTTGACGGATGTTACAATAACTGCTACCAGATTGGCTTCGGGTACCCATGACTCGCAAGAATACCGCCCAAAGAAATAGTTGCCATCCCAGTATGATGACATTTCACTACCTTTGAATGATATCAGATGAAGATAAGGCAAATAAGAAGATGCAGAGAATTCTGACGACGAAGTAAAAATTTCTATGACATCGAATGCTCTACATGGCTCTATTTAACAAAGAAATATACGCCCCGTCTAGGCCTAGACGGGGCGTATCACTTTATTTCTTTACTAACATGCATGCAGACCACGTCTTCGGGGTCCGTCTAGGGCTAGACGCCCCGACTGATGTGACTGATTTGACATTGTACGGGGGCATAAATGTGGTCGGAGAAAAGGAGCCCTAGACGCCCCGTCAAGGTCTAGACGACCCGTCTAGAAGGTGTCTAAATAGGCAGATGAGTGTGTGAATATGTACACCCATCCGATATATAGAGACTGTTTGGGTTAGCTTATTTTGGAAGAATTTATAACTTATTGACTTATAAAAATTAATAAGTTGTTTTTATAAAGTTTGAGTTAGGTTATTTAAATTGTTTTTGTGTATTAATAAAGAAGTTAAAAATGATAAGTTAGTATTTATAACTTATTACTTGTATAATAATAAGTTGTTTTTGATAAGGAATCCTAAACATCCCGTAGATAACTTTTATTAGAAGAAAATTTTATAAAATAAAATATAATAACTAGAAGCTAGCCATGGAAAATAAACATTAATCTTCACTTTTTGGAGAGTTTACAATATTTGAAACTATACCAATTTGTCCAATCTATATGTACACTAAGTCTCATGATTCTTAACCTACAAAATATCTTCTCGCCTTAATTTCTTCACAACTGATGTAGATATATGTTCGATCTTTGTATGTTATTAAAAGTCTTACCATTCATTATTCCCCATATACACCGTATAAAACTCATGCAAATAGGAGGATAACTCATTTGGTAGAGACTTTTTTCTTTTATACCACACGGAGTGGGCGTGAAATACGGCGTTGTGACATCTCCACATCAGGCACACCGGCCTGCGAACGACGTAGAGGGCGGCGTTGTGTGTGGGGCGGCAACATCCCCACCGGCGTGGAGTGAAATGGGGTGATGAGGTGGCGTGGTTCAATTAGTTTGGCTTATAGCCGTTGGGGTAACGGCTAATTTAAAAAGAAAGACTTTCAATTCAAAAAAACTAATTGACTCACCTTATAAAAAACCCAACCTATTCCATTAATTTTACCACATTCTCTTCTACCCAACTCTAAAAATATATAACCTCTCTCTTCTTTTTATAAAAAAATATGCATCCACACATCCGTACTTTGACCCTAACAACCCCTATGGTGTAGGTGAAATAAGAATGGGAAGGACTTGGCGAAAGAAACACCTATAAAGAAAAGGTTCTTGAGGTTTTCGAACGAAAAATAAATTTGATATTAGAGAATGAATTGGTGAAAGAAAAGCGATCAGATATGAAATTGATAAAATATAAAATTTTGCATCATACGATGATTCTTTTATAGTTGACTGTATGGTGTATACCCGTAAATATACAACACAAAAATTGGGCGGTTATTGTATTTTCATCTCATACGATGATTGTTTTTCATGCCCTCTCACACGGTATAGTCTTACAGGGGAGGTCTTGAGTTCAATCTCAATCACATAGTAGCTTTGAATTAATTTAGTGTAAAATAGGAGTGAGTGAGTAAGCATCGCCATTAAAAAACCTCATGGAAATCGCCAACATATATAGACAAGGATATGATGTTAACTAGTTATTAAAGAATATATACTCTACTTCTAATTCTACATCATTGTCTAACGCATGACTCGAATCATCAACCTCAAAGCAAGGAATGCTACTTTACACACTTTGTTACCACTAGAATAAAAGCTCTTTGTTGTTGACCATCTAGTATTAGCAGTGGCGCAGCTTATAAGCGGCCAAGGGGTACCCCAGCCCCAACAAATGTTATTGTAAAAAAAATTTATACTTATTATCGTGTTAAGTTATAAAAACGTGAAGAATAGGGCTATTAGTAAATTTTTATACTTGTTTCTCTAACTTGAAGTTAGGGTTGTTCATGAGCCTAGCCGAACCGAGAGAGCATTTGCTCATACTCTGTTTGAATTGTAATCGAGCGGCTTAGCACTGTTCGAATTTAACCAAGCGAGCTCGGTTTTGCTCATTTTCGCTTCGTTTCAATTCTAAATTAAATTTTAATACAAAGACTTCAAATTTAAATGTTACCATTGTTTCATTCATAATTGTTTCACTCAAAATGTTGCTCGTTCAAAAAATACAAATATAAAATTGTTTCATTCAGTAACAAAAAAAAGAAAAAAAAACGCTTCAAGTCCAAGCAACCATCCGCTTCTTCATTAACAGGGTTATAATTATAAAAAACTATATGTTTGTGTGTGTGTATATATATTATAAATAAAAAATATTCGAGTCGAACCAAGCCGAGCCGAGCTGAGCCGAGCAGACCTTTCCTCGTGCTTGGCTCGTTTATAATCTGAACCAAGTTGATCGGCTCATTTACAATCAAACGAGAATTTTCTGAGCGAGCGGCAAGCGATGAGTGTCACACCCCAATCGAGGGCAGAGATATCGAGGCGAGACGTAATAAATTGCTAAAAGACTTCACAACACTAAATTGTGACAATGAATAAAACTTAAAAATTTATGTTTCATTTCATCAATTCAACGATACATTGTTTCAAAAGAAAATACAACATTTTGAAAGTAAACATAACTAAAAATCGAAATACATAAATGAATTTGGTTGAGTTTCTAATTCCACTCTAAGTAGTTTTATTGTGGCATTTTCATACATTTCCTGCAACATGTAATAAGTATCTGTTAACACAAATAACGTCGGTGAGCATCCGAGTTTTGTCAACGTAGTATTAAATGATTAGTTCTCAAATCCACATGTTAAAGTATACTAATCATGTTACGTACTAGTATGCATAACTAAACATTAATCTAACGTTTCCACTAGCATTATCTTATCATCGAAGTGAATAAGTTCGTAAAGATGGAATACTTAATAATGATCCAATAAATGGGGCGGTGTGCTAATCCTATAGTGCTGGACATGTTAAGAGAGGCTGGTTAATGTTGTAATAGTAAGCATGCAATGTCAAGCATGGAATCACAATAAGCATATCAATTAAGCATGTATACAGATTTAGTGTTTGCATAAGATTGTTTGTATGTGTGTATGTGAATTTAGTATATTTACATGTTACAACCCAAGTAGTGATTAAAATGGAAAATGGGTTAAGTATACTCATGGTTTGCGAAGATAAGTCGACAAATGCGAGTGAGCGGTTTGAGAGGGTGGAATCACCAAGTTACCCTAAAAAGGATAAATGAAGGTGTATGAGTATGGTGAATTGAAGGTTGGGAAATAAACTTGAATTATATACATATTAAAGTACATCAAATCATACCTTGTTTTGGACACTTAAGTTGCACACTATTGTTAATTGTGTTTTTCATGGGTACTAAATCACCCATAAGAAGTCCAACCTAAGGAATCAGAAACTAAGATATTTTCCACCTTATTACATAACATTCAACCATGAGTTGGTTGATATCATGGTTAGGTTTTGGAGATATGTATACTACATATATATATATATTAATGTATAAGTCATGTATTACTCAAATCATGTATTGTCAAGGATAAGTTGGATAAATCCATTAACCTTATGAGTTCACAAATGCACAAATCATCACATGGATATTCACATGGTCATGAATACAATATGAAGAACATACTTAAATCATCTAATTCACCAAGTAACCAAGTGCGTTTAACTGGATGAGGGCTTCCAAATATGGTTATGGTTGGAGATTTGGTGTAGTTTGTTCACTTTGTTTGCTTAAAAGCTACTTGGTGACTTAGGTTGTATGAAATAAACATATAATCATGAACAAAACTTTAATCTAAATCTATCCAACATAAGGATTTGTTGGCAACTGGAAGATGTTCCTAAGATGGAGCAAGGTGATCATGTTTAAAAGTTCTTAACAAAATTCAAGAAAAATCCTAACTTTGGACCTCAAAATGGTGATGTATCATCTTTGTTTACCTTGTTAAACATGTTGTAACACTCCTAGAGGTTATCCAAGGAAGGAGAAGCAAGAAAATATGAAGAAAAGTTGCATAAATAAGCTTTTAACTCACTGTTTTAAACTTAGATTAATCTACCTAAGCTTGAGAATTTTGATGATTTGAGAGGGTTTGAAGTGATTAGAGAGTGTTGAAAGTGTTAAGGAGGTGTGAAAGTGTTGTATTTATAAGTGGGTATTAGGGTTTTGTAGTTAATGAAGGTTGTTGAGAGTTAGGAAGGATGGAAGGTTCAAAATAGGCAAAATTTGTGAGCTGGAAATGGAGTCTGCAAGACCAGGTCCTTGCGGACCATAAGGGTTTTTGCTTGCAGTTTGTAAGGCCTTCAAAAATAAAAAAAGATCATTTTGGTGCTTGTGGGTTGGTTTAGTTGTTATTTGGTGCTCCTAACACATAGTTAACCACATTTTTCGGGTTTTAAAGTGTAGGTAAGCATGTGTAATGTATGAACATGTATGAATTTAATTCCAAGAAAATATAATCAAAATGTATGGCTCGGTTTAAATATAAATGTGTATTTCGTGATTGTTTACGTATTGTGCAAGTATGATTAAACAGATAGATATAAAATGTAGTTTACATTATGATAAAGTCTCGAATTACAAGAATTAAAATGAAAGTACGAATTACAAATCATTAAACAGAATCAGAAAATATGGAACGTTACAATATCCCATACTTTAGAAAATTTTGTCTTGAAATTTATTCAAGAGGAAGACTCTGAGAAAAGATGCAGCTATGTGGTCTTCATTTCATCCTCGCGTTCTCAAGTAAATTCGGCTTCATGCTTTCCTTCTCAAGGTACCTTGACTATAGGAGTGCGACTACATCGGAGTTGTTTGACTTCACTATCCATGATTTCCACCGGTTTTTCGATGAAGTGCATAGACTCATTGATGCATATGTCGTTAAGTGGAATTTGAAGTCTTTTATCGGCTAGGCACTTCTTGAGATTCAAAACATGAAAAGTTGGATGAACGTTGTTGAGCTCTTGAGGTAAGTTAAGTCGATAAGCCATTGTACCAATCTTCTCGAGAATCTTGATGGGACCTACATAACGAGGAGCGAGTTTTCCCTTCTTACCAAAACGCACTACTCCTTTCCTAGGAGATAGTTTGAGGAGTATGAGATCATTTACATTAAATTCCAATGGTTTGCGTCGCTTTTCGGCATAAATCTTTTTTTGATTTCTTGCCTTGAGTAGGTTGTCGCGGATTTGTTGAATTTTATCCATTGTCTCTTGGATGATCTACGGACTGGTGATTAGTGTTTCGCCGATCTCGTGCCAACAAATAGGCGAACGACATTTGCGACCATAAAGTGTTTCGAAAGGTGCCACTTTAATACTAGTGTGGGAAGTGTCACACCCCAACCAATGGCGGAAACATCATAGTGAGACAAAAATGAGATTGTAGGAGATTTCATAACGACTGTTTGTGACAAGTATTTGATAAGCAAAATTCATTCATTACTAAAGCAAAATATAATGTTTGGAAGAAAACTGCATCTGGTAAGATAGAAATCAATGTACAATATTTTTAAAGTACATGTCAACAAAAAGAGCATTGGCAAGCATACAAGTTTGATTTACTAGCATAAGTATAAAAAGTTTAAACAAATCTACATAGAATAATTGTATACTAAGGCATATCATTACAAACTACCATGCATCACATAATTGTCAATCCAAAGATTCCTCTAGCGTAATCTTGTCATCGCAATGACAAGACCTTTTCTCTTATAAAACTTAACTTTACCACAAGAATACGGGCGGTGTGCTACTCCTATAGCGCTATACATATTAAGGGAGGGTCGTACGAAGTTAATGACAAGAATAGTACAAGTAAGGGTTCTAGCATTTATGAATTTCTAAGCATCACGTATTAAGCATGTATAATGGATTGTTTGTTTGTGTCAAATATGTTTGTATGTAATTGTGTGAATTTAATACGTCATATGTATTGCACCGCAAAAGTGTCTAAAATTAAAAAAGGGGTCATGTACACTTACGGTTTGCAAAGCTTCCAAATGACGCGCGAGTAAAGAGTCTTGAGTGTGGGGAGTGCCGAGTTATCCTTCAAGAGGAGAATAGGGGCATGTAAGTTTGGTGGATTATTGATATTAGAGTATGAACATGAATATAGTATGATAAATGACAAGAATTTACAAGAAAAGTCATCTTTGTCTAAGTACTCATTTGGACACCATAATCGGGTGTGTTTCATGGACACCAATTCGCCCATTGGAAATCCAAATCATGAGAAAATTTAATCCAATGATGAATATACTATAATACATCCACTTTTAATAATGAGTTTGGTTAAAGTGGTTATTCAGTTTAAGGTTTATGCATGCATGTTTAGTCTATTGTTATTTAGGGAGCCATGAAGATGGTCATGGAAGGAGGTAGGATGATAAACATCCATTGAGCATCATTGTATGATTCACCAAAGCACAAGTTTATCAACGTAGTGTTGATAAACTCGGTTGGTCATGAACGGTAATAATAAGAACATTAACCTACTAAACTACAAACGATCACGTGAGCAAACTAGATGCGTGTATCCCAAACATGGAAAGTGTTTAGGGACGTGATGTAGTCTTGTCCCTTTGTTGGAAATCGCTTGAGGCTTAATAGTATGAACATGACAAATTAGCAAGTAGGTAGATGGAATCATGGTTGGAGAACCTAGGTTTCCATTGTTCACACCTTACTAAAACACAAGTCTTTCAATATTGAGGATTGGAGACTTGGATTAGTTTCAACACATGAAGGTTACTT
Source organism: Scalesia atractyloides (assembly GCA_947069175.1). Taxonomy (NCBI): domain Eukaryota; kingdom Viridiplantae; phylum Streptophyta; class Magnoliopsida; order Asterales; family Asteraceae; genus Scalesia; species Scalesia atractyloides. The sequence continues at coordinate 63,561,897 of CAMTDV010000007.1, read as the reverse complement.
GGAACCTTGTCAAAATAGAAAGTTTAGAGGGTGTTTACATCTCTAACTTTATTGAAATCAACCATACTCAAGATCCCCAACTATAAACTTGGTTAGAAGTAAGGTAGGTACAAGATTTCACAAGTTTAAAAAGTTTAAGTAGAGTTTCCTTCAAAACAGAAAGTTTGGTTCTCAAAATGGTGACGTTCCATCTTAGTTTACCATGGTAAACTTGTGGAAACACTTCTAGAGGTGTTCCAAGCTTTCAAGAAGATAAGGTTTTATGTTTGCCGTCTTTTGATCTATTTGTTTGATTTAGGGTTTTAAAGTTGTGTTATTACTATTAGTGTCTTTTTTTGTTTTTTTCAATTATTGTTCTACACGGACTGGTTTATGTTTGCCATGTTTTGTATTGGTTTCCGATTTAGGGTATTTAGATGTGTTACAATTATTAATGTTTTTTGTAGTTTTTCTTTTCCATTTTTGTTCATATTACTGGTCTACATGGAACCGTTTTTGTTTTTATTGTGTTTCTGATTTAGAGTTTTAACATGTGTTATCATGATTAAGCTTTTTTCTTTTTGTTTTCCTTCGCCATGATTCTTTATATTAGTGTTATAAAACATGATTACTGAGATTTGCTATGAATATGTATCGGTTTATGTTTGACCTTTTTTGGTATTTACATTGATTTAGGCTTTTATACAATCATTTAATTTGCAGGTTCAGATCCAATACTTTTTTCTTCAATATGTATTTTAAGGTGATTTATTTACTTTTTGACTAACTATATTTGTTGTACAGGACATACCACCTGACTTTTGTAAGACTCGTTTGTCTTCAGCAGTTTCTAATAATACTGCATTGATTAAGTGTGTCAATGGTTTGAGCTGGGAGGTTATGTTTTCCAAATATGAAGATGTTTTTGCTTTCATAAGGGTTGGGATAAAGTTGTAGCTGAGATGTCCTTATCTGAAGGAAGTATATTTGTATTTAAAAAAAATCGATGTTTATGGTTATTTCTTAACACCCTTTGAATTAGTTCTTCCTTACCCAGTTCGTGAATCAAAGGTCATTATGTTTTCCTCAATATCCTCTTTCCAGAATACTGATTATGTTGAATCTTTCTGCCACAGTTTTACTTACAACTGCTTAGAAACTTTGATAAGTTGTTATATGCCTATCATGTAAATGAAATTTTACCTTTTTATTATTACGGCTAATACTATTTTTATATGATGTAGATTTTACCCACAGTTTTTGTAAAGAACACCATCGGAGTTGGTAAACTCAAAGGAACATTTAAGGTGCATGTCAATGCTTGGGACTGTTTCGACGCGTCAATCAACAAGGATTTTGAGTCGAATTGTTATTATTTTGTGTCAAACTACTTGTGCTACTCTTTATTTAACTAATGGTTATAATTGGACAGTGAATCTAAAAAAAATTGGTAAAAAAATCTTTTTTTACTGATGGTTAGAGTAATTTTGTGTATGAACTTAAGTTAGCGTTTGGTGATGCTCTCTGTTTCTTGATGCAAAATTAGTCACTTTTTAAAATTCAAAATTTAATGAAGGTGGTCGTGAGATATTGTTGAGGAAATTAACATCAGATGCTATTGACCTTGAAGATACCATGATCAATACAACTTCTTTGAGCTTTCTAATGATTCAAAGTATCATATTTTTAAATCTTGTTTAGTCGATACCTTGGTAAATAACATTGTTCATTCATATTTTGTAGGGATTTATTATGTTTTTTAAATTAGATTCTAATATTACTAATATTTTTATTACTATTTTGTAGTGCCTCTCTAAACACATCACAAATGTTGTGCGGTTTACATAACAATTCCAATATAACCATTAAGATGATTGGTGGATGTGAATGGGAATTGAACATATTAACAGAAGAAGGAGATTTCAAAACTACAAGGTTTTTTTTAATTTATTTATAGTATATGTTTTATATTTTATTTATTTGTCATCTATAATTATTATTTGTTGTTTGTTATAGATATAATGTTGTCGATTGGGTTTGTAAGTCACTAATAGGTTTATGCATTAGAATCTTTTTAGGGAATGGGACATTATGTTGTAATAGGCTTGAGGAAGCCCTTGGGCCTAAGGGGTTTATTGTTATGGAGCACAAACCCTCTAGTACATATAGATAATGAGGTATTAGTGTTGGCGGGCTCCTTGATTGATTTTCACTTGTATTAGACAAATTCTTGATTTGTATGCAAGTTAAACCTTTCTATTTTCATCTTATTTCTTTCATTTGATTCTTAGCTTGTTTGTGTGATTACGCCACCTTTTAAGCTAAGTGTGATATCGTAAGATCCAGTTTCCGGGACTTACAATTAGTACCAGAGCCTGTTTGAACCTGTTTCCAGGCTCATATCTGATATCACACGTGTTCGGTTTGTACCTGCTACTGTTTCGGAGCAGGTGTTGAGAATCTGTTTTATCTCGGATCATGTCGGAAGAACTCGGATCATCTTCTTGGAGATCTCGGATCTAAGTCTCACATCTCGGATTGAATATCTTGAAGACTTGAACTATCTCAGATCAAAGGCTTGCATCTCAAACCATCTCGAACTGTATCTCGGATAGAACTCTTGAAGACTCGAATGACGAACATGCATCTCGAATCTATCTCGGATCATTAGTGTTGAAGTTTGTCTCCATCTTCAAACCATCTCAGATCATCATTACCATCTCAGATCATCAGAACCATCTTGGATCATCACCATCTCAGATCATCATCACCATCTCGGATCATCGTCATCTCAGATCATCACCATCTCGGATCATAACCATCTTGGATCTTCTTAAGCATCTCGGATAAGTTACTGTTCCTAGATACTATTACCATTTCAGATCCCTTGTTTCAAGTTGACTGTTACTGTTTCGTATTGACTTCTCTGATTGGACTTTTCACATTTTTAATTAAAATATAATTAAATGATGATGAATTCAAATGGTATCCTGACGGCTGCGGATCTCACCAACGCTACCTTAACGGCCATTCAGTCTCAGACCCTGGCATTGCATCAAGAACTGGACCAGAGTATCGTAACGTCTCCCAAAATTCCAAGGTTACTGTATGGAGATGATTATTTTGAGTGGACTTGGCGCTTTGAGGAGTATTGCAAATCCAAGGAACCCGGAATGTGGAGGTGCATTCGTGATGGTCCCCTTACTATTAGGTGCGCAATACAGATGATCCAGACACTCGAATTCCAAAACCAGAAAGTTTATGGTCCGACGAAGATTGAAAAATCAAGGACGAATATGATAAGGCAATAATCTTACTATGGCACTCGGTCTTGACATCTCGATTGTTGTCAGAAACTGCACGAGTGTGAAAGAAATCTGCGATGTGCTAAAAAATCTGTACGAAGGAAACACTGACATGAAGGCTAGTAGGGTGAACATGTTGAACCAACAATTTAGTTCATTTAATCACATCTACGGGGAGACTGTGGAGAATCAAATCAGGAGATTCGTCAAACTCATTTCACAGATGGTCAATGCTGGAATTCCGATCACTAATAGTGGGATGAATCGCCAAGTGTTGAATTCACTACCAAAGTCTTGGAATGCTGATGTTTCGATGATCAAACGTACTACAAATCTGAATGAAGCTGCTCTCACTGAACTGATCGCCACCATCAAATCATGTGAAATAGACAACCAGCAAAGAGAACTGAACCACAAGAACTCCATGATGGCTGCAGGGGTTACTGGCTCTAACACTGCAATGATGTCTCAAAGTCATTCTAATCTTATCTTTAGCCCCGTGACGAACAGTAATCCAAACGTTGTTTTCAGTCCATTGACTCAAGCACAACTTCAAGCTTAGAAGACAAACTACGTTTATGGCATGTCTCTTACAAACAACTCAGCTGTTTAGACTATTGTTACTACTTAGCAATTACCACAGCACGCCAACGTAGTCTACAATCCTGTTAATCTCTCAGCTTCTCAAAATGCTCAATCTACACCCTCCACCAAAAATCTCGCATTTTTGACCAAACAGAACGAAGAGAAGTTGGCTCTAGTAGCATCCATGCTCAATAGTTTGAATGCTTTTCTTGCAGGTGATCTGTTGCCTCCTTCAGTGTTTGCTACTGATATAAATCAAGTGGTTGAAGAAGATATTGAAATACTGGATGCTTCGTGGAATCTAGCTATGGCCGCATTTCAAGTAGAAAAGTTTCAAAAGAGATATGGGCGCCGTCCAATGTCAAACATTTACACTTGGTCTGTCAAAGATAAGTTGAGATGCTATAGATGCCATTAACCCGGACACTTTGCCAGAGACTGCAGGATGACACACGTGGGTTATGAAGCAACTGCTGCTGCTGCCGCAAGGAATTCATAGAGGTCCATGGTTCATGTTACTTCAGCTCAGACGTCAACTTCAACCTCATCAAGCCAAGGAGGCTTAGGAGCGAGAAAAGCACTAATGGTGCAAGAGCAGCATGGTTTTAGCTGGGTTGATGCTCCAGCTCAAGTGGAAACTTTGAAGATTGCAGAAGTTGCTGAAAATCATCTCAAATACTTGATGGCACAAACTAAGGAGCCCAAATCTCTCTCCGAAACGGTAAACTCTCTCTTATGCTCTGAGGACTGCAAAAATAAAATGGCACAAATGAGAGCACATAATTTCAATCTCATCAGTGATTACAATAGTGCCATGTCAAAGTACATCGGTCTTCGAGAGAACAATATAATTCTCTATGAAAAATATTGATGCACTAAAGAAGGACATAACTCAACTCCACCAGGATGTAAACCAACAAAAATGCTGGATCCATGATTATAAAAACCAACTACATTAAAAAATCTTGGAATGCAACTTGGTAAGAGTTGAGCTAGGACTTCTCATTGGAAAGTTTCAACAAAATGAGTTGAATATTAAAATATATGATACTTCCAGTGACACTGTTCGTATTCTTTGCAATATACAAATGGCATACAAAGAGAACAAGGGAAATGGGTTGGGTTATTCACAAGTTCCTCCACCATATAATCATAATTATTCAAGGATGCCGCTCAATGAGCAAGAATTGGAAAATTATGATAAAATGACGTATGGCAAACCAAGTGACTATGTTCCTTGGGAACCTTTCAAGCATAAGAATACCCAACCAACTGATTTTGTAATCAAGAGTGCTTGAATGAATCAGCTGAGAATTTGAAAGATGAATAGGAGTCAACCAAAACCCATCTGAAGAACCACAGAAAACGATTTCTACCTCTGATTCTGTTAAAAGGGTTAATTGTTTCAATGTATGTGCAGAGTCAGTGATAGATGAGGAGCGGTCAAAAGTGGATGATGAACCTCATCTAGTTGTTGCAGATGACTCAGATGTTTCTTTATGTGATAAACATGATGACCATGTTTGGAATTTTGTTCAGTCTATGGTTTTTGAGACTCAGGGTTTTTCTAGTGTTGTTGAAACCGAAACTTTGAATGATGTGTTTTTTATTCAGACTATGATTTAACTGGTTGTCCAAAGGAGTCTGAGGCTTCAGTTTTGAGTGATTCAGAAAACTGTTCTAGTTCTTCTGAAACCTTAATGGATACCTCAGATATTTCCAAATCTTGTGAAACTGAAAATATTGTTGTGTTGGACTGTGTGAATGAAATTGCTTGTGAACAGGAGTCGTCTGATATTTCTGGGAATCAGACTGAAGATTCTAACTCATCGGATAATGAGCAAGATGGCTACGACAATCAAAATATCTACAAAACTTGTTCATCATCCGGTGACCAAGAATCAAATGATTCTGAAAGCTCAGCGTCAAATGAAACTGCTTCCAAAGAAACTGAACAGTTGTTTTAGAAAGCTCAGTTTCAAGAAAAGGTGTCAAATGAAACTAAGCCCATAGAATCTACTCCTTCAAAGAAAAGAAGATCTAGAAGAACTAAAAAACAACGCAAAATGAAAATTCAAGAGGAAGTTTCCTCAACTGTTGTAAATTAGAAGAAAAACCCAACTTAAAACCCAACTAAATTAAGGTTGAAGGGTAAAAATATCGATACTCAATTTTGTGCTGATGCTTGTGAGCAAGTTTCATCCAAGAGTAAATATGCACACAAGAAATTTGCACCTAGTGGAATGAAGAGACCCAATCAGCTCCCTAGAATAACACAAGCAGAATTAAGAGTCTTTTTCTCGAAAAGACATACTTGCTTAAATTGTGGAATTCCGGGGCACATAGCTAGAAACTGTGGTCATCGTCCCTTCGGTCTTATCCATCCAAAAATTCCATCCATTAGACGGCTTCCACCATCGACATCATGGACATCAAAAGCCCTCTAATGAAGACTGGAATCTAGAAAAGAAAAACAATCAAAAGTGTTCAAACGCAAATGGTTTCGTAAATCTCCAGTGATCGAAAATAATTGGTCCATATAAGTCTCATTCACTGGGCCACTTTCTGATGCGGTTTTATTGTTTTTTTAGTTTATTTACACATGAAAAGGTTAGGTCAAACTGTTTTTTTTTAATTTATAATTTTTGTTCAAAATATTTATTTTTAGGTATCAATAAATTTTAAATGAATACAAAATGAGTAAATTTATATATACAACATGGAGGGGAATAGTGTCTATCACTTCTCAATTGGTCTAGCCAAATTATGATTTTACTTCGTTTAAATTTACAGTTTTTCTATTGGTTTTGTTTTTTTCTCCCAGCTAATTACGATTTTGCCCGTAATTCAAATTTATAGTTTTCCATAGTTTTTGTTTTTTTTTCTGGTCAAATTATGATGTTATCACCAGTGTAAAAATATAGTCATGCCATCGTTTTTTTACAAAACTATAGTAGTGTTTCATTTTAACCGGTTGATTCAGTGTACTTTTTATTCGTGCCAAGCGGTTGCCTCACACACGCTCATTTGTCCTGAAAAGTTACAAATGTGTAAGGAGATGAAGATTAAAGAAGAAGATAGTCAAAGAGAGAGAAGACTAGTGTAACACCTCGTAAAAATCATGTCCAATAGTATAGTGACACGTATTGTAATTTTTTATTTAAGCCTATTAAAGACTAATATGGACTAAATGTGTCAACATGCTAAAACTGAGCCTCTGAGTGACTGTCTGATGTCAACATGCATAAACGTAAGCCTCTGAGTGACTAATATGTCAACATGCTTAATCATTTAACCTATGAGTGACTGATATGTCAACATGCTTAAACTTGGCCTCTGACTGACTGATATGTCAACATGCCCAGCTTCTGAGTGACATCAGAGTCAACATGCTTATAGTGGGCCTCTGAGTGATCCTTTATGTTAGGATATTTTGAGACCGTTGGTACTTGAGTATTAATAGTTTGAGTTGGATTGTAATAGTTTGTTAAACTAGAAGGGTCAAAAGTGCAAACATGTGAAATCTAGAACAGGGCGGCGTATTTAATAACCCAGCGTATTTAATAAATACGCTGGATTAATAAATACGCCGCATTGAAGATTTTTAAGGTTTCTTCAAGTCTAAGAATCTTGAAAACAAATACTCTCAAAAATCTCAAATTTCCTCGAAAAATGTGCCCCTTTTTGGTTAAAAATAGTGCAGAAATTTAAAAATAAGTTTAAGGAAAATGGAAAATTGCAAATTGAATTCTGAAAATTATTTTTAGGGCCAGGAAGCTTCCTTTTTTTTTTTGACAAGAGAAACCTTCATTGATTGTGATAAGAACAAATACAAGCTAATGGTCCACCCCGGGTGAGCTCCCCCGGGGTGGCGGCTCACAAAAATGCACCCCCTATAAGTGATGACTAATATTCTATTTATAGTCCATGAGCCTTGTCTTCCAAGCAAGCCGCCTCTTGCTTGGAAAACCTACTAAACTCACTAAAACATACAATTAGAATAACCTCACTAATTGAAGATGCCCTAATTGATAACATCATTCTCCAATTTGACCCAACAATATTCCCCCGAGAATGATGCTATCAATTCTTTAAATGATCTCCAAAAGTAAATCTGACGTCGTCTTTGAATCTTCGCAACTTGGCTAAATACCCAAATCTTCATTGTCGTTTTCCCCCGCAAATGTAGACCCTCCTATATCTTGATAATCAAAGCACCGTATCTTATTAAAGATAATATTGTAATAGGCATATGATAGGGTTCAAATTCAAATGATAAAACTTAGATAATCAGCTTCATTTCAAAAATCTTCAACTCGATCAAAATTTTAAAGCCCCATCATGTACGCCTGACCCACAACTTTAATTCTCTTAAAGCACTTGTAACCGATTCGAAAATGTGAACACTCAAAATACAAGTGTCACCTGCATTATCTATTTATGTGGGCCCAATCAATTTAGACAAGAAAATATGCAAAACCTGCGATTTGTGCGGTCCAGTACTTAAAAAAACTCAAGTTAAATTAATTCCCATCACACACCAAGTGGGCCCAGCAGATGATTATCCAAATCAGAAATTTGTGTGCCAGTCATGGGCCACACCCCCAGCCCATGCAAACGACAAACCCTAGCTGCATCACCCAAATCCAGCCGCTACTTCCCACCTGCATCACCTATGCCGATTCTCTCTATCTTCTTTTCTCTCCCCATTCTTGGAATAATTTCATTCTGTCTGTATAATCAATAAAAATCCACGTTTCTCTGTCAGAAATTCTTCATCATTTTTAACCAGGGAACATTAGAGGCATGATGTGGGCGGTTCTGAGGCGGAAAGCTGCTTCTGCAGGATCACCGAATCTCGTGATTTATGGCAAAATGAAATCTTTGGGGAAAGCTTGGCCAGCATTGGTAGGATCTATGTCACAAATGTAACACCCCAAAAACGGGTTTGGTGATCAAACCACGTTAATATTTAAAATTGGGTAAAAGACCGTTAGTGGTAAAAATAAACCCGTAAACAAAAATAACTATGAACAAATAAACCTAGTTAAAAACATGCATATAAGTAACCTAACAATGAGTTGTAGTCTCATTGTTAATCAAAACTAAACTTGAGGGACCAACGCTGCCAAGAAAGGAAACTTGTTTTATTAAAACACAAAATTAACACTAATACACACACTAAATGTGTGTATATGTCGATGATCAGGAGAAGAACAAGGGGAAACCCTAGTTCAATCAAGAATCAACAAATTGAAGGTCAATTCTAACTTCAAATCAATGCATGAACGCATATAAACGATCACCAAAACGAGGGGATCATGAGGTATGTCTCAAAACCTTGATTAGTGAAAGTTATAATTTGAGACAAGTAGAATACTTGCAATTAGATTGTTGGATGATGATCCAAAGATGATATTAAGTGTTGTGTATGCATGATTTCGTTAAACTTAAAGAAATTATGCACAATTAGGTGTAAGATTATTTTGTTAGTGATTAACAAGTAGATTATAAAGTAGGTTTTTATTATATGATGAAATTGATGATATATAAGTGTTCATGATCATCATACTTGTTTGTATGTGTAAGATAATTGAACAAATTAAAGGTTTGAATAAATGTTCATACATAACTTGAAATGAGTTTTCGCATGACATGATGAAATTAACACTATGTCAATGTTAATAGGTGTTTGGGATCATGTTGTTTACTAATTTGTACGTAAAATTGGATTATATTAGGTATTCGGAAGGAATGTCAAATAATATGATGAAATTGGTTGTTACATAAAGATGAAAACCTAGCTAATAGATAAATTAATATTTGTTAATCAAAAGCTAAGTTAACTTGATGTTAACAATCACTTGAATTTGTTTAAGTGAAAGAAACGACATGAACTTGGTTTGGGAAACGAGCTATAATGGTGGCCTAAGAATAGCGCTTACCGGGTAATTAACGAAATGCCTAAATAAGTTGTTAAACTTATTTGTGAGTTTGTATGTGTAAATAGGCAGTTGACTTTTAAAAGTCAAACTGACCCGTAATAGGACCGAACGATAAATTTGATGTAAAATCCGTAAGATGGAATAGTCGTGTTAAATGATGACTAACCTAACCATTTTGCGAATGATAAAAGGTAGTTTGACGCTTGACAAGCTAGGTGGAGGCTTCGGAAGAAGCGGATCAAACGGATCAAGTACACGGAAAGAGCATAATTGGATTTCAAGGTAAGTAAAGCTTACATCTTTAAAATCGTAGAATTACTTATGTAGTGAATATATGTTTTGGGTATTCGGGACAAGATTTCGAAATATAAAGTTCCAATACAGATAGATACGGGTTAGAACGAGTGAATATGGTATTAAACCATGATTTATCGTCAAAAGGGTAAAACGGTAAATTAGTCATGTGATGACGAATAAATAAGGGGTTTCGAAAAGATACCATATGGCGTAAGGCATAATGGATCAAGTGAATTAAGAAATGATTTTTTTAAGCAATATGATTATACAGTGTAAACGAAATGGGTTAAATAGGCGAGATGGCAAATAAGTGCTTGTTAAATTTTTGTGTTCTTAGAAAGAAAAGAGCATGATATTTGAACATTTCATGGTATGAGCCGAGCCAGGTACATGTAACGGGTCAAAACTCTCATCAAGGACTTAAAGGTCCGATGAGAGTTAAATAGGTCATATATGAATAATGGACTACCTAAGGTAAGGTAAATCCAATAATCTAATCCGTAAACATTATGTTCTTAAGAACATAATTATTTTACATAGATAATGGTTAAATGTTCATTTTGGTCAAAACATGTTAAGGTAAGTCCTTCGTTGTAAAAGAAGAGACTAAGTTGACCAAAATGCTCTCGAGTGATGAAAGTAAGTAAACGACTCTAAAATTAGTTTAAAAGTGAGTTTTATAATATAATAGATCCTTTCGGTAAGGTAAAAGAGAAAAAGCATAAGCCTTTTTGGTTTAATGCCTTTTTAAACGGTCTCTTCCGTAAACTATCGAACTAAAGGGTGGATATTGGATAAAATGAATTTTCGATAATAAATCCACCACATATAATGTTGTGGTAGGAATTAGATAGATATCCTAGTGAAGAAATGTTAAGATAGAAGGTTTGGTTGAAACAAGCGTTGGATTACGCTAAAACAACCAAACGGGTCAAAATAGTTAATATATAAAGTTTAGTTGAATAAAGCAATCTATTTTCATTAAGACAACTATACGGGTAATAATGGAGTGTTAATGCATACCGAAATGGATGTGTAAACGTATAGTTTAGTTTAAATGGGGTTAAAGGGCAAAATCGGAAATGTAGAGTATAAATCGAAATAAATGCATAATTCATAGGAAATAAGTACCCGGGTTAAGGACTTCGGGTTAAATATGTAAGAAAACATTTTATGGTTATTTAGAAACAAGTTTCATGAGAAACAAATATAGATTTAAAAAGTTACGAAGATTTCGTAACAAAAGCGGCAAAAACTAGAAAAGTTCTTACGACGGCCATATCAAGCTACGATGGCCAGCCTAGTTTTCGGCTAGCAACCGTTGAAGGAACGCAGTGAATAGTGTTTTATTGATGTGTCACCGAAATCCCGAGTCGTGTTTTAATGTTCGGGAGTTGAAACGGATCGAGCGGGTAATTAAATAAAGCTGCAGCAAATCTGCTGAAGCAGATACCGTCGCTGACAGTACACCTGGCCGTCACCGACGCATCCATATTTTTCGGACGTCTTAAGTTACTGCCTACGGCAGTAAAACCCCGACGCAGGTTTTAAGAAGGCGTCGCCGACGAGACTTTCGGCCTCGCCAACGCCACCTTAGAAACGGTGTTTTTCTGATTTGAATATTTTACCAAGTTATTACATATGCTTTCGGTTATTTGCTATAATACTAATATTTTGCAAATTTCCAGTTAAGGGGATTCGCAAGTACCTCCGAAGGATGATCAAGCTCTATGAAGAACCGAACACGATCAAAGATCAAGCTTCTGTATTTGGGTTTCAATGTTACGAAACAAAATAGTAAGGACATGTCGAAATGTTTAACGTAAATAAAGTTTTAATAAACGCCAAGATTTGAAATGACGTGTAATTGCATTTTGTTGTTTAAATGCGAAATTTTTATAGAAATTTCAATAGTATAAGACATGGTCATACAAGTTGGTAATCAGAGCTCAAGGTTAATGATCAAATGTGTTCGGTTCGAGACTTGATCGCATGATCCAGTAAGTCATTATGAATATTAATGGTCTAGCATGTTAAAGTGTTGAAAAAAACACAAAGGGTTATTGTTTAAATGTGTATTACCCCAACCAGATTGGTAAAAGACCGATACAGTTAACAAATTATGGGGTAACACATATTGTAGAGAGCCTTGTATTCTAATACGAGTGCCTATTAATGTCAACGCTACTAATATTTTGTAATGAAATTTCAAGTTGAAGGACCCTCGCATCTGAAGATGACGGGAGTCTAAGGATCTACCGATATGATGAAGAAATGGTTCGAAGTATGACAAGTAGGTATGCTCACAAAGGACCTAAATCAAATATGGATTTAGAATAAAGATGAAAGACAATGAAAGCTCATGAGGACAAATATCACTCAGGTGCACACTCTAAATTATTCCACGAATAGTAGTATACGATAGATGAGCAACGAAACGGTTGCATACAAAATTTAAAGATTGGGAAATCTGAATGGAATACCCTTTCAGAATAATGTTTCCAAAGGGAAATTGGGTGGGAATTACGCGTTATTCACAATTGTGAGTAACAAAACAATAAAAGAATTCAGATTTAGAAACTTGAATGGCATCGACCATCCAAGTAGAAATTTTCAATAAGATTTTATTGAGGAAAAGTAAATATCACATAGATAAATGTGGTTACGTAAAGTCTTATAAAAAGGGAAAACATTTATATGTTTTGAGATGAGAAGGGTAAAAACTAATAATTGTTAAATAACAATTAAACAAAGTTTTACCAAATAAATCAGAAATATGGACATGAACCGAGGATTTACTTACATGAGAAGTAATGTGTTAGTTATAATAAGGTCATGTGTACCATGTGTTGATCGCTTACTCTGGCCAAGTAAATGATAAACACATGATACCATGAACTTGTTATAATAAACACATATACATTCAATGTGGTAAAATCAAGGTGAAAAGGAAAAGTTAAAAGATCATTGGGGTCAAGAAACTTACAAGTATACTTGTATAGATGGTTTTCGTGGAAACCATAAAAACAATAATAGGCGCACATAGAAATAAATGACCCAAGGAAACCATGGTTGATAAAAGGGCACGTAAAACCAAGTTATAAATGACCCACGAGGTCATAGAAACGGAGGTAGTGCCCACACGGAAAATGATCAAAGTCGATGACTATGATCGTAGAAAAGATAAAAAGAGAAAAGAAAGAAATGATGATGATAATCATCATTCATGGTCTGTGAGGCCAAAAGAATCATTGAATAAAGAATAAAGTTTGACTGTTCAGAAGTGATGGATTTCACACGGATAAGTCAAACGGATTAGATAAAGGATAAAGTTTGACTGTTCAAAAGTGATGTATTTCATACGAACAAGTCAAACGGCCAGATAATGGATAAAGTTTGACTGTTCAGAAGTGATGGATTTCACACAAACAAGTCAAACGGATTAAATAAAGGATAAATTTTGACTGTTCAGAAGTGATGGATTTCACACGAACAAGTCAAACGGGTCAGATAAAGGATAAAGTTTGACTGTTCAGAAGTGATGGATTTCACACGAACAAGTCAAACGAATTAAATGAAGGATAACGTTTGATTGTTCAAAAGCGATGAATTCACATGAACAAGTCAAACGGAAGGATAAAGTTGATTGTTCAAAAGTGATATATTTCACACGAATAAGTCAAACGGGTCAGAGAATGAATAAAGTCTGGCAGTTCGTAAGTGATGAATCTCACAAGAACGAATCAGATGGGTTAAATATGTAACATCCGTCAAAAACCGGATTTACCAAACCCGCTTCGTTTATTAACCGAACAACCAGTTAAAAATTTCGTTGCATATTTAATGCTCAAATTAATTTTAAGCGATACATAATTAATAAGTATATTAGAATATAAAATTTATAATTGAAAATCTATTAAAAATAATGAAATAAAAATAAAATACTGATGCCGGGACTCGAACCCGGGTCAGCCGGGTTTAAGCTCAAAGACTTATCACACACACACATAACCACTCCGCCACTTGTTGTTTTCTGTCAACTCGAGGAAACAAATAAATTTTATGGTCAATCATGAAGCGACCTGATTACGCTAACTGTAACCGAAATCGGTCACCAAACATCCAAAAACGTTTGATTATTCGCGGTTTACCGATTATAACCGCAACACCGACACCTCCAATCAATTGAGCTTTGAATGGACTTGAATTCAAGAGTGAATCGGTTTTAATAACCGAAAACTTGCATTTTCTGAATTACTTCAATCATTGTTCCCTCTCGCGACTCAAAAACATTTTGAAAACCTTCAATCTCATTTTCGCACAACTTCCAGTTCGTCGGAGCAGCTTTTTGAACTCGCCGGACTTTCGCCGGAAAACCGTGTTTTCCATCAAATCAGTAAGTCTCTCAATTCTTTCATTGTCTATCAGTTGTTAAGCTATTGCTAACTCAAACCCTTCAATCGGAATCAATTTCAGACGTCGATATCGGATAATTCCCTCTCGCCGGAAAAACCTCTGAAAATTCTTATCTTCCACTGTAAAACGGTATAGACATTCAAACCTTCTATTAACGATTGTTTAGTACTTCAATTCCACAATTAGCTAATCAAAACTGTTAATTTGTTCGCTCAGTTGAAGTTCATAAAAACAGACCGACGCCTTGCCGGAATTCTGAGATAAATCATTCCTCCGGTATGTTTATTTCCAACACCGTCTCTGCCATTTCATTTTAGTCTTATGAATGTTTGTTAATCGTTTTAAAGCAAGAAACAGTTGAGTAAATAGTTGTCTGTAAATTTAGCGAAGAAGATGAAGTGTGTTAACATTATAAGATTAATTAAAATCGGTATTATAAACGGGTTAGACACATAGTCCAGCGGTGGACTGTGTGCAAACAATACGCACACGCCGCGAGTTTGATCCCTGATACACACACCCTCTCTGTAATAAAGATGTTTTATTTTTCTAACTGAACCGGATTAACTTACGTTAGATGTTAAGTATAATAAAAATCTGTATATTAACCAAGTTAGACACACAGTCCAGCGGTGGACTGTGTGTAACATTAAGTCACAGGTCCCGGGTTCGAGACCTGTTGACGACACCGGTTCGATGATTTAAAACATTTTTGAAAATAAAAGAATTTTGAATAAACTGAGTTAGTATATAAATATAATTAAAAACAGAATTATTTCGGGTTAGACACGTAGCTCAGTTGGTCGAGCTGCGTGCACGCGAACGGGAGGTCTTGGGTTCGAGTCTTGCCCGGCGCATACATTTACACAATAAAACCGGTCAAACAGTTAATGGTCAACGGTCAACGCAAAAGTCAACATATTTTTTATATTTTTTTATTTAATTAATTTAATTTAAAAATCAATTAAAAATACTTAAAAATAATGTTTTTAAAGAGAGGAAATAGCCTTAGACTCACAAAAATATATCTAAAAATCCTATTAAAATTATTAATAAAATCCACTCATTTACTATATCTTCCGTTATTATTTAGGTTAGTCAATCCTCGTTGTTTAATTCTTCCAACTCGTGCGCATCTCATCATCTCCAACCAAACGCACCCAATGTGAGTGAATCTCTACAACATTCCCCGTTTTAATCACGTTTTTGGGGTGTATCATGTGTCTTACCATTTATTATATTTAAATCATTGTGCATACATCATATCATGAACAAATGTGTATTCAGCTTGTTTCAACTGTTGTGTGGTTATTATTTAGATTTAATTTATTATTTCCAGTACATGCAATTTCATTGGCCGCCGCTCACCATTACATTATGAGCGTTGAGTAGTTCCCCATTACATTATGAGCGTTGAGCAGTTCCCCCATTACATTATGAGCGTGAATCTGGCGTTGCCAACATACGATCGGCTCCGTTTGATTGAGCCTTGATCGCACAGACATTTATCATTTTCAGTACATGCAATACGATCGGCTCCGTTTGATTGAGCCTTGATCGCACAGACATTTATCATTTTCAGTACATACATTTATCATAGGCCGTCTGTTCCCCATTTTTGTTATTGTATGTTATTGTATGTTATATTGTATGTTATAGTTTGTGGTTGTTATTGCTACTGTTTGATTATTTACATTTGCTCACTTATGATTATTGCACAATTTTTCCTTGATAAAATAACAAGAAAATCAATAATAAATGTTTATCTAACAAGGTTCACTCGCCAACTTATGTTGACCCAAAAACCCCCATTTTTACACATGATACAGGTGAACCAGCTGCAGCAAGAAACACATAGGATTGGCTTAGAAGAATAAACTGGTTTAGAACTTGGATTGTTTAGTTGGTTATTTTTCTTTGTATTTGTATGGACATGTTTGGATTATTGAGAATGTAATTTTGACTTTAATAAATATGAAACATATTAGTAAATATCATGAGCTTTGGTGATAACCCAATTATGCCCCGACTCTTATTCCGCTGCGGGTCGGGGTGTTACAGATTGGTATCAGAGCCATGACTATAGGGATATAGGATAGGTTATTAGACCCTTAGAGCCTATACTATAGTTGATTAGAAATTTTTAAGATTTTTGTGTGTTACATGCCAAATTTCATGATGTTTATATGTTTTATGTTAAATGTTACATTCAATGTTATGCAAGCATGTTCATAAGTATATATTATCATATAATGCCTATCATGAATCATATTCTCATAACATATCATATCCATGAAAGCACACATCACATCATTTTCATGATTGGTTTTACAATGATTTTTGTATTTTCAAATCTCATCAAAGTGAGTTCTCATGACGGGCATGTAGTAACTGGAAGGGTACAAGTATCGGTAGTCGGAACGTCCTGTCTAGGCTTGGCATTCGTATAAATCCAAAATAAAGGACCAGTTTGCCTACCTGGGGACTAACGATGAGAGTACGAAGTACATATTAGGCCAAAGCATGCTATACCAAACGTCGTGTGAGCTAACCCTACTTTGAGTTGTCATTGTGTCTACACCTGGACACATTCCGACCATACATCTCGTAAACATATTTTGTGGTTTTCATTCGGGTGATGCAAGTGTTAAATCGCCAATACTAATGTGAATCCTACAAAGCCAATAGTCATGGGGGCCCACATGACTATACAGGTGAAGGTATGGGGGACATTTGAGGCCCAACATGAGCAAACCCAAGACATCCTATGGATGTAGTTGCATTATTGATATTTATGTTATTTTCATTTTCTTTAAGACACATGACACCTAAAAAGACTCCATAAACTCACAATCTTCTTATGTATGTTCCTGTAGATGTCGGCTAGACAACAATGAGGGGGCAGAAAATCAGGAAGGTCACACGAACGCTTGGCCACTCAAATCGCAAAACAAATGGCCGCGGTACTTCCTGACATTTTGGTTCAAGTACAACAAGCTCTCGCCACAAATCCCACCAATCCTCCCCAGCAAGAAGACCAGAACATCGGCAACCCTCCTACCAACAAGTGCTCATATAAACATTTTAAGTCTTGCGATCCTCCGAAATTTGAAGGGACCGAAGGTGTCACTGCTCTCCTGGTTTGAGGAAATGGAAAACACTTTCCTCAATTGGGATTGTCCCGAGGATCGCAAGGTACGTTACTCAACCGGGAGACTATTTGGAGTAGCCCTGAACTGGTGGAACACGGAGAAGGGTAAGAGAGGAGTCGAAGATGCTATGGCCTTAACATGGGAAGAGTTAAGGGAAGTAATGACAAGACGTTTCTGTCCAAGAAGCGAAATCAAGAAGTTGGAAGATGAATTCCATTCGTTAAAACAAAAGGAAGGAGATCATACTTCCTACAACAAAAGGTTTCTAGAGTTGAATTAAATGATCCCCAACTTGTTCACCCCTGAGTACCGCTTGGTTGAACACTATATTCGAGGTCTCCCCTAAAAAATTCAAGACTCAGTTCTAAGCACTTCGCCTGCGACACTTGAAGCCGCGATGGAACTAGCTACCGAACTCACCGAAAATCGCATTCGAGACGGTAAATTCAAAGAGGAGAAAAAGAAAGCCCCCATTGAGGCTCAAACTTCAAACCATTCTGGTTCCTCTTCGAAGTTTACTGGTAAAAGGAATCGAAACACAAGAAACTTTGCTGTCACACAAACAAATTTCCCTATCCCTGCTGCACCCATCACTCAAGTTGCCCCCTCACCTGCACCATATAAAAAGCCATACTCCGGCCCATTACCAAAATGCAACCGTTGCCAATACCATCACTTTCCTGATCATCCCTGCCAACATTGCACCGGCTGTGGTCGCGCAGGTCATACTGTTCAAACCTGTCGCATACCTCAGCGAACGAACCGCCACCAGCCTTCAACCCAAACCCACCAACAAATAATGGGTCAAGCCCAACAACCCCTACTACTACCACTTACCCAACATTTAGCCCAATCATACTACCAACCCAACTATCCCATGGTGCAACCTATGCGGGCTTGTTACAACTGTGGAGACCCAAATCACTTTAGAAACACTTGTCCACGTTTGGTGAACATCATTCATGCCCAAGCTCAAGCAAATCCGGTGAATCAAGCTAACCAAGCTCCACCACCTGCAAGAGGAAGAGCTTACAACATCAACGCCAATCCTGTTGAAAATATTAACGGCCCAAACGAATCACCCAACTAGTTTTTACTCACCAAGAATCAAGACTCAACTCCAATCGTCTAGTTTTAATGTTTTCTTTATGTTATCTCAATCTTTCCGTATCCCAGTTGTAAAAAATTTTTGGAAATTATGTATCCAAGAATTTTAATGCGAATTGATATTACAGTTTTGTTTTATACTCATTGATTTAACATTCATATCATCATATATCTCGACGTATCTCAATCTCATCATTTAAAGAAGTTGGGTTGTGTCACACTTTTACATAGACTGACCCCTTCATCATAACCAACGAGAGAGGTACTGTCATCATTTAGTCATGTCTCATTTCAGAATTGAGACTCAAGTTTTGGTTGTTGTGTTTGTTTATGTTTTAGAGTCACATAGAACTGATCATGATTTACTGATAAAGCCAACGAAAATTTGACAAGAATATGGTGGATACGCCTCTGGTACTTCCTATATATAAGTATTCTTGGCAAAGGATCAAAAGCATTACCAGGAGGTTATGAAAAGTTCCGTGTAGGTTTAAATATCGTCATGGTTGAAGTTTTTGTTTTATGATACATACCTTATCATTACAAATGTATCAGTTCCCTCAAAACTATTATGCATAAAATCGTAAGCGACATCAAAGATCAAATCCGAGAAGCCCAGCATGTTTCAGTAACAGAAAAGAGACGTACGCAAGGAGCCGTCTTGTGGAGCTAAACTTAAAATTGAAACTAAATCCGATGATATTCTATACTGTCTAGATCGCATATGGATTCCTGACCACAATAACCTTCGTGATTTTTCTTATGAATGAGGCGCACAAAACACGATATTCTATACACCCAGGAGCCGACAAGATGTATCAAGACCTTCGATACAGCTACTGGTGGCCTGGAATGAAAAAGGATATTGCTGATTTTGTTTCCAAGTGCCTTTCATGTTCCAAAATAAAAGCTGAACATCAAAGACCCTCAAGACTTCTGGTCCAACCTGAAATACCTGTATGGAAGTGGGAAAACATAACCATGGACTTCATTACCGGGTTACCTCGCACTTCTGGTGGGTATGACACTATATGAGTAATCATTGATCGTCTTACAAAATCAGCTCACTTTATTCCGATCCGCGAAGATTTCAAGAACGAGAAGTTAGCTCGTATCTACATCAGTGAAATCGTAAGCTGTCATGGTGTACCGTTAAGCATTATTTCCGATCGTGATGGTCGTTTTACATCACGAACATGGCAAGCCGTACAAGCCGCTTTGGGTACACAATTAAACCTCAGTACCGCTTATCATCCTCAAACTAATGGGCAATCTGAACGCACCATACAAACTCTTGAAGATATGCTTCGAGCATGTGTCATAGACTTCAAGGGAAATTGGGACGCTCATCTACCATCAGTTGAATTTTCGTACAACAAGAGCTATCGTTCACACATCGGCATGGCACCTTTTGAAGCTTTATATGGTCGTAAGTGCCGATCTTCAGTATGTTGGCACGAAATTGGGGAAGCTCAAATTACCGGTCCAGAATTAATTCAAGAAACCACAGACAAGATCCATCAAATTCAAAACAATCTCCTAACGGCTCAAAGCCGTCAAAAGAATTAAGCAGATAAACGACGAAAGCCTTAGGAGTTTAACATTGGTGATCATGTACTTTTAAAAGTATCACCGTGGAAGGGAATAGTTCGTTTTGGCCAGAAGGGCAAGCTAGCACCACGCTACGTAGGATCTTTCAAGATACTCGAAAGAGTAGGACCTGTAGCATACAAGCTTGACCTACCAGAAGAACTCAACAGAATTCACCCTACGTTCCACGTGTCAAACTTAAAGAAGTGCCTCGCTGATGAGAACCTCCATATTCCTCTGGAAGATATTCAGATTGATGAATCTATGCATTTTATTGAAAGACCAGTAGAGATCATGGACTTCGGAGAAAAAACGTCTACGACGAAGTCGCATTCCAATTGTTAGGGTACGCTGGGAGTCGAAACGGGAACCTGAGTTTACTTGGGAACGTGGAGACTCAATGCGCGAAAAATACCCGCATCTTTTTCCTACTACTACTACTTAAATTTCGGGACGAAATTCCTAAAAGTAGGGGATACTGTAACATCCGTCAAAAACCGGATTTACCAAACCCGCTTCGTTTATTAACCGAACAACCAGTTAAAAATTTCGTTGCATATTTAATGCTCAAATTAATTTTAAGCGATACATAATTAATAAGTATATTAGAATATAAAATTTATAATTGAAAATCTATTAAAAATAATGAAATAAAAATAAAATACTGATGCCGGGACTCGAACCCGGGTCAGCCGGGTTTAAGCTCAAAGACTTATCACACACACACATAACCACTCCGCCACTTGTTGTTTTCTGTCAACTCTAGGAAACAAATAAATTTTATGGTCAATCATGAAGCGACCTGATTACGCTAACTGTAACCGAAATCGGTCACCAAACGTCCAAAAACGTTTGATTATTCGTGGTTTACCGATTATAACCGTTACACCGACACCTCCAATCAATTGAGCTTTGAATGGACTTGAATTCAAGAGTGAATCGGTTTTAATAACCGAAAACTTGCATTTTCTGAATTACTTCAATCATTGTTCCTCTCGCGACTCAAAAACATTCTGAAAACCTTCAATATCATTTTCGCATAACTTTCAGTTCGTCGGAGCAGCTTTTTGAACTCGCCGGACTTTCGCCGGAAAACCGTGTTTTCCATCAGATCAGTAAGTCTCTCAATTCTTTCATTGTCTATCAGTTGTTAAGCTATTGCTAACTCAAACCCTTCAATCGGAATCAATTTCAGACGTCGATATCGGATAATTCTGTCACACCCCGACTCGCAGCGGAATAAGAGTCAGGGCATAATTGGGTTATCACCAAAGCTCATGATATTTACTAATATGTTTCATATTTATTAAAGTCAAAATTACATTCCCAAATATCCAAACATGTCCATACAATACAAAGAAAATAAACCAAACAAAACAATTCCAAACTCTAAATCATTTTATTCTTCTAGTCCAATCCTAAGTGTTTCTTGCCACAGCTGGTTCACCTGTATCATGTGTAAAAAGGGGGGTTTTTGGGTCAACATAAGTTGGCAAGTGAACCTTGTTAGATAAACATTTATTATTGATTTACTTATTAGTTTATCAATGAAAAATTGTGCATAATCATAAATGAGGAAATGTAAATAACCAAGCAGTAGCAATAGCAATCACAACTATAACATACAATAACACATGATAGCATACATTAACATACCAACATCATACGTTAAATAACATGAATGAAACTGTGCGATCAAGGCTCAATCAAACGGAGCCGATAGTATTGCATGTACTGAAAATGATAAATGTCTGTGCGATCAAGGCTCAATCAAACGGAGCCGATCGTATGTTGGCACGCCAGGTTCACGCTCATAATGTAATGGGGAACATGCTCAACGCTCATAATGTAATGGGGAGCGGCGGCCTATGAAATTGAATGTACTGAAATAATAAATTGAATCTAACAATAACCACACAAACAGTTGAAACAAGCTGAATACACAAGTTCATGATATGATGTATGCACAATGATTTAAATATAATATATAGCAAGACACATGATACACCCCAAAACGTGATTAAAACGGGGAATTTGTAAAGATTCACTCACATTGGGTGCGTTTGATTTGAGATGGTGAGATGCGCACGAGTTGGAAGCGGGACAACGAGAATTAACTAACCTAAATAATAACGGAAAATATAGTAAATGAGTGGATTTTATTAAGGATTTTAATAGAATTTTTAGATGTATTTTTACGTGTTTAAGGCTATTTCCTATCTTTAAAAACATTATTTTTAAGTATTTTTAATTGATTTTTAAATTAAATTAAATAATTAAAAATATAAAATATAAAAATATGTTGACTTTTTGGGTTGACCGTTGACCTTTGACTGTTGACTGTTTGACCGGTTCGAACCCGAGACCTCCCGTACGCGTGCACGCAGCTCTACCAACTGAGCTACGTGTCTAACCCGAAATAATTCTGTTTTTAATTATACTTATATACTAATTCAATTTATCTAAAATTCTTTTAGTCCCGGGTGCCACTAGCAGGTCTCGAACCCGGGACCTGCGCTTTAACGTTACACACAGTCCACCGCTGGACTGTGTGTCTAACTTGGTTAATATACAATTTTATTATACTTAACAACTAACGGAGTTAACCCGGTTCAGTTCTAATCAAAAAGGCATTTTATTACATAGAGGGTGCGCGTATCAGGGATCGAACTCGTGACGTGTGCGTATTATTTGCACACAGTCCACCGCTGGACTGTGTGTCTAACCCGTTTAAAATACCAATTTTAATTATACTTATAATGTTATCACAATTCATCTTCTTCGTTGGATTTTACCGACAGCAGATTACACCATTAAATCTTGTTAATTCGATTGTTAAACATTGCACAGACTAACATGAGATAGCAGAGATGACAATTAGAGGTAAACATACCGGTGAACGATTTATTACAGAGTTCCGGCAAGGCGTCGGTCTCTGTTTTCAAGAACTTCAACTGAGCAAATCAATTAATCGTTTTGATTAGTTAATCATGAAATTGAAGTGCTAAACAAACGTTAACAGTGTGTTTGAAGGTCCTTACCGTTTCACAGGCGAAGATAAAGATTTCCAGAAATTTTCCGGCGAACTGGAATTATCTGATAACAGTGTCTGAATTCGATTTCAATTGAAAGGTTTGAGTTAGAAATAGCTTAACAATTGTTAGACCACGAAGAAATTGAAAGACTTACTGTTTTGATGAAGAGTACGGTTTTCCGGCGACTTGCAGAATTTTTCCGGCGAGTTCAAATAGCTTCTCCGGTGGACTGAAAATTGTGCGGAAATGTAATTGGAGGTGTGCAGAGTGTTTATGAGTCGCGAAGGAGTACTAGGATGGAAGTAATCCAAGAATTGAAAGTTTTCGGTTATTAAACCGATTCACTCCCGAATTCAAGTTTCATTCAAGGCAAAATTGATTGGAATTGTCGGTGCATCGGTTATAAACCTGAAATCGCGATTATTCAAATGTTTTAGACGGTTGAATAGCCGATTTCGGTTTTCAGTTGGCGCAACCGGTTCATCTAAGTTTGTATATAAGACTCATTTGTTTCCTAGAGTTGACAGAAAACAAACTAGTGGCAGAGTGGTTATGCGGGTGAGTGTTAAGTCTTTGGAAGTTCACAACCTGGCTGACCCGGGTTCGAGTCCCGGCAGCCTCATTTTATTTTTATTTATTTTATTTTTACTTTTTATCAAATATAATTTTTATGGTTTAGTTTGTTTATTAATTATGTATCATTAAAAATCAAAATAGCCATAAATACGCAACGTGACATTTATAACTTGATATTCGATTACAAAAAGGAGCGGGTTTGGGAACCCGTTTTCGACAAATGTTACAGTATCCCCTACTTTTAGGAATTTCATCCCGAATTTAAGTAGTAGAAGTAGTAGGAAAAAGATGCGGGTATTTTTCACGCATTGAGTCTTCACGTTCCCAAGCGTTTCGACTCCCAACGTACCCTAACAATTGGAATGCGACTCCGTCGTAGACGTTTTTCTCCGAAATCCATGATCTCTACTGGTCTTTCAATAAAATGCATAGATTCATCAATCTGAATCACTTCCAGAGGAATGTGGAGGTTTTCATCAGCGAGGCACTT
The DNA here is from genome assembly GCA_947069175.1 of Scalesia atractyloides. NCBI lineage: Eukaryota > Viridiplantae > Streptophyta > Magnoliopsida > Asterales > Asteraceae > Scalesia > Scalesia atractyloides. The sequence continues at coordinate 63,537,420 of CAMTDV010000007.1, read as the reverse complement.
CTTCAAGTTAGATACGTGGAATGTGGGATGAATCCTGTTGAGTTCTTCTGGTAGATTAAGCTTGTATGCTACAGGTCCTACTCTTTCGAGTATCTTGAAAGGTCCTACGTAGCGTGGTGCTAGCTTTCCTTTTTGACCAAAACGAACTACTCCCTTCCACGGTGATACTTTTAGAAGTACCTGATCACCAATGTTAAACTCTAAAGGCTTCCGTCGTTTATCTGCATAACTCTTTTGACGACTCTGAGCCGTTAGAAGATTGTTTCGAATTTGATGGATCTTGTCTGTGGTTTCTTGAATCAATTCCGGACCAGTGATTTGAGCTTCCCCAATTTCGTGCCAACATACTGGAGATCGGCACTTACGACCATATAAGGCTTCAAAAGGTGCCATGCCGATGCTTGAATGATAGCTGCTGTTGTTGTACGAAAATTCGACTAATGGTAGATGAACACATGCTCGAAGCATATCTTCAAGAGTTTGAATGGTGCGTTCAGATTGACCATCAGTTTGAGGATGATAGGCGGTACTGAGATCTAATCGCGTACCCATAGCGGCTTGTACTGCTTGCCATGTTCGTGAAGTGAAACGACCATCACGATCAGAAATAATGCTTAACGGTACCCCATGCTAGCTTACGATTTCGCTGATATAAATACGAGCAAGCTTTTCGTTCTTGAAATCTTTGCGGATAGGAATAAAGTGAGCTGATTTTGTAAGTCGGTCAATTATTATCCATATAGTGTCATACCCACCAGAAGTGCGAGGTAACCCGGTAATGAAGTCCATGGTTATATTTTCCCACTTCCATACAGGTATTTCAGGTTGGACCAGAAGTCCTGAGGGTCTTTGGTGTTCAGCTTTCACCTTGGAACATGTAAGGCACTTAGTAACAAAAACAGCAATATCGTTTTTCATTCCAGGCCACCAATAGGTATATCGTAGGTCTTGATACATCTTATCGGCTCCTGGGTGTATAGAGTATCGTGTTTTGTGAGCCTCATTCATAAGAATTTCACGAAGATTGTTGTGGTTAGGAATCCAGATACGATCTAGGTAGTACAGAATACCGTCAGATTTAGTTTCAATTTTTAGTTCAGCTCCACAGGACATCTCCTTTCGTACATCATCTTCCGTTACTGAAACATGTTGGGCTTCTCGAATTTAATCCTTAATGTCAGTTATGATTTGCGAACATAGAAGATGGATGGAGTTCGCATAACCCTTTCGACTAAGTGCATCAGCCACCACATTTGCTTTGCCAGGGTGGTACCGAATTTCACAGTCGTAGTCATTTAGAAGTTCGACCCATCTTCGTTGCCTCATGTTTAACTCCTTTTGATTGAAGATATGTTGAAGACTCTTGTGGTCAGTGTATATTTCACACTTAGTACCATAGAGATAATGTCTCCATATCTTAAGAGCGAACACAACGGCTCCAAGTTCTAGGTCATGGGTGGTGTAGTTCTTCTCATGCGTCTTGAGTTGTCTCGAAGCATAAGCTATAACTTTTCCTCTTTGCATTAGAACGCAGCCTAATCCTTGCCCTGACGCATCGCAATAGACCACGAAGTCATCACAACCTCCAGGAAGAGTGAGTATTGGTGCATCACAGAGTTTTTGTTTAAGGGTTTGGAAGGCTTCTTCTTACTTGGGTCCCCATATGAAAGGTTTTCCCTTATGAGTTAAAGCCGTGAGTGGTACAGCAATGCGTGAGAAGTTTGAACTGAAACGACGATAATAACCCGCCAACCAAGAAAAGATCTTACTTCAGTTGGTGTACGTGGCGCTTGCCATTCTTGTACCGCTTTGATCTTTGAGGGGTCGACATGTATTCCCTTGTCATTGACTACATGTCCGAGGAATTGCACCTCTTTTAACCAGAATTCGCATTTGGAGAATTTGGCGTAAAGCTTTTCATTCTCTAGAAGTGTAAGGATGAGCCGAAGATGACGCTCATGATCAGACTTAGACTTTGAATAAATAAGAATGTCGTCGATGAAGACTATAACAAATCGATCAAGATAAGGTTTGCAGACTCTGTTCATTAGGTCCATGAAGACTGCTGGAGCGTTGGTTAAACCAAATGGCATGACCATGAATTCATAATGACCATAACGAGTTCGAAATGCGGTCTTTGGGACGTCTTCTTCATGCAGCCTAAGTTGATGATAACCAGATCGAAGGTCGATTTTGGAAAAGTAGCTGGCACCTTGAAGTTGGTCAAGAAGATCATCAATGCGAGGTAAAGGATAGCGATTCTTGATTGTTAATTTGTTGAGCTCTTTGTAGTCGATGCACATACGAAACGATCCATCTTTCTTCTTTACAAAAAGGACAGGGGCACCCCAAGGCGATGAGCTAGGACGTACGAATCCCTTGTCAGTCAACTCTTGTAATTGACTGGCTAGCTCTTGCATTTCAGAGGGGGCTAACCTATAAGGAGGCTTTGCAACTGGTGTAGCACCAGGTATAAGATCAATACGGAATTCGACTTCTCTAACTGGAGGAAGTCCTGAAATGTCATCAGGAAAAACTTGCGGGAAATCTTTTACTACTGGGATGTCTTCAAGTTTCTTCTCCATGGTTCCCTTGTTGATGATATGAGCTAAAAACGCGACATAATTTTTGCGAAGATATTTTTGGGCTTGAAGACAAGACATTAAGATGAGCCCCTTCGACGAGGTTTCTCCAAAGATTCGAAGAGTCTGACCGTTTGAAAGAGGAATACGTATAAATTTTTCGCGACATACAACTTCTGCCTGATGTTGATTGAGCCAGTCCATACCAATTATGATATCAAAACTTCCCAGCTTCATAGGAATAAGGTCGACTGAGAAATCGTGGTCATTTAAGGTGAGTGTACAGTTGCGTATAATAGAGTTTAATGAAACTGGTTTCCCGTCAGCACCTTCTACCGTTATGGATTCCATGAGCTTATCCCGATTTTGGTTAAAGATAGGTTCAAATTCTAAGGACACAAAACTTCTATCCGCACCAATATCAAATAACATAGATGCATATCTACGATTTATAAGGAACGTACCGTTAACCACATTGCCGTCAGCTCTAGCCTGATTAGCGTTGATATTGAAAGCTCTTCCTCTTGCAGGTGGAGGAGCTTGGTTTGCTTGATTCACCGGGTTGGCTTGGGCCTAAGCATGAATAATGTTTACCAACCTTGGACAAGTGTTTCTGAAATGGCTTGGGTCTCCGCAATTGTAGCAAGCCCGCGTAGGTTGACCCATTGGATAATTGGGTTGGTAATATGTTTGGGCTAAATGTTGGGCGAGTGGATATAGTAGGGGTTGTTGGGCTTGACCCATTATTTGCTGGTGGGTTTGGTTGAAGGCTGGTGGCGGTTCGTTCGCTGAGGCATGCGGCAGGTTTGAACAGTATGACCTGCGCGACCACAGCCGGTGTAATGTTGGCAAGGATAATCAGGAGAATGTTGATATTGGCAACGGTTGCATTTTGGTAACGGGCCAGAGTATGGTCTTTTGTATGGTGTAGGTGAAGGAGCGACTTGGGTAATGGGTGCAGCAGGAATAGGGGAGTTGGTTTGTGTAACAACGAAGTTTCTGGTGTTGCGCTTCCTCTTGTTAACAAACTTAGAGGAGGAGATGGAAAGGTTTGAAGTTTGACCCTCAACAGGGGCTTTCTTTTTCTCTTCTTTAAACTTCCCGTTGCGAATTCGATTCTCGGTCAGTTCAGTTGCTAGCTCCATAGCAGCTTCAAGTGTTACCGGTGAAATGCTGAGAACTGAATCTTGAATTTTCGAGGGAAGTCCACGAATATAATGCTCGATCAAACGATAAGTTGGGGTAAACAAATTTGGAACCATTTGGTCAACTCTAAGAACCTCTTGTTATAGGTGGTGTGATCTCCCTCCTTCTGCTTTAAAGAATGAAATTCGTCCTCCAACTTTTTAATTTCACTCCTAGGACAGAAACGCCTAGTCATGATTTCCCTTAATTCCTCCCAAGTTAAGGCCATTGCATCATCAATTCCCCTCTTCCCTTTTTCAGTATTCCACCAAGTGAGAGCTACCCCAAATAGTCTCCCGGTGGCGTATCGAACCTTGTGATCCTCAGGACAATCGCAGTTGAGGAAAGTGTTTTCCATTTCCTCAAACCAATGGAGGAGAGCAGTGACACCTTCGGTCCCTTCAAATTTAGGAGGATCACAAGATTTGAAATGTTTGTATGAGCACTTGCTGGTAGGAGGGTTGCCGATGTTCTGGTCATTCTGTTGGGGAGGATTAGTGGGATTTGTGGCGAGAGCTTGTTGTACTTGGACCACAATGTCAGGCAGTATCGTGGCCATTTGTTTCGTGATGTGTGTGGCCAAGCGTTCCTGAGACCTTCCTGATCTTTTACCCCTCGTTGTTGTCTGGACGACATCTACAGGAACATACATAAGAAGATTGTGAGTTTATGGAGTCTTTTTAGGTGTCATGTGTCTTTAAGAAAAATGAAAATAACATAAATATCAATAATGCAACTACATCCATAGGATGTCTTGGGTTTGCTCATGTTGGGCCTCAAATGTCCCCCATACCTTCACCTGTATAGTCATGTGGGCCCCCATGGCTATTGGCTTGGTAGGATTCACATTAGTATTGGCGATTTAACACTCGCATCACCCGAATGCAAACCACAAAATATGTTTACGAGATGTATGGTCGGAATGTGTCCTGGTGTAGACACAATGACAACTCAAAGTGGGGTTAGCTCACACGACGTTTGGTATAGCATGCTTTGGCCTAATAGGTACTTCGTACTCTCATCGTTAAGTCCCCAGGTAGGCAAACTGGTCCTTTATTTTGGATTTATACGAATGCCAGCCTAGACATGACGTTCCGACTACCGGTACTGGTACCCTTCCAGTTACTACATGCCCGTCATGAGAACTTACTTTGATGAGATTTGAAAACACAAAAATCATTGTAAAAGCAATCATGAAAATGATGTGGTGTGTGCTTTCATGGATATGTTGTGTTATGAGAATATGATTCATGATAGGCATTATATGATAATATATACTTATGAACATGCTTGCATAACATTGAATGTAACATTTAACATAAAACATATAAGCATCATGAAATTTGGCATGTAACACACAAAAATCTTAAATATTTCTAAACAACTATAGTATAGGCTCTAAGGGTCTAATAACCTATCCTATATCCCTATAGTCATGGCTCTGATACCAATCTGTCACACCCCGACCCGCAGCGGAATAAGAGTCGGGGCATAATTGGGTTATCACCAAAGCTCATGATATTTACTAATATGTTTCATATTTATTAAAGTCAAAATTACATTCCCAAATATCCAAACATGTCCATACAATACAAAGAAAATAAACCAAACAAAACAATTCCAAACTCTAAATCATTTTATTCTTCTAGTCCAATCCTAAGTGTTTCTTGCTGCAGCTGGTTCACCTGTATCATGTGTAAAAATGGGGGTTTTTGGGTCAACATAAGTTGGCGAGTGAACCTTGTTAGATAAACATTTATTATTGATTTACTTATTAGTTTATCAATGAAAAATTGTGCATAATCATAAATGAGCAAATGTAAATAACCAAGCAGTAGCAATAGCAATCACAACTATAACATACAATAACACATGATAGCATACATTAACATACCAACATCATACGTTAAATAACATGAATGAAACTGTGCGATCAAGGCTCAATCAAACGGAGCCGATAGTATTGCATGTACTGAAAATGATAAATGTCTGTGCGATCAAGGCTCAATCAAACGGAGCCGATCGTATGTTGGCACGCCAGGTTCACGCTCATAATGTAATGGGGAACATGCTCAACGCTCATAATGTAATGGGGAGCGGCGGCCTATGAAATTGCATGTACTGAAATAATAAATTGAATCTAACAATAACCACACAAACAGTTGAAACAAGCTGAATACACAAGTTCATGATATGATGTATGCACAATGATTTAAATATAATATATAGCAAGACACATGATACACCCCAAAACGTGATTAAAACGGGGAATTTGTAAAGATTCACTCACATTGGGTGCGTTTGATTTGAGATGGTGAGATGCGCACGAGTTGGAAGAGCGGGACAACGAGAATTAACTAACCTAAATAATAACGGAAAATATAGTAAATGAGTGGATTTTATTAAGGATTTTAATAGAATTTTTAGATATATTTTTACGTGTTTAAGGATATTTCCTATCTTTAAAAACATTATTTTTAAGTATTTTTAATTGATTTTTAAATTAAATTAAATAATTAAAAATATAAAAATATGTTGACTTTTTCGGTTGACCGTTGACTGTTTGACCTGTTCGAACGTGTATATGTATGCGCTGGGTGAGGCTCGAACCCGAGACCTCCCGTACGCGTGCACGCAGCTCTACCAACTGAGCTACGTGTCTAACCCGAAATAATTCTGTTTTTAATTATACTTATATACTAATTCAATTTATCTAAAATTCTTTTAGTCCCGGGTGCCACTAGCAGGTCTCGAACCCGGGACCTGCGCTTTAACGTTACACACAGTCCACCGCTGGACTGTGTGTCTAACTTGGTTAATATACAATTTTATTATACTTAACAACTAACGGAGTTAACCCGGTTCAGTTCTAATCAAAAAGGCATTTTATTACATAGAGGGTGCGCGTATCAGGGATCGAACTCATGACGTGTGCGTATTATTTGCACACAGTCCACCGCTGGACTGTGTGTCTAACCCGTTTAAAATACCAATTTTAATTATACTTATAATGTTATCACAGTTCATCTTCTTCGTTGGATTTTACCGACAGCAGATTACACCATTAAATCTTGTTAATTCGATTGTTAAACATTGCACAGACTAACATGAGATAGCAGAGATGACAATTAGAGGTAAACATACCGGTGAACGATTTATTACAGAGTTCCGGCAAGGCGCCGGTCTCTGTTTTCAAGAACTTCAACTGAGCAAATCAATTAATCGTTTTGATTAGTTAATCATGAAATTGAAGTGCTAAACAAACGTTAACAGTGTGTTTGAAGGTCTTTACCGTTTCACAGGCGAAGATAAAGATTTCCAGAAATTTTCCGGCGAACTGGAATTATCTGATAACAGTGTCTGAATTCGATTTCAATTGAAAGGTTTGAGTTATAAATAGCTTAACAATTGTTAGACCACGAAGAAATTGAAAGACTTACTGTTTTGATGAAGAGTACGGTTTTCCGGCGACTTGCAGAATTTTTCCGGCGAGTTCAAATAGCTTCTCCGGTGGACTGAAAATTGTGCGGAAATGTAATTGGAGGTGTGTAGAGTGTTTGTGAGTCGCTAAGGAGTACTAGGATGGAAGTAATCCAAGAATTGAAAGTTTTCGGTTATTAAACCGATTCAATCCCGAATTCAAGTTTCATTCAATGCAAAATTGATTGGAATTGTCGGTGCATCGGTTATAAACCTGAAATCGCGATTATTCAAACCTTTTAGACGGTTGAATAGCCGATTTCGGTTTTCAGTTGGCGCAACCGGTTCATCTAAGTTTGTATATAAGACTCATTTGTTTCCTAGAGTTGACAGAAAACAACAAGTGGCGGAGTGGTTATGCGGGTGAGTGTTAAGTCTTTGGAAGTTCACAACCTGGCTGACCCGGGTTCGAGTCCCGGCAGCCTCATTTTATTTTTATTTATTTTATTTTTACTTTTTATCAAATATAATTTTTATGGTTTAGTTTGTTTATTAATTATGTATCATTAAAAATCAAAATAGCCATAAATACGCAACGTGACATTTATAACTTGATATTCGATTACAAAACGGAGCGGGTTTGGGAACCCGTTTTCGAAAAATGTTACAAATTCCCTCTCGCCGGAAAACCTATGAAAATTCTTATCTTCCGCTGTAAAACGGTATAGACATTCAAACCTTCTGTTAACTCTTGTTTAGTACTTCAATTCTACAATTAGCTAATCAAAACAGTTAATTTGTTCGCTCAGTTGAAGTTCATAAAAACAGAGCCGACGCCTTGCCGGAATTCTGAGATAAATCATTCCTCCGGTATGTTTACTTCCAACACCGTCTCTGCCATTTCATTTTAGTCTTATGAATGTTTGTTAATCGTTTTAAAGCAAGAAACAGTTGAGTAAATAGTTGTTTGTAAATTTAGCGAAGAAGATGAAGTGTGTTAACATTATAAGATTAATTAAAATCGGTATTATAAACGGGTTAGACACACAGTCCAGCGGTGGACTGTGTGCAAACAATACGCACACGCCGCGAGTTGATCCCTGATACACACACCCTCTCTGTGATAAAGATGTTTTATTTTTTTAACTGAACCGGATTAACTTACGTTAGATATTAAGTATAATAAAAATCTGTATATTAACCAAGTTAGACACACAGTCTAGCGGTGGACTGTGTGTAACATTAAGTCACAGGTCCCGGGTTTGAGACCTATTGACGACACCGGTTCGATGATTTAAAACATTTTTGAAAATAAAAGAATTTTGAATAAACTGAGTTAGTATATAAATATAATTAAAAACAAAATTATTTCGGGTTAGACACGTATCTCAGTTGGTAGAGTTGCGTGCACGCGAACGGGAGGTCTCGGGTTCGAGTCCTGCCCGGCACATACATTTACACAATAAAACCGATCAAACAGTCAATGGTCAACGATCAACGCAGAAGTAAACATATTTTTTTATATTTTTTTATTTATTTAATTAAATTTAAAAATCAATTAAAATACTTAAAAGTAATGTTTTTAAAGAGAGGAAATAGCCTTAGACTCACAAAAATATATCTAAAATCCTATTAAAATTATTAATAAAATCCACTCATTTACTATATCTTCCGTTATTTTTTAGGTTAGTCAATCCTCGTTGTTTAATTCTTCCAACTCGTGCGCATCTCATCATCTCCAACCAAACGCACCCAATGTGAGTGAATCTCTACAAAATTCCCCGTTTTAATCACGTTTTTGGGGTGTATCATGTGTCTTACCATTTATTATATTTAAATCATTGTGCATACATCATATCATGAACAAATGTGTATTAAGCTTGTTTCAACTGTTGTGTGGTTATTGTTTAGATTTAATTTATTATTTCCAGTACATGCAATTTCATAGGCCGCCGCTCCCCATTACATTATGAGCGTTGAGCAGTTCCCCATTACATTATGAGCGTGAACCCGACGTTGCCAACATACGATCGGCTCCGTTTGATTGAGCCTTGATCGCACAGACATTTATCATTTTCAGTACATGCAATACGATCGGCTCCGTTTGATTGAGCCTTGATCGCACAGACATTTATCATTTTCAGTACATACATTTATCATAGGCCGTCCGTTCCCCATTTTTGTTATTGTATGTTATTGTATGTTATGGTATGTTATTGTATGTTATAGTTTGTGGTTGTTATTGCTACTGTTTGATTATTTACATTTGCTCACTTATGATTATTGCACAATTTTTCCTTGATAAAATAACAAGAAAATCAATAATAAATATTTATCTAACAAGGTTCACTCGCCAACTTATGTTTTCCCAAAAACCCCCATTTTTACACATGATACAGGTGAACCAGCTGCAGCAAGAAACACATAGGATTGGCTTAGAAGAATAAACTGGTTTAGAGCTTGGATTGTTTAGTTGGTTATTTTTCTTTGTATTTGTATGGACATGTTTGGATTATTGAGAATGTAATTTTGACTTTAATAAATATGAAACATGTTAGTAAATATCATGAGCTTTGGTGATAACCCAATTATGCCCCGACTCTTATTCCGCTGCGGGTCGGGGTGTTACAAAATAAAGAATCAGATTCGATCACTCATAAGTGATGGATTTCACACGAGCTACCCAAACGAGTCAAAAAGAAGTATAGTGATTGAATTTAAAAGTAAACGCAAACCGAATAATATGAGCGTGAAATAGAAATGAACCCGTAAAATGGGTCGTGAATGAATATAAATGAAGACGCAAAACGGATAATGGGAACGTTAAAGCATTAAGATAAAGAACCCAGGTAATGGGTTGTAAAGAAAATATAGGCTTAAACCGGATAACGGTAACGTAAGGTAAACCGACGCATAAATGACATATGAAGTCGTGGAGTCAGAAGAGTTGTCCGAACAAAAATTGATCTAGTCATGGACTACAATCGTACAGTCGCGCACGGCTATCAACAGACTGTGTCTGATCTGAATAAATGTTTGGGGCAACATACACAAAATGTTGTGGTTGCCACTAAAGATGGTAGTTGTGACTTGGTGGTGACAAGTGGTCAACGCCAGTTGACATTGCGCCAGGTTTAGACGCAAATGATCATCACCCAATGGAAATGAAATGACTAATAGATCAGACAAGTGAAAGTAATTCATAATGACTCGCGGAGTCATAGAAAACGAAAATGTTAATAAACCGGATCAAACATGGCCTGAGGACCATAATTGAAGTAGAATAAATTAGCCTTCATGGTAAAAGGGAGCCATGATTTAGCGGAAAGAGCAAGGACAACATAAATATTTTTTTCCTTTCAAGTACAAAAGAGGTGCATTGGCACCAAATATATTTAAAGAACGTCATGAAAAAAGGATGATTTAAAGGATTACCACGACCTTCGGGTTACGAATAGTGTAATAATCTATAAGGTCAAAATAACCTTGGAATCACGAATTAAGAGGAATGATGCATTAAAAGACATCACCTTAATAGGCTAAGTAAAAGAAAAATTTCGAAAACGAAAAGGATAGATATAATATTCAACATGACGTTATGCAATCACGGTCAATATATATATATATATATATGTATATATAACATGGTATACGATTACCTTGTGACACGAGCTATGAGACTAGGGTCTCGAAAGTTAGTAAAAGCCTTGCGAAGGCAATATAAGTGTACCTAAATTATGAAGTATAAGATAAGCGGTGACTAATAAGTCTAACCGACAAGATCGGTCAAGATCAAAATTAAATTTAAAACTTGTTGAATGCGCTTAGCAATATAAGGTTGAGTAGAATAAGTATGTTGACAGGTACATATGACCGAGTGGGCAAATGGCGACTCGATTGAGTAAAGAAAAAGGGATACCAGATGAAAGTAATGGCACATGAGGCCTTACACATGAAGAGCGCATGCACCTTGGAGCCTAATAGGCACTGCCATACCTTCCTCGTAGGAATTTTTGAATAATTAAAATATGAGCAATACTCAGGTGAAAACGAAACCAAGTCCGTTGGGTTGAACCCAAAGAACTACGTAAGAAAAGTTTAAAGGACGAAACCTCTTTAAGGGGGTAGATTTGTAACACCCCAAAAACAGGTTTGGTGATCAAACCACGTTAATATTTAAAAGTGGGTAAAAGACCGTTAGTGGTAAAAATAAATCCGTAAACAAAAATAACTAAGAACAATAAACCTAGTTAAAAACATGCATATAAGTAACCAAACAATGAGTTGTAGTCTCATTGTTAATCAAAACTAAACTTGAGGGACCAAGGCTGCCAAGAAAGGAAACTTGTTTTATTAAAACACAAAAATTAGATGATTAGGAGAAGAACAAGGGGAAACTCTAGTTCAATCAAGAATAAACAAATTGAAGGTCAATTCTAACTTCAAATCAATGCATGAACGCATATAAACGATCACCTAAACGAGGGGATCATGACGTATGTCTCAAAACCTTGATTGGTGAAAGTTATAATTTGAGACAAGTAGAATACTTGCAATTAGGTTGTTGGATGATGATCCAAAGATGATATTAAGTGTTGTGTATGTATGATTTTGTTAAACTTAAAGAAATTATGTACAATTAGGTGTAAGATTACTTGTTAGTGATTAACAAGTAGATTATGAAGTAGGTTTTTATTATATGATGAAATTGATGATATATAAGTGTTCATGATCATCATACTTGTATGTATGTGAAGATAATTGAACAAATTAGAGGTTCGAATAAATGTTCATACATAACTTGGAATGGGTTTTCGCATGACATGATGAAATTAAAGCTATGTCAATGTTAATAGGTGTTTGAGATCATGTGTTTACTAATTTGTACGTAAAATTGGATTATATTATGTATTCGGAATGAAATGTCGAATAATATGATGAAATTGGTTGTTACATAAAGATGAAAACCTAGCTAATGGACAAATTAACATTTGTTAATCAAAAGCTAAGTTAACTTGATGTTAACAATCGCATGGATTTGTTTAAGTGAAAGAAACGACATGAACTTGGTTTCGGAAACGTAGCTATAATGGTGGCCTAAGAATAGCGCTTACCAGGTAATTAACGAAATGCCTAAATAAGTTGTTAAACTTATTTGTGAGTTTGTATGTGTAAATAGGCAGTTGACTTTTAAAAGTCAAACTGACCCGTAATAGGACCGAATGATAAATTTGAGGTAAAATCCGTAAGATGAAATAGTCGTGTTAAACGATTATTAACCTAACCATTTTGCGAATGATAAAAGGTAGTTTGACGCTTGACAAGCTAGGTGGAGGCTTTGGAAGAAGTGGATTAAACGGATCAAGTACGCGGAAAGAGCATAATTGGATTTCAAGGTAAGTAAAGCTTACATCTTTAAAATAGTAGAATTACTTATTTAGTGAATAAATGTTTTGGGTATTCGGGACAAGATTTCGAAATATAAAGTTCCAATACGGATAGATACGGGTGGGAACGAGTGAATATGGTATTAAACCATGATTTATCGTATAAAGGGTAAAACGGTAATTAGTCATGTGATGACGAATAAATAAGGGGTTTCGAAAAGATACCATATTGCGTAAGGCATAATGGTCAAGTGAATTAAGAAATGATTTTTTAAGCAATATGATCATACAGTGTAAACAAAATGGGTTAAATAGGCGAGACGGCAAATAAGTGCCATCTCATAATGACAAACGATTATTTATACCGAACAGGTCAAATGGTGATAGTATCACCGTATGACAATGATGACTAATATCGCTTGTTAAATTTTTGTGTTCTTAGAAAGAAAATAGCATGATATTTGAACATTTCATGGTATGAGCCGAGCCAGGTACGTGTAACGAGTAAAAACTCTCATCAAGGACTTAAAGGTCCGATGAGAGTTAAATAGGTCATAAATGAATAATGGACTATCTAAGATAAGGTAAATCCAATAATCTAATCCGTAAACATTATGTTCTTAAGAACATAATTATCTTACATAGATAATGGTTAAATGTTCATTTTGGTCAAAACATGTTAAGGAAAGTCTTTCGTCGTAAAAGAAGAGACTAAGCTGACCAAAATGCCCACGAGTGATGAAAATAAGTAAATGACTCTAATATTAGCTTAATGTGAGTTTTATAATATAGTAGATCCTTTCGGTAAAGTAAAAGACAAAAAGCATAAGCCTTTTTGGTTTAATGCCTTTTTAAACGGACTTTTCCGTAAACTATCGAACTAAAGGGTGGATATTGGATATAATGAATTTTTGATAATAAATCTACCACAAATAATGTTGTGGTGGGAATTAGATAGAAATCCTAGTGAAGAATGTTAAGATAGAAGGTTTGGTTGAAATAAGCGTTGGATTACGCTAAAACAACCAAATGGGTCAAAATAGTTAACATATAAAGTTTAGTTGAATAAAGCGATGTATTTTCGTTAAGACAACTATACGGGTAATAATGGAGTGTTAATGCATATCGAAATGGATGTGTAAACTTATAGTTTAGTTTAAATGGGGTTAAAGGGCAAAATCGGAAATGTAGAGTATAAATCGGAATAAATGCATAATTCATAAGAAATAAGTACCCGGGTTAAATATGTAAGAAAACATTTTATGGTTATTTAGAAACAAGTTTCATGAGAAACGGATATAGATTTAATATGTTACGAAGATTTCGTAACAAAAGAGGTAAAAACTAGAAAAGTTCTTACGACGGCCATATCAAGCTACGATGGCCAGCCTAGCTTTCGGTTAGCAACCGTTGAATGAAAGCAGTGAATAGTGTTTTATTGATGCGTCACCGAAAGCCCGAGTCGTGTTTTAATGTTCGGGAGTTGAAATGGGTCGAGCTGGTAATTAAATAAAGCTGCAGCAAATCTGCTGAAGCAGATACCGTCGCTGACGGCACACCTGGCCGTCGCCGACGCACCCATATTGTTCCGACGTCTTAAGTTACTGCCTATGGCAGTAAAGCCCCAGCGCAGGTTTTAAGAAGGCGTCGCGACGAGACTTTTGGCCGTCGCCGACGCCACCTTAGAAACGGTGTTTTTCTGATTTGAATATTTTACCAAGTTATTACATTATGCTTTCGGTTATTTGCTATAATACTAATATTTTGCAAATTTCCAGTTAAGGGGATTCGCAAGTACCTCCGAAGGACGATCAAGCTCTATGAAGAACCGAACATAATCAAAGATCAAGCTTCTACATTTGGGTTTCAATGTTACGAAACAAAATAGTAAGGACACGTCGAAATGTTTAACGTAAATAAAGTTTCAATAAACGCCAAGATTTGAAATGACGTGTAATTGCATTTCTCGTTTAAATGCAAATTTTTTATAGAAATTTCAATAGTATAAAGACAGGGTCTTACAACAAAGTTTTGCTGATAAAATCTTTACACACGGCGGCTGGAGATTGTGAGCGGCAAAGGGAACCAAATCTATGCCGCCGGGCCGGCAGTAGATCACCGGAGTATGCACCGAGGGTGTCGACTTCGTCGGCGAAGCCGTCAGGTGGGTTTAGTGATCGGAGAGTAAACGGAAAAAGAGAGATGTGAAGTTGGAATGAAACCACTTGATTGGAAACACAACGTGACTTTCAATACTCAACAAATAGAACATACTCTTTGGTTTCTCTTTCAGTACGTGAAGAACAAAAACGCTAGACTCAACTATGCCAGATCTGAAACATCTCAAAACTCATAGATCTACACTACGTTATGTCTCTGGCGGGTTTTCAGATGAAGAACTGACAAGACCAAAACTGAAACAAACCACCGAGGCTCTGATACCATATTATTGGTCCGAACGATCCGATTTCAGTCTCAGCTATTTTCTTCTTTCTGGATTCCTCATTTTCTTTCTTTGCGTCCATCCTGAGCAAAATTTCCATGACTTCAATCTCTCGAGCTCGCACGTGCTCAACTGCCCTTTGAAATAGCATCCCTTCCTCTAGGTACTCGTTTCCTGCTCCGACGTTTATCTTGTTTCCGTACAGAATATTCAGATCGGAAAGACAAAACATATATACGTCCATAGGATCCAGGTTACGGATATCTTCATTTGACCTGTCTCATATTTTATACCAAACCGAGACTGAAATCGGATCGTTCGGGCCTATAATACGGTATCAAAGCCTCGGTGGCTCGTTTCAGTTTCGGTTTTGTCGGTTCTTCATCTGAAAACCCATCGGAGATGCAAATGTAGTGTAGATCTATGTGTTTTGAGATGTTTCAGATCTGGCATAGTTGAATCTAGCGTTTTTGTTTTTCACGTACTGAAAGAGAAACCAAAGAGTCAGTTCTATTTGTTGAGTATTGAAAGTCACGTAGTGTTTCCGATCAAGTGGTTTCATTCCGACTTCGCATCTCTCTTTTTCCGTTTACTCTCCGGATCACTTAACCTACCTCACGGCTTCGCCGACAAAGTCGCCACCCTCGGCGCATACTCCGGTGACCTGCCGCCGCCCCCGGCGGCGTAGATTTGGTTCCCTTTGCCGCTCATAATCTCCAGCCGCCATGTGTAAAGATTTTATCAACAGAACTTTGTGACATAGATCCTGCCAATGCTGGCCGAGCTTTCCCCAAAGATTTCATTTTGCCGTAACTCACGAGATTCGACGATCCCGTAGAAGCAGCTTTCCTCCTTAGAACCGCCCACATCATGCCTCTAATGTTCCCTGGTTGAAAATGATGAAGAATTTCTGACAGAGAAACGTGGGTTTTTGTTGATTATACAGACAGATGAACGAAATTATTCCAAGAATGGGGAGAGAAAAGAAGAGAGAGATAATCGGCATGCGTGATGCATGTGGGAAGTGGCGGCTGGATTGGGGTGATGCAGCTAGGGTTAGTTGTTTGCATGGGCTGGGGGTGTGGCCCATGACTGGCACACAAATTTCTGATTTGGATATCATCTGCTAGGCCCACTTGGTGTAACATTTGTCAAAAATGGGTTTTCGAAACCCGCTCCGTTTTGTAATCGAATATCAAGTTATAAATGTTACGTTGTGTATTTATGGTTATTTTGATTTTTAATGATACATAATTAATAAACAAACTAAACTATAAAAAATTATTTTTGATAAAAAGTGAAAACAAAATAAATAAAAATAACATGTTGCTGCCGGGACTCGAACCCGGGTCAGCCGAATTATAATTTCAAAGACTTAACACTCACACGTTTAACCACTCCGCCACTTGTTTGTTTTCTGTCATCTTTAGGAAACAAATAGATTTTATGGACTGAGGTAAATCAGTCGATTACACCAATTGTAACTGAAATCGGTTATCAAACACTCAAAGACGATCTGGATACTCGCGATTCAACGAGTATAACCGATAAACTGATGATTCCAATCAATGCTGCCGTGAATGTAACTTGAATTCGGAAGTGAATCGGTTTAATAACCGAAAACTTTCAATTCTCGGATTACTTCAATCTTAGACCTCTCCTGCGACTCAAAATACTCTGCAAGACCTTCAATTGCATTTCCGCAACTTTACAGTCCACCGGAGAAGCTTAAATCAACTTGCCGGAAAAATTCTGCAAGTCGCCGGAAAAACGAGACTCACATCCACACGGTAATTCCTTCGACTCTTTCTGTTTCAATCATGTGATTAATCGGTCACTAACACAACTCCACCATAAGAATCAATCCTAGTCAACGTTTGTCGAAAATCCTACCTTCGCCGGAAAACTTCTGAAACTTCCGGAAACACACCGAGAACTGGTATGACCTTTCAAACTTCTGTTAAACTTTGATTAAGTGCCTCAACTTCACAAATAATCGAACAAAACTGTTAATTGATTTTAACAGCCAGAGTTCACTTCCAGAACCGACGGACCTCTGCCGGAATTCTGTGAACAACACTGATCGGTACGTCTTTTTCCCCAAACTCTCTCCATTCTTTACCTTTAAATTACTTATAATGTTTGAAAATCGAATATGACATGAATCAGTCAAAAACAGTTGGACTTGGTTTTCTGGGTAAAATTAACGAAGAAGACGAAGACGCAGTATAACATAAGACTAATAAAAATCAATATAATGAACGGGTTAGACACACAGTCCAGTGGTGGACTGTGTGCAAACATATACACATACGGCACGAGTTCGAATCCTGTCCCAGCTTTACTCTCTATGTAATAAAATGCCTTTTTGATTAAAGCTGAACCGGGTTAACTCCGTTAGTTGTTAAGTATAATGAAAACCGAAATATTAACCAGGTTAGACACACAGTCCAGCGGTGAACTGTGTGCAACACTAAGTCGTACGTCACGCGTTCGAGTCTGGTTAACGGCACCGGTTCGATGATTTAAAATCTTTTTAAAACAAATGAATTTTGAATAAATCGAATTAGTATATAAATATAATTAAAAACAAGATTATTTCGGGTTGGACACGTAGCTCAGTTGGTAGAGCTGCGTGCACGCGTACGGGAGGTCTCGGGTTCGAGTCTCACCCAGCGCATACTTGCACACTGACCGAACCGGTCAACAAGTCAACGGTCAACGGTCAACGCAAAAATAAACAATTTTTTTTATATTTTTATTTATTTAATTTAATTTAAAAATCAATTAAAAATACTTAAAAATAATATTTTTAAAGATAGAAAATAGCCTTAAACTCACAAAAATATATCTAAAAATTCTATTTAAATCCTTAATAAAATCCACTCATTTACTATATTTTTTCCGTCATTATCTAGGTTAGTAATTCTCGTTGTTCAACTCTCCCGACTCGTGCGCATCTCATCATCTCCAATCAAACGCACCCAATGTGAGTGAATCTTACAAATTCCCCGTTTTAATCACGTTTTGGGGTGTATCATGTGTCTTGCTATATATATTATATTTAAATCATTGTGCATACATCATATCATGAACATGTGTATTCAGTTTGTTTCAACTGTTGTATGGTTATCGTTAGATGCAATTTATTATTTTCAGTACATGCAATTTCATAGGCCGCCGCTCCCCATTACATTATGAGCGTTGAGCATGTTCCCCATTACATTATGAGCGTGAACCTGGCGTGCCCACATACGATCGGCTCCGTTTGATTGAGCCTTGATCGCACAGACATTTTTCATTTTCAGTACATGCAATACGATCGGCTCCGTTTGATTGAGCCTTGATCGCACAGTTTCATTCATGTTATTTATCGTATGATGTTGGTATGTTAATGTATGCTATCATGTGTTATTGTATGTTATAGTTGTGATTGCTATTGCTACTGCTTGGTTATTTACATTTGCTCATTTATGATTATGCACAATTTTTCATTGATAAACTAACAAGTAAATCAATAATAAATGCTTATCTAACAAGGTTCACTCGCCAACTTATGTTGACCCAAAAACCCCCATTTTTACACATGATACAGGTGAACCAGCTGCAGCCAGAAACACATAGGATTGGACTAGAAGAATAAAATGATTTAGAGTTTGGGATTGTTATGTTTGGTTTATTTTCTTTGTATTGTATGGACATGTTTGGATATTTGGAAATGTAACTTTGACTTTAATAAATATGAAACATATTAGTAAATATCATGAGCTTTGGTGGTAACCCAATTATGCCCCGACTTTTATTCCGCTGCGGGTCGGGGTGTGACACTTGGTGTGTGATGGGAATTAATTTAACTTGAGTTTTTTTTAAGTACTGGACCGCACAAATCGCAGTTTTTGCATATTTTCTTGTCTAAATTGATTAGGCCCACATAAATAGATAATGCAGGTGACACTTGTATTTTGAGTGTTCACATTTTCGAATCGGTTACAAGTGCTTTTAGAGAATTAAAGTTGTGGGTCAGGAGTACATGATGGGGCTTTAAAATTTTGATCGAGTTGAAGATTTTTGAAATGAAGCTGATTATCTAATTTTTATCATTTGAGTTTGAACCCTATCATATGCCTATTACAATATTATCTTTAATAAGATACGGTGCTTTGATTGACAAGATATAAGAGGGTCTACATTTGCGGGGGAAAACGACAATGAAGATTTGGGTATTTTGCCGAGTTGCGAAGATTCAAAGACGATGTCAGATTTATTTTTGGGGATCATTTGAAGAATTGATAGCATCATTCTCGTGGGAATATTGTTGGCTCAAATTGGAGAATGATGTTATCAATTAGGGCATCTTCAATTAGTGAGGTTATTATAATTGTATGTTTTAGTGAGTTTAGTAGGTTTTCCAAGCAAGAGGCGGCTTGCTTGGAAGACAAGGCTCATGGACTATAAATAGAATATTAGTCATCACTTATAGGGTGTGCATTTTTGTGAGCCGCCACCTCAGGGGAGCTCACCCGGGGTGGACCATTATCTTGTATTTGTTCTTATCACAATCAATGAAGGTTTATCTTGTCAAATCATATGTTCATCTATCTTTTTAGTGTTTGTTTATCTTTGTTCATGGCTCGAAAATTACCCGTCTCATATTTTATACCGAACCGAGACTGAAATCGGATCGTTCGGACCTATCTTTTTCTTTCTTTGCATCCATCCTAAGCAAAATTTCCATCACTTCAATCTTTCAAGTTCGCAAGTGCTCAACTGCCTTTTGAAATAGCATCCCTTCCTCTAGGTACTCGTTTCCTACTCCGACGTTTATCTTGTGTCCGTACAGAATATTCAGATCGGAAAGACAAAACATAAATACGTCCATAGGATCCAGGATACGGATATCTTCATGAGAGTTTGACCTGATGACTGCTTCACCCGTCTTGCCATCGTAAAACCACTTCTTGAAGTTCGTGAGAGTCACAGGCTGTTCAGGAGGAAGCTTTACCCTTGTTAGAACTTTCGCTGGATTGATGACCCATGTAATCTTTCCTTTTCTGGTGAACGGGTCTTTGGTGGTCTTTGACACAGTCTTCTAGAACGTTGAGGCTTGAACACTGAAAATCCACGCATGCATTCTCTTTAAATTAATCTTTCCAGATCTCCGCCAATGCTGCTATTTGTCGGATTTATCAGATCATGCCTGCTGAGCTCTCGTATATCCCATGTTGGTAAGCTTTGCATGTCGTTGGCATTTCGAAAGTATTGAATTACTCCACCCTGTCGCTTTACCCCAAACCATCCGGTAAGATTGCAGTATTTCCAACTGATGATTTTATCTGTGATCTCAGTCTTATCGACTGTGATCACTTGATAAAGGTCTGGCATCTTCGCTCTTTCCTTCTTAAACCATTCTGGATGCTGCGGTTCGAACTCTTCTCCGCTAACCGTCTCATACAACACATCATCTTGCAACCCCCATTCGAGAAACTTTGCGGGCATCTCGGTTTTGTCTACTTCCTCTTCATCACTATCTTCATCAAGACTAACATCAACTGCTGATTCAAGACGTTTCTTTTTCTTTTCAGATCTGTCAACTTTCTTTTTCTGTTCTCTTTCTCTAAATAAGTCAAAGTTGAAAATGTCTTCGCTCGTGTACTTTGGCTTTCTATTCGCAGCGCCATACAACTCCTGCACTAGCTCATGCAGTTTTTCGAGACCCTCCTGTTGAAATCTGATGAATTTTGATTGCTTATGCACGTAGGAGTGAAATTCTTTGTTCTTCTTTCTTTGTTCTTTCAGTTTTCTCTTTAGCACATCAGTATCATTCACTTGATTTTTCAGCAAACAGAACTCCTTAGCGGGAAATAGACCAATCTCTTTGGATAAACGATTATACAGCTCTTGAAACGGTCTTGGTCTTGAGGGAACTTGCTGAGGAGGAGGTTGAGCCGATACAGGTGGTTTGCGTGGAATGTTTTCGGATGATCCTTCAAATGTTTTTCTTTTCTTTAACGCGGCAGTCTCGCTTGGAGAGGGTTCTAGTGGATCAGTCAAAAGCCCTTCCAAATTGATCCAACTGTTCCTGTTCTGATGCAACAAACCACAGGAGTTTTGGAATCTGTCATTTCTCTTCTGTTCATTCTTCTTTCTCGTTTTTCAGCCTCCGCACCCGCGTGGATGGCTTGCCTTCTTTCGATCTCTTCTCTCGTTGATCTAGCACGAATGCTATCAGCCATGATTCGTTCTGGATTGGATGCATCTTTCTTGCTTCTTTTCTTTAACGGTTATTCTTCAACCACTTTCTTTCCTTTGTCTTTACACTTACGAACCAGTGGTATTTCTTCTTCTAATTCAGCCTCTTCTGCAACATCAACTGGATCGCTTCGACCTTCTCTACTTTTCCTTGCCTTTTCCCGATACTTGTTGTATGCAGCCAGAACCACTAGAAGTCTTTCTTCACGATACTTCCAGTTGTGTAACATCACCCACTCTTTTATTTTCAACTCTGTGATTTGTCTTCCTTAGGGGAGTTGAAATTGATACAGATCTCCATCGTGTGGTAGGTTCTGATGTTGATCATCAATAAGCAATTGCACAAATCTTGGATACACTGCCCATGCACCTTTGTTAACGTTGTTGATCATGCAATAGAAGATTAAGTCAGAAATATTGAAGGGCTAATTGGTGCACAAGTTTAACATTGCCGCCGACCACTCTAAGTTTAGCCCATCGTAGCCGCCTTTTCTATGGAAAATGCTCATGCAGAACGTGTGGAGAATGAACCTCCAATCTTTTGTAAGCCCCGACTTCTTGATCTCAATTTTATTGCGAAAATCTCCAACATAGTTCATCCCGTGAAAACCTTCTAGAATTGCCTCTTTGCTTAGCTTTAATGGATCACTGGCGTTGTCTCCGAAGCTGAGAACCTTTCGAATACGCTCCTCAGTCACTTTTATCTCTTTGTTTTGCACTGTCGCTGTGATGTGCTTGACCTTGTTTAGTGTTCTTACCCTTGCAGTTCTCCAGAATTCTTCTATGTGGATTGAGTAAATCGTTGGATTTGCCTGGACTGCATAACTTATTTTGCTCCGCGATAGCCAGTCCATCACATCTTCGAAATCGGGCTCCGAAGGAACTAGAGTGAAATGTGAAAACGAGTCAAGTTAGACTTATATATATATATATATATAATTAAAAAAATTAAAAAATATATATATATACATATTAATTTATACCTAAAATATATTTGGATAATAGATAAAAATAGAAAAGAAATCTAAAATGCAATTTATAAAACCGCTATTATCTACGCTAGACATCGATTTTATTTATGCCGGACATGCACTATTATGTACAAGAGATCCAAAAACAACTACGCCAAAATAGGATTATTTACGCTGATCATAGATTAGCGAATTTTAGTAGCTTGACCAGCGTATTTGTCTAATACGCCGGTTGCTTGAACTCGCTTTCAAGACTTAAATCCGCCAACCATTATCAGGAACAAATACGTTATCTTCGAACTTAATTACGCCATCTTCAAACTAAATACGTTGGATTCAAGATTTTCTTGATAAACCCTTGAATACCGGAAGAAACATATCAAAATGTATCTATACACACACAACAGAACTTGAAATCGATGCATTAACACACTCAAACATTAAACAATGAACATTTGAATACCGAAATCATACGGATATCGATTCCGTTCAGATTTACTAGATGTGGATTGAATAAAAAGATGTGGGTTTTGGGTTGAAGAAGAAGATGATGAGTTTTGAGTTTGAAAGTATTTACACAAAATGAAAAAAATGAAGTATATATACAAATCTACCTTCTAGCGTATTTAATAAATACGCTGGATTAATAAATACGCCGCATTGAAGATTTTTAAGGTTTCTTCTAGTCTAAGAATCTTGAAAACAAATACGCTCGAAAATCTCAAATTTCCTCAAAATATGTGCCCCTTTTTGGTTAAAAATAGTGCAGAAATTTAAAAATAAGTTTAAAGAAAATGGAAAATTGAAAATTGAATTCTGAAAATTATTTTTAGGGCCAGGAAGCTTCCTTTTTCTTTACATAAAATATATGCTTACTGATTCTGATCCTGTGATTTTCCTGCAGAAGATCACACTGGTAACACTTCGTTAGATTGAGATAGAATATTAAATATCTTGAATAATCAAGGCACAAGAAGAACTGTTAGTATGTTTGTCCTTTTAAATCCATGCACCTATCTTTCAACATGCGATCAGAGAACATTTTATCACGTTGTGGTAATATTGATAAGAAATTCGATGTTCCCCCACTCATACTGAATTGTCAGAATGTTGTGCCCGTGAGTCCCACATCAGGACATACCCCCGCGATCAAGGTATGCTCAAAGATTCCTCATAGTAGGTGAGTATACTGACCTCATTTGTTCTTGAAATTTCAACGTTAGATAATTGGTGATCAGGTCAGTACTTCCGTACAACAAAGAGACCAAAGTCTAACGAGGGCTATGACAGATACCAAATACGGTATGATTTAAGCACTTGAATGATTCTCAATGAGAGCTTCATTTGTGTGGGGTTTTGGCTGCATTGGCTCTTTTGTAAAGATATCATAAGTGTGTCTAGGTCAGCATATATCTGGATGCAACAGAAGAGCAACTATGATATCCTCGAATGATTAGCCAATATAAAGACCCAAAATCTCGGACTTTGGCAATCTATCAACGGAAGATTTAAGACTATTAAGCCATACGCCGCAAAGTGTTACCCGCAAGTTGCACAACATTGTGGGTATCCAAAATTCTTGTGTGATCATTCGCTTTGTCTCCTTTTCGCAGTTTACTTCAAGGTATTGCTGAATCTACTCACACCTCGTTGCTTGGTGCCTCAACCTGATTTTGTTTTAAGATCAAACAAAGTGTCAGTAGTTTTTCTATCATTTCTCATGCAGGTGTCAAATAAAGGATTCTGTTTCAACAGTATTTTCTAGAATACTTCCCCCCTTAAAATTTTATTTTCGAGAATCCATTGCTTGAAAAGAAATTTTAAATTTGCAGAAAATCTTTTTGTTGGGCACATTTTATGAGATTATTATTTATTATGAAAACCGTTTTTTAATCATATCCACTCAAGGAAATTGACCATCTCCAACCAGGTTACCAACTGGTTGAATCGAGTTTTATCAAAGGCTTTCCTGAATATATCAGCTTTTTGTTGCATTGTATCCACCGGCACCACTTGAATATATCCTTTTCATACGCATCTCTAATCGCATGAATGCGAATTTCGATGTGTTTTGTTCTGGAGTGGTGGATAGGGTTTTTCACAATTCCAAGACACGCTTCGTTGTCGATGAATATAAGAGTCTTCATAACGTTGATTCCATAATCCAACAACAGATTTTGAATCCACAATACTTGAGAACAACAACTGTAAGCTGCCGTGTATTCAGCTTGAGCAGTAGATGTGGAGACTGTTGTCCGCTTTTTGCTTTCCACGAAATGAGAAAATTTCCTAAAAACTGACAGCCTCCTGAGACAGACTTTCTGTCAACTTTACAACCTACATGATCACTGTTAGAATAAGCAATTAAATCAAAATTACTATCTTTAGGATACCACAAACCAAGCTTGGGAGTTCCTTTCAGATATCGAAAGATTCTTTTGACAACAGCTTCATGAGATTCTTTCGGATCCGTATGAAATCGTGCACAGAGACAGACAGCCCACATAATGTCAGGCCTACTTGCGGTCAGATATATTAACGAGCCTATCATGGATCGGTAGAAAGATTTGTTCACGGGTTTCCTTGAAGATCAGAAGTAAGTTCCGTCTGAGCAGCAAAAGGAGTGCTGGCAGATTTGCAATCATTCATGTTGTACTTGGAGAGAATATCTCGAATGTACTTGGCCTGATGAATGAGGATTCCATCTTCCCTCTGCTTCACTTCTAATCCCAAGAAAAACATAAGCTCACCCATCATGCTCATCTCGAATTTTGCCTTCATAACTTGCTCGAACTCCCTACAAAGAGCTTCCTCGGTTGACCCAAAGATGATATCGTCTACATAGATCTGCACCAGCATCACATCATCTCCGATCCTTTTTGTGAAGAGAGTCATATCTATTTTGCCTTTTGAGTACCCACATTCTAGAAGATATGTCGACAAAGTCTCGTACTATGCTCGAGGTGCTTGATGAAGACCGTAGAGTGCTTTGCAAGCTTATAATATCTAGCAGGGAAGTGAGGATCTTCAAAACCTGGAGGTTGATAGACATAGACTTCTTCTTTCACTTTCCCATACAGAATACATTCTTTACATCCATTTGAAACACCTTAAAGTTTTTGAATGAAGCTTAGGCTTGGAAGATTCTAATAGCTTCTAAGCGTGCAACCGGTGCAAAAACTTCCTCATAGTCAATCCCCTCCTCCTGCCGAAAAACCTTGAACTACCATTCTTGCCTTATTCTTGATAACTACACCACGATCGTCCATCTTCTGATATAGGTCCGAACTATAGTAGTGTTTCATTTTATGTCACAAAGTTCTGCTGATAAAATCTTTACACACGGCGGCTGGAGATTGTGAGCGGCAAAGGGAACCAAATCTACGCCGCCGAGGGCGGCGACAGGTCGCCGGAGTATGCGCCGAGGGTGTCTACTTCATCAATGAAACCGTGAGGTGGTTTCAGTGATCCGGAGAGTAAACGGAAAAAGAGAGATGCGAAGTCGGAATGAAACCACTTGATTGGAAACACAACGTGACTTTCAATACTCAACAAATAGAACAGACTCTTTGGTTTCTTTTTCAGTACGTGAAGAACAAAAACGCTAGATTCAACTATGCAAGATCTGAAACATCTCAAAACACATAGATCTACACTACGTTTACGTCTCCGGCGGGTTTTCAGATGAAGAACCGACAAAACCGAAGCTGAAACGAGCCACCGAGGCTCTGATACCATATTATAGGTCCGAACGATCCGATTTCAGTCTCGGTTCGGTATAAAATATGAGACGGGTGATTTTCAAGCCATGAACAAAGATAAACAAACACTAAAAAGGTAGGTGAACATATGATTTGACAAGAGAAACTCTCATATGTCCCATTTGTTGGACGAGAGGAATTAAATTCGTAAATATGTAAAAGTTGGATTGTGGAGGGGTTAAAAGTGTCAACATGTTAATTTTTACCTCTGAGTGACCTTTTAACGAACCTAGAGCTCGACAATGTCTGGGCATACTCCCGAGTATGCCAAATATTGGTTACGGAGGGCTAAATATGCTAAAAAGGTGTTTTAGAAGGTTTTATAAGTTAAGGGGCTAAAAGTGTCAAACTTTGAAACTGGCCATGGGCCGCTCGCGGGACGCGAGAGGCAAGGCCTGTGCCTCTCCGGGACGTGAGAGGCCTGTGTTTGTAGAAAATTTGCTTGGCCTCCACACAAATTGCCAAAAACCATTTGATTCGAAACCATGGCTTTCCAAACTGCTATGCCACGTTTTAGGACACTTGTAAGCTTCCTCTTACACCCCTTAACACCTAGCATCACCTCCTTCAAGCTCTCCAACTATAAATAGGTGCCAAGGTTCACCATTTGAACTTGCACCTTTCTCATTCACAACTCTATCTCCCTCCTATGAAAGTTCCTAAATGAAAGGAGCATCGAACTAAGTTCTATTGCATCCTAGGAACCACTTGTAAGTGTTCCTTGCTTTTGCATTTTCGTTTATAGGCTTTTATAACCAAAAGTCAAGCGTTTTACGGAAAATGCCTTGACTTTCGGTTAAGACCATTATGGTCCAGTTGTTCGTAACGAACATGGCTAAGTGATCGTAATAAGGTAGGTGTTAGTCCCTATAAAGGGCACCTCCTGAAGATCACGTTTGCTAGACCAATTGACAGGTCAAAGTTATTATATTAAAAAGTCAAACATGTCATTTTTTGGAAATGTTATAATTTGATCTTATATATGTTATGAAACCTGTTTTGACACTTAAACAAGTTGGTAATAATTATTAGAACATGTAAGAATATGTTTGGCTCGTCAATTTCAGTTCTAGGGTCGGTTCCCAACCGAAAGTCGCGAAGTTTGACTTCTGCTTTGACTTTCGATTCAGACCCGATATAGATTAGTTAGCTACTGATCTAAAGTTGTATTATGATCCTAATATAATGTAGCATAACCCTCTAAGGTTATATTATATGATCATAACCAGAATCTGAGTTTATGCATAAGTTCCGTAATTATGCCATTTTGACTAAAATACCCTTTTTGCATAAAAAGAGGTTTTAATGATAACGAACTTGAAAATGAGTTTCCTGCTGATGTAATCTTATAAGTAGGATTATTTGGGATGTCAAACCAGATTATAAACTGAGTTTATAAACAAGTCCTTGTATTATGTCGATAAATGACGATATGGCCCTTGTGGCTTATAAAACGGTTTTAATCATATATTTTGTGGTAAATCTTTTACCTACTGATATGTTATATTAAATAACATATCTAAGACATATTAACCTGACCTTAACATCAATCGTCATTTTACGACACAAGCATCGTTTCGGCGCATAGTATGGTTTTAAACCATATTTATTAACCAAGACTTGTTACCTACTAATTTTAAAACTTATTTTAAACATTTTTACAGTAGGTACATGATATAAACTCAGAATCCCAAATAATTTATAAACTATGTGTAAAATGACCAAAATACCCATCTGGTGCGTAGTTTGGTCATAAAAAATAAATTACACATATAATTAATATCCTACTGATATTATATCATTAATAAGTTATTTTCCAGAACACTTATAGTTATAACATTAAAATATATTCAAGTTCCTTTTATACGGTATGAAATTACCGAAACGCCCATATGAGGCGTAGTTTCATTTTAAAACCTTAACAGGCACATAAGTTGATATCCTACTTATATTACAACTTATTTAAAATATAATGGCATATAGAACTTATCCATGACTTATCCGGTTACCCAATATCGCTGATATGCGTACGGTTAAACATATGTAACTAGTTTACGAAAATTAACCGAAACGGGTCTAACCTTGTCATTTAAGTCTCAAAATCCATAATGTTTATAGTTTGTCCATATTACACAAGTCAAGATACTTGTTGGGATTAAACTACATTCTATCCAATCATCGTTTAATCTAACGTCACCTACTGATTTTAAAACTTATTTTAAATATTTATAGAGTAGGTATTTGATATGAACTCAGAATCCCAAATAATTTGTAAACTATGTGTAAAATTACCAAAATGCCCTTTCGGTGCAAGTTTGGTCATAAAAGATAAATTACATATATAATTAATATCCTACTGATACTATATCATAAATAATTTATTTTTCCAGAATACTTTATTTTTTGGTGCATAGTTTGGTCAAAAAATATAAATTACACATATAATTAATACCGAAATGCCCTTATGAGGCATAGTTTTATTTTAAAACCTTAACGGGCATATAAGTTGATATCCTACTGATGTTACAACTTAATTAAAGTATAATGGCATATAGAACTTGACCATGACTTATCCGGTTACCCGATATCGCTAATTTGCGTACGGTTAAATATATGTAATTAGTTTACGAAAATTAACCGAAACGGAACTAACCTTGTCATTTAAGTTTCAAAATCCAGAATGTTTATAATTTACCCATATTATGCAAGTCAAAGTACTTGTCGGTTTAAACTACATTCTATCCGATCATCGTTTAATCATGTGTTATACGTTTTGATCTTGTACACTACTCGGTCTAAGTCTATGACTTAAATAAGACCGTTAGTATTTAATTGGTTAGCTTATGCCATAATCCATACTAGAGACTTGCCGGTAAATGCTATCTGCACTTAGTACTTTTGTGTACGGCTGAGTTAATAAATGTTGCGTTAATCGAAGAATAGCTCAGGTAAATACTCTTGACTTATTCCCCTATACGGGCTTGGGTTATGGTAAACTATTACCGCTTGGTCGGAAATAGGATCAATCAGATGCCGGATTGTGGCTAGTAAATCCGCATATTCCGTTTTAATCAGTTTTGTTTGATAACTTAAAAATCAGGGGTTAACTACCGTGTCCTGGATATCCTCGGCTCATTACAATAGAAAATGGACACGACCTTAGCGCGAGTGTAGGCATACACCCGATAGACGCTCAAAATGCATTACCCACAAGGTTGGGAAGAAATGACTCATTCGTGCGTCCAAAGTGGTGTGTACGTTAATCATGTCTCGGTCTCCGAACCGGGCCCTGTATGTATGGACAAACATTTGAATCTGTTAACAAGTTTGGACGGTCAACTTTCCCAAGTTATAAAAGATTTTGTGCTGATACGCATTTAAAACATTTTATTTAAATATTTTAAAAATGAGTCTGTTGGATGTATTTACCAGCGAAAGCTGACGTATTTTCAAAAGACTAAGCTTGCCGGTACTAAACGAAAATAGGCAAAAAGTGCTCGGTAGTGATAAGAGGATCTTGCAAATCCTAGATCTGCCCAAAGTCTGTTTTACATTCTTTCTTTGTACAATTTATGATCCGCCTGTGGATCTTCTATTACAAACCGTCTGTATATTATTTTGGTACTTTGAACATTGGTTTTTAATAGTAATTTAAAATCCAAGACTTCTGTTGTGCTGTGTTTAATTGACTATGATCATATCAACTTACGTCACGATATTCCCCACCCGGGCCCACCGGTGTTTGATTGGCTGTGGAAAGCTGAGGTGTGACAACTGGAATGTTGGATGATGAATGTGTAATATGTTTGATCCAATAAGTACTTGAACACCAAGCTCAAAGGTTTGGAAAAAGTTGAACAGTAATTTACCTCACGTAAAAAATTTGATGATTAATTGACTGCATCAAGTACTTGTACACCAATACAAGAAATTAACCGCAACATCATCTCATGTCTTTTCAAACAACAAAGAGTTTAAGATTTGGAAACCTAAAAAGATTGCAAGATCTCAGTTAGAGTGTTCTCACTTGCAAAATTCTATATCCTTATTTCTCAAACCTCAAAATCTACTAACCAAAATGTGAACTTCTGTGAGGCTTTGCGAAAGAAGAGTGATTATCAACCTAGATTGAAAATGATCTGGCTTCCTGTCTCCCACTAATCTCGTTGTGTGTGCAGGAACGGCTATGGAGGGCTGTTGTTAGACTTTGGTTTATCGACAGTGGTTGTTCCAGCCACATGACAGGGGACATTTCCCAATTGAATGACATCAAAATCTTCGAGGGTGGATTTGTCACCTTTGCATGTGGAGAAACAGGAAGAATTACTATGAAAGGCACAGTCAGAAATAGGGTCCTCAGCTTCTCTGATGTCAGCTATGTTCCTAAACTCAAACATAGTCTACTCAGCGTCTCTCTGATGTGCGACAACGGTTTAAAGGTCTTGTTTACAAAAGGTGGATGCGTGGTTCTGAAGCCTGGAATTGTCATACTAGAGGATTGGTACTTGATTGAAGCTGAATGCCGGTGAAACACATATGTGATCAACATGAACAAAGCCCCCACTAATCAAGTTACTTGCTTATTGTTGGTGCATATTTGCGACAACAGCTTAGATTTGGTCTTTGGATTTAGTAAAATGATAAACGGTTACCGGGTTTAGTTTTGTAATAGTTAATTAGAAGTAATTGGGCCAAACTAGAAACTATACAGCATATGGTACGCGAATTGGGCCTAGACCCAATAGTAGTCCATATGGTGAAACCCTAGCCCAATTGCATAACTTGTCTCTATATAAAGAGAGGTTGTCATTAGGTTTTAGGTTGCTGGTTTACTTGCTCATTCAGTTGCTCAAAGAATTACTTCAGAGAGAGAGTTGAGAGAGAGTCTTGAATTGATTGTAAACACATTGTGTTGGATAATCAATAGAAGACAGTTTAAAAGTATTTGTTCGTGTTCTTGTTCGGTTTTCTGTGAAATCTGATCTAGGGGATTCCGCACTCTAGATTAGATAGACGATTTTGTGACGATCCATATGGATTAGGGGGCCTACAATTGGTATCAGAGCATTCGGCTCTTGATCTTGCTCGGTTCAGAATCGTAACAGCAGAAAAAGTTGGGTTTTAGACGTTTTGGAGGCTGTTTTTGAAGTTGTGACGGCTGTTCTAGGGTTTCGGCGGCTGTTCTAGGGTTTTTGCAGCGATTTTGAACTAACAACATTTCAGATTACTGACTTGAATTTCGAATAGAAACCTGCATTTCTGATAATCAGACTTGCAATTCGGATCATCAAACTTGAATTTCGGATCATAATAGTGTAATTCGGATCATCAGAGTTGCATTTCGGGTTAGAAAAGCATATCTTGGATTCCATCTCGGATTGAATTTTGGATCAGTAGTGTATTCTGGATTCCATCTCGGATCAGAATAGTCTATTTCGGATCAGAACAGTACATTCCGGATTCCATCTCAGATCACTATTCCAAATCACCATCTCGGATTAGCAATTCGGATTACTGTTCCGGGTTTCCATCTCGGATTGACTATCCGAGTTACTGTTTCGGATTCGGTATTGTTCCGAGTTCTATACAAAAAGGTGGAAAGTTAACCAGCTGACGTAACCGGAGTTAAACGTTTTCGGACATAGAATTTGATCCGTAGACAATCCTGACAAACCGGTTCCACAGTTAGACTCGTGTGAATTTTAGGACAAAAAAGGCACGAAAATTCCAAAAATCATAATCGGACAATATACATCATTAGAATCGTATCGTCGAGACGAGTCTAACAGTATGATTTGGTGACAGTTCATTTCGGATAAGTTTTTAACGTTTTTAACGAGCCGGTTCGGTAAAAACGTCGAATATGTCTAACCTAAATGAACTGTTAAGAATGGAACACGAGGCTGGCACAACTAACAAACCTCCAAAAATGCTGAAGGTAGAGAATTACCTAACATGGAAGGATAGGTTTCAGTCCTTCATTGAATATTAGGACACACGGATGTGGTCTGTATTCAAGATGGGTATGCTAACCCCACTCATGACTTTGAGGGCAGACGACGTGTTACTGCTTATGTGAATATGTCAGAAGCTGAAAAGAGAATGTATGAGTCTGAGAAGAAAGCCATAGTTTCTATAAAGATGTCGTTACCTGATGGCATCAAACATACATCAAGCGTTATACTACATCGTAAGAGATGTGGGATGCCCTAGAGGTATGAGGGCATCTTTGTGAGCTTGAAAAGAAATTAAATCAATTCTGAGATTCATCTTTTGTTATGAAACACATAATGAATGGCCTGAAGAAGAGTAATGACAAGACATGTGTGGGATTCAAAGGCTTAAATGAAGTTCCACCATGTCTTGGTGATGACTATTCTTTCTTGCCAGATGAAGAAGAGCTTACAGACTTTGTGTCAACTAAACCTGATAGTTCCACATCAGAGGATGTTGATGGCTCTGAGAATGGCAAGAAGGATAATAACAGAGACAATGTTTTGAAAACAAAGAATACACACCCAAAGAATCAAATGCAAGTTTTTGTTAAAAAGGTTGATTTTGTTAAAGGGAGTGATATGAATGAAGAGGTCACTGTTATTACAAAAGAGTCAAATGTGCAGTTTACTAGAAATAAAAACAAAGAAAAATCAGAAATTAATCAAACTAAACAAGATCCTTCAAAGGCATCATCATCATCATCATCATCACCTGATGAATCTAAGCAAGAGGCTCCAATTAAGCAGTCTTCGGCTTGAAAATTGTGTTTCTAATGTCACGAAAAGGGACATGTAGCTAGCTGTTGTCCTAACAAAAAGAGTGAAGCATAGGTGAGTGAGAGACAAAGAGGAAAATCACCAGAAAAAGTTGGTGATGGTGAGAAGAAGGTTATTATCTCACCAAAGATATCTGTTTCCAAGCAACAAAGTGTTGTTGCTGGTGCAGATAAGGCTGAAAAAGGAAATCACCAAGTTCCTCGTTTTCAAAGAAATCAACAAAGATTTCAGCCTGCATCAACATCAGGCATATATGAAAGACCTAGAAGTAGTTCACCAAGAATGAATAACTTTAATGGTAAATCAAGTAGTTTTAGAAGTCTAGGTCAATATCAAACTCGATACCAGAATGTTGGTAGTCGAAATTTTTATAACAATGGCTTTAGAAATTATTATCATCAAAATTCAGGGAACCAAAATCAAAATTTCCAAAGGTCGTAAAGTCCAAACATGTTTAGGAAACCTTAAGACCAGAGATCTAGTGGAAATCAAAAACCATTTACATCAACAGGTCTGAGATCCAAGACTCCTGTTAGGAGTGGTGGATATTGGACGGATGTTCCTCTGGTAGATTCAAGACCCAGGACCATTAAGGCTTGGGTCCCCAATCTAACTAATTTTGTTGGGTGGTGCAGGCGCTGCTAAGGAGGATTATCAACTTGTGGTATGTTGATAGTGGCTGCTCCAGGCACATGGCAGGGGATGCGAGGTTGCTGACTGAGTTTGAGAATATAGATGGTGGTTATGTGAATTTTGCAGCTGCTAAAGGAAGGCACATTACAGGCCGAGGAAAAGTAAACAACGGGAAAATCACACTATACAAAGTGAACTATGTTGAGCAGCTGAAGCACCATCTGATGAGTGTCTCAAGTTTGCGACAAGGGTCACTCAGTCCACTTTACTAAGTCTGAAGCTTTGGTGTTGAAACCTGGTTTGGTGATACCGGATGATTGGATAGTGATGAGAGCGCCAAGGAGAAACGACACTTATATCATGGACATGGGTGCTAAGGATTCTTCCACTATCGTGGCTTGTTTGCTATCAAAAGCATCTGAGGCTGAGTCATTGCTGTGGCACAGACACATGGCCCACATCCACTACAAAAAAATGAACTATATTATTAAAAATGGTTTAGTGGAAGGGGTGCCAGTGCAAAGATTTCACGTGGAAGATAAATGTCTTCCATGTCAAAAGGGAAAACAACATAAGAAACCTCACAAGTCTAAAACAGTAAATTCCATAGATGCCCCTTATGAATTACTTCATATGGATCTATTCGGTCTGGTGAACGTAAGGAGCATAGGTGGAAAGTACTATTGTTTAGTTGTCACAGATGATTACTCACGATATTCATGGGTTTTCTTTTTAGGTACAAAAGATGAGACAACAGAGATGCTGATAGATCTTTTTACAAAATTGGAAAATGTCCATGATGCACGGATCAAGAGGATAAGGAGTGATAATGGCACGGAGTTCAAGAATCAGATTCTAGATCTCTATTGTATTCGCAAGGGAAATGAACATCAATATTCTGCTCCTTATACACCTCAACAGAATAGATTCGCTGAGAGGAAAAACAGGACGTTGATTGAAGCTGCAAGGACTATGCTATCTGATTCAAAGCTTCCAGTTCTTTTCTGGGAAGAAGCTGTGAACACAGCGTGTTATGTTATAAACAAAGTTTTAACGGTTAAATAGTTTAAGAAAACTTGTCACGAACTATTGTTTAACCAAAAACCAAACTTAATAGGCTTTGAACCATTTGGATTACCCTGCACCATTGTGCGAAACAAAGATAAGCACAAATTCGGTGAGGAAGCTGACGAGGGTTACTTTCTAGGCTATATGTCTGGAACACAGAATAAAAGGGTTTTTAATCTAAAAATTGGTAAAATTGAGGTTGTGTTTATCATGGAAATCACTAGTTATTCACCTCAACAATCAACGAGTGGTCCTCCTATATTATATGATTATGACAGTGTTTTTAAATCATTTAATATTCCAGATTTTTCCAATGCAGACGAGTCTCAAGTGATTCAATCTGTGATCAGTGAAGATGGAGAGTGTGACTTCATGCCTAGATTGAGTATATCGATGACTGATGCTCCAAAAACTTCTTCCACAGCAACTCCAGAGGACTCCAGTGATAGTGAGTCCGAACCTATTCAGGGGGAGGATTTCACTAATCCGTTTGCTAATAGTAACATTCAGGGGGAGATTGGATCGAATCTGGGAGATCATCTGGTTGTTGACACCATTGCGACCACACGTGTACACAGAGATTATCCAGTTGAAAACATCATAGGTGATGCTGCTGCAGGTGTTCAGACAAGAAGAGGTGTGATCGAAGGTTCCTGTTTATTTACTTCGATTCAGAAGACTGGGTTGATTCATGAGTGTTTGTATAGTTGCTTTATTGCCCAAGAGGAGTCGAAAAAAGGTTCATAAGGCTCTAAAAGACAATCGTTGGGTTGAAGCTATGCAAGAGGAACTAGCTCTGTTCAAGA
This sequence comes from Scalesia atractyloides, assembly GCA_947069175.1. Classification (NCBI taxonomy): domain Eukaryota; kingdom Viridiplantae; phylum Streptophyta; class Magnoliopsida; order Asterales; family Asteraceae; genus Scalesia; species Scalesia atractyloides. The sequence goes on along the minus strand of CAMTDV010000007.1, from coordinate 63,502,142 downwards.
AGTTGAAAGTTTGGGAGCTACTTGACTTGCCTGTAGGAGAGAAGGAAATAGGCACTAAGTTGGTGCTCAAGTGCAAGAAAGATGACCGAGGGATTGTAATAAGGAATAAGGTTCAGTTGGTGGTGAAAGGGTTCAATCAGCAAGAGGGGAATGACTACAATGAAGTGTTTGCACTAGAAGCAAGGTTGGACGCAATTCGTTTGTTCCTAGCTTTTGCTTCATTCAAGGGCTTCAAAGTTTACCAACTTGACGTGAAGGGTGCATTTCTTTATGGGAAAGTCTGATAAGTGGTGTATGTCTCACAACCAGATGGGTTTACTGATCCAGATTATCTAGATCGAGTCTATCGACTTGATAAGGCTTGTATGGATTGCATCATGCACTAGGGCGTGGTATGAGACACTGTCAGCACAATTGTTAAAACATGGTTTCGTAAGAGGTCAGATTGACAGTACACTGTTCATTAAAAGCAAGAAGGAAGACTTTCTGCGGGTACAGTTATACATGGATGACATCAGTTTTGGGTCATTTGATGAGAACATGTGTCATGATTTCGAGGAGGTAATGAAGAGCAAGTTTGAGATGAGTGCGATGGGTGAGCTATCCTACTTTTTGGGTTTACAACTTGAATAGAAGAAGGATGGGATGTTTATACACCAGACAAAGTATGTGCATGACATTTTGTCTCGTTTCAAAATGGAGGATTGTGCTACTTTCAATACACCTATCTGTGAGAATCACAATCTTGGTCCAGATCATGAGAGTGTGGAGGATGTTGATCCAACGCAATACAGGGCAATGATTGGTTCTCTGATGTACTTGACTGCTTCTAGACCCGACATCATGTTCGTAGTGTGTCTTTGTGCCAGATATCAAACGAATCCAAAAGAGTCACACATGAAAGCGGTGAGGCGGATTCTTCATTACTTGAAAGAGAAACCTAAACTTGGGTTATGGTATCCAGCTGCTAGTGATTTGAAGTTTGTTGCTTTCACTGATTCGGAATTTGGAGGATGCAAATCAACAAGGAAGTCTACCACAAGTGGTTGTTAGTTCTTAGGAGGGAGGCTCGTGTCATGGCAATGCAAGAAGCAGTCTTGCGTGTCCACCTCGACGTGTGAAGCTGAATATATAGTTGTGGGCAGCTGTTGCTCTCAGGTTCTCTGGATCCAATAGCGGATGCGCAATTACGGTTTGAATTTCACTCGTACTCCTATTATGATAGACAATAATGCCACTATTTCAATCACCAACAATCCCGTAAAACACAGTCGCACAAAACATATTGACATTCGTCATCACTTTATACGAGATTGTGCTGAAAAGAAATTAATTGAACTGCATCGAGTCGACACACTAGATAACCTAGCAGATCTTTAACAAAAGCATTTGACAGGGCTCGCTTTGAACATTTACTCGAACTCAACATGATGAGGAATCTTGAATAACCAAAATTTTCCATGAAAATATTTTGTAAATAATTTACTGTTTTTCAAAAATCAAAAACATAAAAAAATAGAAAATCAAAAATGAGTTTTCACTATGTGAAAAAGAAGAAATGATAGTATATCAGCAAGTTAGACTGTCAGACTGAAAATTAAAATTAAATTGCTTAAGTGTGATAGCAGCTTCATCATATATTGTACAAGTAGGCAAAAGGCATGAAATAATCAACTTATCTTTGTGACACACATATAATAAACTGTGTATGAGTGGGTAACATATCAGTGGCGTATATATAACATTAAATCTTGCGTTGATAGATTGCCAAAATCTGAGGTTTTAGGTCTTTATATCGTTACTTCATCCGGGGTATCAAGGTTGTCCTTCTGCTGCATCCAGATATATACTGACCTAGGCACAACCAGGATATATTAAAGAGCTAAAATGGCAAATCCCAAAAATTGAAGAAGCTCTCCTAGAGAGTCATTCAAATGTGCAAATTTCATTATTCGTACCAAAATTTGGTATTTGTCCTAACCCTCGTTAGATATTGGTCTCTTTGTTGTCGGAAGTACTGACCTGATCACCAATTATCTAACGTTGTAATTCAAAAGGATGAATTTCGATATACTCACCTACTACGAGGAATTTTTGTGCATACTTTGATCGTGGGGGTATGTCCTGAAGTGGGACACACTAGTATATCAGTATCAATTATCTAAACATATCACTAGGTAATGGTACTTGAAATGTTCATGTATTTTTTTAAGTGGATAAACAATACTGGTAATCGTCTTGAACTGTTTTTCATGAATATTGCATATAGAACTATAAAATAGTATGAAAAAAGTTTGATGTTGCTGATATGATCTTCTTAGCGGCAATTCTCACAAAAACAGAGTGTTTATTATTTTGTTATTTATTTGCTTTCAGAAAATATAAAAATCCAAAAAGATTTCATTTTCTTGTAAAGTCTTAATGTACGTATATTGGTTTTTCGTGGAGGAGTTGGTACCGATAGGGGGAGACGATGTTAGAAGCTGAGTTCAAAATTTTAAAAATCTTGCAGGTTCAATGTGCTTAAAATCTTAAGTATGTTGTTTGAGTTGAGAAGTGCTTATGTTGTGATACAGTTTTACTATCTCTTGAACAATAATAATTTGTTTAACTTGTGTTGAAAAATTCTTATGGTTTCTCGAGATGTTTGTTTTATAGTATACAGATTGTAGCAGCGTGTTGCTGTGAAGTTTGGTAACGAGGATTTTTCTTGGATGCATGGTAGAACCTCCTTTCTACATTGCAGTCAACGTTGAAGAGTTTGAAGATTGCTATGCAAGTACTAAACTGGAGTTTACTCAAACGCTAACGATTTAGAAGATTTGGTGATTGGATGCATCAGCTTAGGGGGAGTCTGTTACTGACAGAAGCTATTAAAGCTGAAGCTATCCAAAGACCAACGTTTTTCAAAGAAGTTAAAGATTGTAAGATGACTGAAGACAAAGTTTTTTAATGAAGCTATTGTCAAGGGGGAGTTTGTTGGTGCATATTTGTGACAATAACATTAGATTTGGTCTTTGGATATCTTGTAATTCGTAAAATGATAAACGGTTAGCGGTTTAGTTTTGTAATAGTTAATTAGAAGTAATTGGGCTAAACTAGAAACTATACAACATATGGTAGGCGAATTGGGCCTAGACCCAATAGTAGTCCATATGGTGAAACCCTAGCCCAGTTGCATAACTTGTCTCTATATAAAGGGAGGTTGTCATTAGGGTTTAGGTTGCTGGTTTAGTTACTCATTTAGTTGCTTAGAGAATTACTTCAGAGAGAGAGTTGAGAGAGAGTCTTGAATTGATTGTAAACACATTGTGTTGGATAATCAATAGAAGACAGTTTGAAAGTATTTGTTCGTGTTCTTGTTCGGTTTTCTATGAAATCTGATCAAGCAGATTCCGCACTCTAGATTAGATAGTCAATTCTGTGACGATCCATATGGATTAGGGGGGCTGCACTTATTCTCTGAAATTGCTGAACATGATGCACTGTTGTGGCATCGACGACTTGGCCATCTTAACATAAGGAATCTTAATCGACTGGCAAAGGGAGGTCTGGTCAGAAACCTACCATTCAAGGATTTTATGCAGATTAAAAAATGTGAATTTTGTGCCCATGGGAAGCAGCACCGTAAGCCTCATAAGCCCAAGCTCGTGCACACAATATCCAAAGTTTTGGAACTGCTTCACATGGATCTTTTTGGTCCTGTCAATGTGCTGAGTATTGGAAGAAAAGCTTATTGCTGGGTCATCTCTGATGACTACTCTCGTTTCACTAGGGTATTTTTCTTAGAACAGAAGAGTGAAACTGCAGGTCTGATATGGAGAACCAAGCAAACGAGCGAGTGAAGATTATGCGTTGCGACAATGGGACGAAGTTCAAGAACGTCGAGCTGAACAATTTTTGTGCTTCAAAAGGAATTGGTCGTCAATACAGTGCAGTTCGAACTACTCAACAAAATGGAGTTGTAGAAAAACGCAATAGAACTCTCATCGAAGTAGCTCGTACTATGCTGATATATTTCGGCCTTTAACTAATATTTTGGGTAGAAGCAGCGAACACTTCCTGCCATGCACAAAATCATGCACTCATCAACAAACGACACATGAAGACACCGTATGAAATAGTCGAAGGACAGAAACCCTCTGTACAACATTTTCACACTTTTGGTTGTCCTTGTGTTCTCTTTATCATGAATGCCAAGGGAAAATTTAAAGCAAGAGGAGATCCATGCTATTTCATCTGTTATGCAAATACCACTTCATACAACAGAATCAAGAAGCAGATTATATAGACGTACTATGTGGATTGGCTGGAAGAAATCCAAAAGACGCACGACTTGGACCTGATTGGTTATATGATTATTGTTCCTTGTTTAAGACATTTAATATTCTACCTGATGTGATTATTGTTGCGGATGTCTCAAGTACCATAATACCTATTCCCGTCATAGCTGAAGTTGATGTTGTCCCTGTTCAAGACTATTTCAAGAAGCTTATTGTGGATCCACCGGGATTTCATGAAGTTGCTCCAGAAATGCATCCTTCTTCACAAACTCTAGAGCCGGTTCTTGAACCTACTGCTGTTTACAACAAAAAGTCTTCTACACAACAAACTGCTATTGGCCCTTTAAATACTATTGTTTAAAGAGCTTCAATGTTTCCGGAGCCGATTCCGTCTGATTGCACAGTGGATCCTCCTGTAATCAACACTGCTGCTGCATCAAATGAGGGGAAGCAATCTGGGATAGTGTCAGGAAGTTCTTCTAACTTGGAATCTAACTTGCAGGCACTTGATGTAGCAATCCCTCAGCGTGTTCAGAAAAGCCATCCGATTACAAATGTTATTGGTCCTGTATCTGCCGGTGTCCAGACACGCAGTAGATCAGGAACCATTAACACATGTTTGTATTCATGTTTCATCTCACATATTGAGCCTACGAACATTGATGTCGCTTTGTAGGAACCTGGATGGGTCAATGCAATGCATGAAGAGCTCAATCAGTTTGAGAAGCTAGGAGTGTGGAAATTAGTGAAATTTTCGGAGTGAAAACGAGCTCTTAGTACTCGTTGGGTATATAGAAACAAACAAGACGATACTAGAGTGATCGTGCGAAACAAAGCCCGGCTGGTAGTTCAGGGATTCAAACAAATCAAAGGTCTTGACTATGATGAGGTATGCGCACCAGTAGCTCGTCTGCAAGCCATACGCATCTTCTTGGCATATACATCCTATATAGGTTTCATAGTTTATCAAATGGATGTCAAGACGGCGTTTCTGTACGAGAAGGTCAAGGAGGAGATTTATGTCGCTCAACCCCCTATATCTACAGATCCTAAGAAGCAAGGATATGCATATAAGTTAGATAAAGCTTTGTATGGTTTGCACCAAGCACCTCGAGCATGGTATACGACTTTAACAGAGCATCTGCTTGCTCATGGTTATGCACGGGGGACGATAGATCAAATGCTATTCACTAAACGCGTTGGAAAGGACCTTATCCTTGTTCAGATCTATGTCGACGACATCATTTTTGGGCAGAACAATGAAGGGCCATGCAAAGAATTTGAGGAGGTGATGAAGAAGAAGTTCAAAATGAGCTCACTAGGTGAAATGACTATGTTTTTAGGCTTGAAAGTTCGCCAGAGTAGTCAAGGAATCTTGATTTAACAAGGAAAGTATGTTCAAGACGTTCTTGTAAAGTTCGACATGTCAAACTCGAAGCCCATCGACTCACCCATTGCTGAACAACCACTGCTGAATGAGGATGCTGAAGGAGATCTGGTCAATCAAACAATGTACCGATCCATGATTGGTTCATTATGTTTGTTATCTGCCAATGTGCCAGATATTAGGCTAATCCTAAACTTTCTCATCTTTCATCCGTTAAACGAATCTTTAGATACCTCAAGGGAGCTCCAAATTTGGGCCTCTGGTATCCTACAGATTCGAACTTTGATTTGTTTGCCTTTTCTGACGGTAACCGTGGAGGGACAAATAGAGATATGACGTCCACGTCAGCTGGATGCAAATACTTGGGAGACATGCTTATTTCATGGCAGTGCAAGAAGCAACAAACAGTGTCTTTATTAACCTGTAGAAGCAAAATATGTTGCAACATCTGCATGCTGCTCCCAGGTTATTTGGATGCAACATCTGCTCGAGCATTACGGTTTGACTTATCTTAACACTACTATCTACTGTGATAATGATGCCGTTATCCAAATAATCAAAAACCCTGTTTTTCATTCCAAAACAAAGAACATTGATATCAAAGTTCATTTTATTCGAGATTGCTTCGACAGAGGTTTAATTAAACTTGAACAGATCCACACTGATGCTAATACAATAGATTTTTTTTACAAAACCTGTTAGCAATTCGAGATTCAAGGTGCTTGTGGACCTTTTAATAATGATGCGTTACACCGACTAAGCAACCTTTCTATTTTAAAAAAACATATCTTTCAACAAAATAAATAAATTTGCGCCAAAAATGTTCTACTTTTGCACAAATTTATGGGAGAAATATTTGTTGTTTTAGGAAAATAAACTTTTCATGCTCAATCTAATGAATTTGGTTAACGCATGTAAGGTATCGATTCTGTGAAAGCGTCGATCCTCTGTGATGTGTTGATAGGCTTATCGCTCAGAAGTCAAAAAGATACCAAGTGACAAATTTTGACAAGCTATGCATCTCGTGGGTAACACATCATAGGCATATGATGTCATGAAACAACGGGGAGTTTCATGGGGCAAAATGGTTGTTTTCAAATAGTCCAAGAGCCAAAGGAAGTTTTTGTTTGTAGTAGATCACAAAATTTGATATCTCATAAATCGTTATTACCAATTTCATGTTTAGAAAACGTTGTTGTCTAATCTTTAGTATCTGTATACTTTTTTCGTTTAACTACTTGTACATTTTCAGATGTTTTTTGGTTTATTGTTTATTTACACATCTCTATAACATATGTATTTGTATAAGTTATTTTATGTTTTTAAATTAAGATGTTAACCATTAAATATAACATATATGACTTTCTCTAACCCGAAAGCAGTACCGGATGATAACCTAGTTACTATATATAATAAATAACATCTTTAGCTAGAAACAACTTTAGATATTTTTGTTTTCTATCACAAGCAACTTTTGATATTTTTATTTTTGAACAAACTTTTTGTGGGTTTTTGATTTTGGCAATAGTCCCTCTTTAGTTTCTATTTTTCTTTTTAAATTCAAAACTAAACTTAATAATAATATAAAAATAATAAATTATATTATATATATTATTATAATAATTATTATTATTATTATTAATTATTATTATATTATATTTAGTGATGAATAGTAAATCATAACTTTTAAGTATTTGTGTTATTTTTAGTAATAAATACTAGTCAATAAGTTTTAAGTATTTTTTATTTAATTACTAATATTTTATTAACAATTTAATTTAATTTTTAGTTTTATACATATTGATTGAAACTTGTGATGAATAGTAAATCACAATTTTTAAGTTTTTTTATTATTTTTAGTAATAAATAGTAGTCCTTAAGTTTCAAGTATTGTTTATTTAATTAGTAATATTTTATTGATTATTTATACATATTAATTGAAACTTGTGATGAATAGTAAATCATAACTTTTAAGTATTTTTGTGTTATTTATAGTAATAAATCACAACTTTTAGGTATGTTTGTTTATACATCGACTCGATGCAGTTCAATTAATTTCTTTTTAGCACAATCCCGTATAAAATGATGACAAATGTCAATATGTTTTGTGCGACTGCGTTTTACGGGATTGTTGGTGATTGAAATAGTGGCCTTATTGCCTATCATAATAGGTGTACGAGTGAAATTCAAACCCTAATCACGCATCCGCTGTTGGATCCAGAGAACCTGAGAGCAACAGCTACCCGCATCAATATATTCAGCTTCACACATCGAGGTAGACACGCAAGACTGCTTCCTGCATTGCCATGATACGAGCCTTCCTCCTAAGAACTGACAACCACCTGTGGTAGACTTCCTTGTTGATTTGCATCCTCCAAATTCCGAATCAGTGAAAGCAACAAACTTCAAATCACTAGCAGCTGGATACCATAACCCAAGTTTAGGTTTCTCTTTCAAGTAATGAAGAATCCGCCTCACCGCTTTCATGTGTGACTCTTTTGGATTCGTTTGATATCTGGCACAAAGACACACTACGAACATGATGTCGGGTCTAGAAGCAGTCAAGTACATCAGAGAACCAATCATTGCCCTGTATTGAGTTGGATCAACATCCTCCACACTCTCATGATCTGGACCAAGATTGTGATTCTCACAGATAGGTGTATTGAAAGTTGCGCAATCCTCTATTTTGAAACGAGACAAAATGCCATACACATACTTCGTCTGATGTATAAACATCTCATCCTTCTTCTGTTCAACTTGTAAACCCAGAAAGTAGGATAATTCACCCATCGCACTCATCTCAAACTTGCTCTTTATTACCTCCTCAAAATCATGACACATGTTCTCATCAGATAGCCCAAAGATGATGTCATCAATGTATACCTGTACAAGCAGAAAGTCTTCCTTCTTCCTTTTGATGAAAAGTGTACTGTCAATCTGTCCTCTTTCGAAACCATGTTTTAACAATTGTGCTGACAGTGTCTCATACCATGCCCTAGGTGCCTGATGCAACCCATACAATGCCTTATCAAGTCGATAGACTCGATCTGGATAGTCTGCATCAGTAAACCCATCTGGTTGTGAGACATACACCACTTCTTGGACTTTCCCATAAAGAAATGCACTCTTCACGTCAAGTTGGTAAACTTTAAAGCCCTTGAATGAAGCAAAAGCTAGGAACAAACGAATTACTTCCAACCTTGCTACTTATGCAAACACTTCATTATAATCAATCTCTTCTTGCTGATTGAACCCTTTCACTACCAACAGAGCCTTATTCCTTATCACGATCCCTCATTCGTCTTTCTTACACTTGAACACCCATTTGGTGCCTATTTCCTTCTCTCCTTCAGGCAAGTCAACTAGCTCCCAAACTTTCAATTTCTTGAACTGAGCTAGTTCCTCTTGCATAGCTTCAACCCATCAATTATCTTTTAGAGCCATGTGAACATTCTTCGGTTCCTCTTGGGCAATAAAGCAGCTATACAAACACTCATGAATCAATCTAGTCTTCTGAATAGAAGTAAACAAACATGAACCTTCGAGCACACATCTTCTCGTCTGAACACCTGCAGCAGCATCACCTATGATGTTTTCAACTGGATGATCTATGTTTACACGTGAGGTAGCAATGGTGTCAACAACCAGATTATCTCCCATATTAGATCCAACCTCCCCCTGAATGTTAGAATAAGCAAACGGATTAGTGAAATCCTCCGCCTGAATAGGTTCAGACTAACTATCACTAGAGTCCTCTGGAGCTGCACTAGAAGAAGATTCTGGAGCATCGGTCATCGATACACTCGATCTAGGCATGAAGTCACACTCTCCATCTTCACTGATCACAGTATGGATCACTTGAGACTCATCTGCATTAGAAAAATCAGGAACATTAAATGATTTAAAAACACTGTCATAATCATATAATATAGGAGGACCACTCGTTGATTGTTGAGGTGAATAACTAGTAATTTCCATGTTAAACACAACCTCAATTTTACCAGTTTTTAGATTAAAAACCCTTTTATTCGGTGTTCCAGGCATATAGCCTAGAAAGTAACCCTCATCAGCTACCTCACCGAATTTTTGCTTATCTTTGTTTCGCACAATGGTGCAGGGTAATCTAAATGGTTCAAAGCCTTTTAAGTTTGGTTTTCGGTTAAACATAGTTCGTGACATGTTTCGTTAAACCGTTTAACCGTCAAAACTTTGTTCAGGACATAGCAAGCTGTGTTCACAGCTTCTCCCCAGAAGAGAACTGGAAGCTTTGAATCAGATAGCATAGTCCTTGCGGCCTCAATCAACGTCCTATTTTTCCTCTCAGCGACTCCATTCTGTTGAGGTGTATAAGGAGCAGAAAATTGATATTCAATTCCTTTGCGAAGACAATAGAGATCCATAATCTGATTCTTGAACTCCGTGCCATTATCACTCCTTATCCTCTTGATCCGTGCATCATGGACATTTTCCAATTTTGTAAAAAGATCAATCAGCATCTCCGATGTCTCATCTTTTGTACCTAAAAAGAACACCCATGAATATCGTGAGTAATCATCTGTGACAATTAAACAATAGTACTTTCCACCTATGCTCCTTACGTTCACAGGACTGAATAGATCCATATGAAGTAATTCATAAGGGGCATCTATGGAATTTACTGTTTTAGACTTGTGAGGTTTCTTATGTTGTTTTCTCTTTTGACATGGAAGACATTTATCTTCCATGTGAAACCTCTGCACTGACACCGCTTCCACTTAGCCATTTTTAATAAATTATAATTCATTTTTATGTAGTGGATGTGGGCCATGCGTCTATGCCACAACAATGACTCAGCCTCAGATGCTTTTGATAGTAAACACGCCACCACAGTGGAAGAATCCTTAGCACCCATGTCCATGACATAAGTATCGTTTCTCCTTGGCGCTCACATCACTATCCAATTATCCGGTATCACCAAACCAGGTTACAACACCAAAGCTTCTGACTTTGTAAAGTGGACCGAGTGACCCTTGTCGCAGACTTGAGACCCGCTGATCAGATTGTGCTTCAGCTGCTCAACATAGTTCACTTTGTCCAGTGTGATTTTCCCGTTGGTTACTTTTCCTCGACCTGTAATGTGCCCTCCTTTAGCACCTGCAAAATTCACATAACCACCATCTATATTCTCAAACTCAGTCAACAACCTCGCATCCCCGTCATGTGCCTGGAGCAGCCACTATCAACATACCACAAGTTGATAATCCTCCTTAGCAGCTCCTGCACCACCCAAAAAAATTAGTTAGATTGGGGGACCCAAGCCTTCATGGTCTTGGGTCTTCTAGATTCATCAACCACGTGAACATCCATCCAATATCCATCATTCTTAACAGGAGTCTTGGATCTTAGACCTGTTGATGGAAATGGTTTTTGATTTCCAGAGGTCTGTGGTCCTGAGGTTTCCTAACCATGTTTGGACTTTGTGACCTTTGGAAATTATGATTTTGGTTCCATGAGTTTTGATGATATAATTTCTAAAGCCATCGTTATAAAAATTTCGACTACCAACATTCTAGTATCGAGTTTGATATTGACCTTGACTTCTGAAATTACTTGATCGACTATTAAAGTTATTCATTCAGGGTGAACTACTTCTAGGTCTTTCATATCTGCTTGATGTAGATTCAGGCTGAAATCTTTGTTGATTTCTTTGAAAACGAGGAACTTGGTGAGTTCCTTTTTTAGCCTTATCTACACCCACAGCAACACTCTGTTGCTTGGTAGGAGATATCCTTGGTGAGGTAACCTTCTTCTCACCATCACCATATTTTGCTAGTGATTTTTCTCTCTGTCTCTCACTTACCTGTGCTTCACTCTTTTTGTTTGGACAACAACTAGCTACATGTCCCTTTTCATGACATTTGAAACACGATTTTCTAGCCGAAGACTTCTTAATTCAAGTCTCTACTTTCGATGCATCAGATGACGATGATGATGATGCCTTTGAAGGATCTTGTTTAGTTTGCTTAATTTTTGATTTTTCTTTGTTTTTATTTTTAGCAAACTGCACATTAGAATCTTTAGTAATAACAGGGACCTCTTCATTCATGTCACTCCCTTGAACAAAATCAACCTTTTTAATAAAAACTTGCTTTTGATTTTTAAGGTGTGTATTCTTTGTTTTCAAAACAGTGTCTCTGTTATTATCCTTCTTGGCATTCTTAGAACCATCAACATCCTCTGATGTGGAACTACCAGGTGTAGTTGACACAAAGTCTGTAGCTCTTCTTCATCTGGCAAGAAAGAATAGTCGTGACCAAGAGGTGGTAGAACTTTATTTAAACCTTTGAAGCCCACATATGTCTTCTCATTACTCTTCTTCATGCCATTCATCATGTGTTTAAGTTCACAAATTTTAAGTTGAGCTTCAGACAACTCTTTGCATTTTTCAGAATTTTCTTTTGTTTTCTCACTCATCGTATCATGAGCTAAGTCAATAACTTGAAGTTTTTCATTAAGCTTACAGGTTAGAATATTGATTTCTTTTCATAACCTTTAATTTTCTTCAAGTATAAAGACTCATTTCGTTTTACCAAAAAATTTTATTCTTTTAGGTTTGAGAGCTCATTTACTAGCCTTTGGTTTTGATTGGTTAATGTGTCAACCTCACTTTGCAGTTCACGACACTTCAAACAAAAAGAACTACCAGAGTTAGAACATACCTCGCCTGTTGATTTGCTTAAATCAGCCATGAAAGCAGCAACATCAGTAGCCATCTTCTTCTCTGTAGCATTCTGTTCTCCATCAACTTTCTCAGCTACCTTCTCTTGCTCTCCCTCAGCCTCAGCTTTCACTTCTTCATCAACAACTAGAGCTATCTCAGCCATGAACGCCTGTGAGGCATTGTTATCTCCCTCCAGATGAACACTCCAATCATAAGAACCCTCTCTAGCAATAGAAATCAGGGACTTTCATCCAGTGTTGTTTGACGCATTCATGTTGCTTGAACCATGACCAGGAGAATCTTGAAAGGATGAACTAGAATGAGATTCAGACTTAGGTCTTTGACACTCTCTAGCGAAATGTCCATAGTTGTGACAATTGTAACACTTCACTTTCGATGTCAAAGCCCACACTCTTTCCAACAAACTTCCTGCCCGTTCTGTTCATGAACCTCTTCACCCTTCTAGAGATCATGGCCATCTGCCATTGCAAATCCATCTCCTCTAAGTCATCAGGGTTGATCTGATCATAATCTTCATCTAACGTAGCAGGATCAGATATTTTTCCCTGAATGTAGTTCTCGTAGGAAGCAACAAAAGAAGCAAGCAATGCTAGATGATCTTCAGCACTTTTGACACTCAGAGGCATAGACCTATTACTGCTGTTATTATTACTTGATTGTTATCTCTTAGCCCCAGACGAGCCTCCTGAAGCAGCAACAAAACATACTTCACCCTCAGCATTTGTCACGATCTGCTCATTCTCACATGAGAGAAACGCACTTGCACCATCACTTGAAGCATTGTTGGAAGATGAAGGTGTAAGACCTTTATAAATCCCCAGATCTTGAACCTGATCATATCCAGTCTCCTTCTTCTTCATATTGAGCTCATAAGCTCTCAATTCCCAACAATCTCTTCCAAGTCTTTCTTTTCATAATCAACTTCACCTTTTATCATCAAAGTATAGATATCACACTTTGCAGGTAAAGCATCCAGCTAACTTGTCGTTAATCTCCACATCCGTGTATCCCTCTATGTCATAATTATCTATTTCTGACATCAGATGATAATATCTCGTGATAATATCTTCAAGGGATTCATTTATCATTCCTTTGAACACAACAAACTATTTCCTTAGCATATCAACCTTGTTCTTCTTCACATCAGTATTGCCCTCATACCTCTTCTCTAGGGCATCCCACATCTCCTTCGATGTAGTATAATGCTTGAATGTATGTTTGATGCCATCAGGTAACAACATCTTTATAGCAGCTAAGGCTTTCTTCTCAGACTCATACATCCTCTTTTCAGCTTCAGACATATTTACATAATGCAGTAACATGTTGTATGCCCTCAAAATCATGCGTTGGGTTAGCGTACTCATTTTGAATACAGATCCACATCCGTGTGTCCTGATATTCAATAAAAGATTGAAACATATCCTTCCAAGTAAGATAGTTCTCTACCTTCAGGATCTTTGGAGGTTTGGTTGTGGTGCCTGCCTCGTGTTCCATTCTTAACAGCTCATTTAGGTTAGACATATTCGTCATTTTTACCGAACTGGCTCGTTAAAAACGTTAAAACTTGTCCGAAATGAGTTGTTACCAAATTATACTGTTAGACTCGTCTCGACGATACGATTCTAATGATGTATATTGTCCGATAATGATTTTAGGAATTTTCGTGCCTTTTTTTGTCCTAAAAATCACACGAGCCTAACCGTGCAACCGGTATGTCAAGAATGTTTATGTATCAAATTCTATGTCCGAAAACGTTTAACTCTGGTTACGTCAGCTGGTTAACTTTCCACTCTCTTAATCCTAACTCGGAACAGTACCAAATCCAGAACAGTAACTCTAATTGACAATCAGAGATGAAAATCCGGATCAGTAATCCGAATTGATAATCCGAAATGGTGATCCGGAATAGTGATCCGAGATGAAATCCGGAATGCACTGTTCTGATCCGAAATGGAAATCCGGAATAGACTATTCTGACCCGAGATGGAATCCAGAATAGTTCTGATCCTAGATGGAATCCGGAATAACTTCTGATCCGAAATTCAATCCAAAATGGAATTCGAAATGGGCTTTTCAGATCCAAATTACACATTTCTGATTCGAAATGGGCTTTTCTGATCCGAATTTCAACTCTGCAATCCGAAATGCTTCACTTTTTGATCCCAAATGCAAGTCTCCAATTCGAAATACCTTGCAGTTTATCCGAAATCACTGGAAAACCCTAGAATAGCCTCTGAAACCCTAATTAAGCCGTCACAAACTCCAAAACAGCCTCCAAACATCCAAAAACCCAATTTTTCTGTTGTCACGATTCTGAACCGAGCAAAAATCAAGAGCCGAATGCTCTGATACCAATTGTAGGTCCCCTGGTGCTTATGGATCTTCACAGAATTGTCTATCTAATCTAGAGTGCGGAATCCCCTAGATCAGATTTCACAGAAACAAGAACAAGAACACGAACAATTCCTTCAAACAGTATTCTATTGATTATCTAACACAATGTGTTTACAATCAATTCAAGACTCTCTCTCTAAACTCTCTCTCAACAACTAAACAGCAACACAGCAATAGAACCAGCAACCTAAACCCTAATGCAAACCTCCCTATATATAGAGATAGGTTATGCAACTGGGCTAGGGTTTCCTACGTGGACTGCTAATTGGATTAAGGCCCAATTCGCTACCATGCACTATCTAGTGTCTAGTTCAGCCCAATTACTTCTAATTAACTATTAAAAAACTAAACCTGCTAACCGTTTATCATTTTACTAATTACAAGATGTCCAAAAACCAAATCTAAGCTGTTGTCACAAATATGCACCAACATTAACATTTCAATTTATGTGCCTGCACATTGTGATGGTATGTTACCGCTTGCATTAGATTGGTATCAGTTTGGTTTGTTATTGTATAAAAATCATACATGCACTTGGTATAGAAATCAACACATGTTTTTACATGGCCGGATCGATAAAAACAAACATCGGTACTAACACCGATGTTGTTTGTACAGCACCCATCGGTTTAGAGTGTCAGGTACCGGTAACGTTATTCATTTATCATCATAGATAGAGTTGTATAAAAGAAATGTTTTTGAAACCGAAACCATAAAAATGAATACAGGTACTGGTATTGATGTTCAGTATGGTTAGGTAGCAATGTGGTGTCAGTTTATCAAAAGAAAAAATATATATATAAACTCCTAAACCGAAAATGATGTTTTTCGATTCGGTACGATATTTATCAAAAAGAAAATAAAAAAATAATAAATATCGGAGGGAATATTTAATATTATTTTATTATCATAATTATTTTTGAGAGTATTTTAATTTTCTCCAACTTTTTAAAATATGATATTTTTTGAATGTTTGACTATGCACGTACAATATTCTTATTTTTATCTATGTCTCAATATAAATATTACTTAAAATCGAGTTGTAAATAATAATAATAATATAATAATAATAATAATAATAATAATAATAATAATAATAATAATAATAATTTAATAATAAAATAATAATAATAATAATAATAATAATAATAATAATATACACGTAATCGAAAAACGAACAAATATGCCATAAAGGTTGTTTCACGGTTTAATTTTTTTATATTAATTGACGCAATTGACTGATTTTCGTTATTTTAATAATATAGTTCAATGCTTTATAAATTTCCCAATAACTGTTACAATGTGCTTACTTTTATTTACATTTCGATAAAAGTTGTTTTTATACAACTTGCCGTGGTTTACTCTTTTCATTATTTTTATGATATAGTTAACTGCTTTATGAACCAAAATCGGTTACGTCTGGTTTTATCACAAACCAGATTGATATAAGTATCTGTCATACCCTTAATTTCTACATGCGGGGTTTTACCGCGAGGCTCGTGACATATAAGGATCAAGCTACTAATCATGTTGAGCTATTTTGAATTAATTGGAAAATGTTTAACTACCACATTCAACATGAATAGTGATAATAGTTTCAAAGAGTTTGAAAACATGTGTTTAAGTTAATAGCAAAAAAAAAGGAAAAAAATTCCAAACATAATCAATGACCACAGTAATTTTGCATGAATAATGAAAACAGTTTATTAAAAACCATGACTCTCTCTCTCTCTCTCTAAGCTGCATGTTCCCATATGCGATGTACCTAACATCCTACAAAGCATGCTCAAGTTTATCAATAACAAGTTGGTGAGTTCACAATTTTAGCTCAACAAAAAGTAAGTTCTAAATACAAAGTTTTAAAGGCATGTCATGAGTAGCTAACCCACTGTTAAGCAACTAAACACGTGGTATCGAATATTGATGTTATAAGTTTGTGTGCCTTCCACATCAATGTCTATCCGCACTGATGCAATAGTTAAGGTCGAAAGTTCACGCCCGTTTGCCAACCCGACAAATAATCGGTATAAATAGTAGGGACTTTCAAGATAGATGTTCCGTTAGCCGACTATAGACATGAAATTAAATTAAAGTATTTAAGTTATCATATTTCATCCATGAATAAAAGTGTAGTCCCAAACCAGGGATAATGTAATCCCAAAACTAGGAATTGCATGCTTTTAGTAAAGTAATGAACTCACTTTAGATTTGTTCAGCTAGAATTTAGTGACTAGAGTTTATTGTGGTCAACCACGTCAAGATATGGTTATCGTTTAATCTGTCACACCCCAACCGATGGTGGAATCAACGGAGTGAGACGAACGAGATTGCTTGAAACTTCATAACAGTAATGTGACAATATTTAATTCAAAACCGATTTCTTTCATTGATAATCATTGTCAAGTACATTACAAGAAATTAGAATACAACAATTGGAAATTTAAAGTATGACAAGATTCATTAATAATACAATAACAAAATCTAGCATTTCTACATACGTTTCTAAGGTGTCCCTACTAGATTTCGTCAATATCAACATCATCGACCTGCAACATGTTTAAAAGTATACTTCAACACACAAAGCATTGTTGAGTACACAAGTTTAATATATGATAAGTATGTAAAAGATTTAAACGAATCCGCATGGCAAAAATAGTTAACTAGATTAATGTAATCATGGCATGCAATTATACAAGTCAACCCTCTGATTACCACATTAATTTAAATGACTTAACATGACCATAAGACTGCGGGCGGTGCGTTACTCCTATAGCACTATACATGTTAAGGGGAGGCTCGTACGAAGCTAATGACAAGTGAATCACATAAGAATGTTCCAAGAAAACAAATCAAGTAACACATATTTTAGCATGCATGAATGCATTGTTTGTGTTAGAATAAAGTATTAGTGTGAATGTGTAATTTAAAGGTTAAACATATTGCCACCAAAGTGTAAAGCGAAAAAGAGATTTCAAGTATACTCACGTTTTTGCAAAGCTTTCCTTTGGTAATCCCATGAAGAGTTAGAGAGTTGGAGGATGGAACACCGAGGTCACTCTACATGGGGTAAACAAAGGTGTGTGAGTATTCGGATTTGGTAGTAGTTCAGATTCGGAATTAAAGTATCTAAAAGTATGTATACACAAAGTAATTATCTAATTTTAAACACCCGTTTTTGACACTATAAGTCCCGTAGGGGTTGATGTGATTTCAAGGGTCAAGTTACCCATTAAAAATCATAATGAGAGGTTCAAGACGTAGATAATATAACCTATTGCCATGACAAGTAACCATCCGATTATCAGGGTTCGGTTAAATATATGTTTATATATATATATATATATTATAGTTTACATAATAATTCTTAGTTAAATCCATCAAGAGTATTAATAGATTGTCATGTAAGTCAAGCATGGAGGATTAACATCATTGTATGATTCACCAATACACAAATCATCACAAGGATGATTCAGATGGTCATGAATGAAAAGGAAATGTACAACTTCTTACTATATCATGTAGCCAAGTAAGCTTTAACCTGGGTGAGTCATTCCTGACATGGAAAGAGTTAACTAATTGTCAGAGGCTAGACGGGGTTAAGTTACTTTAAATCTAGAAAACTACTTGAGATAGTAAGGTAAAAACATCAAGTGAGGTGGTCGAATGAAGTTTGGATAGCCAAAGCTTCCAAGTATTCACACATATACCAAAACACAAGTCTTGCCATAAGAGTTATGGCAAGCTCGGATGGTTTCATCACCTGTGGGTTGTATGAAGCCTAGTAAAATAGAAAGTTTAGAGGTGTTTGCACCTCTTAAACTCATAGGAATATTTTCCTAACAAGTTTCATAACCTTAGATAAGCCTAAGAACAAATAGGCACAAGATTGAATTAAGAAAAACATAGTTTACAAAGTTTTAACAAAATGTTCTTCCAAAACAAAAAGATTGGACCTCAAAATGGTGATGTTTCACCTTGGTTTACCATGGTAAACCTGTGGAAAAACTCCTAGAAGTGTTCTAAGCTTGTAGAGGAAGAAGAAGTGAGGAAAAATGGAAGAAAAGTGAGTTTGAACTTAGTTTTGTACTTAGAATGTTTCTACCTTGAACTTGACATTTCTGGAGATTTGAGAGTATTTTGAAGGTATGGATGAGTTTGGAAAGTGAAAATGGATGAAAGGAGGCTTGCTTATATAGAGAAGAGGTAGGGTTTTGTGTTTATGAGCTTGAATGGTGATTGGGGAAGGAGAGATGGCCAATGTAGGAGTTGAAAACCACTTTCTTCGAATTATGGGGCTTAGCGTTACGCGTAGCCCAAAGGGGGAGGGCGTCGCGTGACGCGGCGCCTCCTTATCCATTTAAAGTTTGGTTTATTATATTTTGGCCACAAAACATTGAATTGGTTGTCATTTTATGCATAACCTTGGTATTTAACATGTTTCTAAGTGTATAAAGTGCATATAAGTATGATTCGAGTATCGAGAAGGTATATACAACTATTGGCACGTATAATAGTATTAGAACAAGTATTTACGACTGATTGTATGTAAAACAAGTATGAGTTTGCGTGAGAGAAGAATGTATTGAGTTTGCACATATATAATTTGTACATATGACAAGTATGTATAATCAATGTATAATTTATGTAAAACGATTAAGTTTATTACGATCAAAGTCTTGGATTACAATGGTTGGAACAGAAAATACGATTACAAGGGAATACAAGTTTCCAAGAATAGAATACATGACAAACTTTGTAAATAAAGAAAGTTAAAAAAGGCGAGGCGTTACATAATCGTTAGTTATCATTCATATAAGTCAAATAGATTCTACACTTATACTACTACATAATATGCGTACATGTTGACAATTAGTTGTTCCTTCATGTGGTTATGTGCATGTATACAACTCATAACATCAAGTAACAATTAACAACTCGTACTAACAAGCAATTGCATTCATACATATAACATAAGGTTTCAGCAGTTTCAGCTCAATATCTGTTGTTGAGCTGTTTTCGTAAATTTTGTATAAAATAGTTAACAAACTAGAAAAATTACAAATAATTTATGAGACGTGTCATTAGGTCGGAAAAGGTTTGTGTAATTTTCTCAAAGTCTAATTGTTTACAAAAAATCACCAAAAATCATTTAGCACAGAAAGGGCAATTTCATCACATTCTGTCGACATGTTATGGTTTATTTTATAGAAAAATCCTCATCAATCCAATTGACAAAATTCCAGTCGAAGAATATTGCAACCTCCTAGGACTATCTACTGTGAAAATTTCAACTATTAGCTCCAATCATAGACCAACTTATAATCTTCATAACAGGCTTCAATTTCTGTAGAAAAACACAACATGTACCTGTGTTTTCGTTTTAATCTTTTGACTAACCTAAATTTGTCGGAAAATTATGAATCTAGTTGGGTCAAAAAGCTATTTCATTAAACTTAGTTTTAGACTCAAGAACCAACCATTTTCGTTAGGTTTTGATCAAGTTACAGTCCATACAAATTGACACAAAATCCTTCATAGAAGCGGTTTTAAATCTTATCTTTGTGAAAAGGTGATTGCGATCATGTTATCATACTTTTCTACTGCTAATACATATATAACAATGTGTAGGCCAGTTTAATCATCAAGTCATCATCAAAATCATGTTACACACCTGTAACACCTCGTAAAATTCGTGTTCGGTAATATACAAACACGTGTTCATGCGCTCGAACAATACTTCAAATGAGTTAGCCACTCAACTCCTCAAACATGTCCAAAAATCTAAAAAAAAATTATGACCCTAGCTTAGGGTCCCGGACCATAAGCTACGGTCCAGGCTTTCTGGTTTGGTTTTAAACCAACCGTAAGCTACGGTCCGGTGACCGTAGCCTACGGCGGGCCACTAGAACTTCACTTTTACACCATTTTAACTTTCAAATAATAACCCAAAGGCCCCTAGACTTTATTATTACATTTTCCTTTGCATAACTAAGTTATTTTTCGACCCGAACGACTCCTGGTTAAGGTGATATATTTTGATTCACCATTCTTGACTATCACACATCATCACCGAACATTTAACCTTACTTGTTTGGGTAATTTAACCCATGAAACCATAAGTATTCGTGTCTTTCACTTTTAAGCTAGTAAACACTTATAAGTCGTAAAAACACCTAGTGTGACACCCGTTAACGTTTAGTTATTCGTACTGTTCTTCAATACATCTTTGTTGAATGAAAAGACCAAGTTGTATCATTATGTCATTGGATATAAGTCAAGGGACAATTCATGACAATCTACAAAACTATTTTTTGAGGGACTTAAAGTGTCAGAACCCCAAAATTCGGTCAAGATGCCACCTCTCCTGCAAAATGCCACACTCTTGCAGCTCTTGTACCTTGCTAGACACTTGTGAAGATCCTACAACACCTCTAACACATGGCTTCATCTTCACACACCTCCTTGCACTATAAATAGCCACTTAGTTCACCTCAATTCCTTGCTCATTCACTATTTCTCCTCTCTATTACACTCTTTGAAGTTCCTGACCATTTAGGAGCTTCTCTTTGATTTCTAAGTTTCCCTTGGATCATTTGTAAATGTTCCATCTCTGCTCTTTTCTTTTTATATGCTTTTAATAGCCAAAAGTCAAGCATTTTTGACAAATGCCTTGACTTTCGGTTAAGACCATTATGGTCCATCCATTGTTCAAAATGAACATGGCTAAGTGATCGTAATTAGGAAGGTATTAATCCCTTAAAAGGGCACCTCCTAGGGATCACGTTTACTAGGTCAATTGACAGGCAAAGTTTATGTTTTAAAAAGTCAAACGGGTCAGATTTCATAAATATTATAATCTGAATTTATATGTGTTATAAACATGTTTTTGACACTTAAACAAGTTGGTAATAATTATTAGAACATGTGGGAACATGTTCGATCCGTCAATTTCAGTCATAGGGTCGGTTCGCAACCGAAAGTCGTGAAGCTTGACTTTTACTTTGACTTTCGATTTTGACCAGACTTAGATTAGTTTACTTCTGACTTATAGTCGCATTATGATCGTAATACAATGTAGCATAACCCTCTGAGGTTATATTACTTGATCATAATCATAATCTGAGTTTATGAACAAGTTCCGTAAAATGTCAATTTTGACTAAAATGCCCTTTTTACATAAAACAAGGTTTTAATCAACTATCAACTTGCAAATGAATAACCTACTGATATGTTAATGAAATTAACATATTAGGATCTTGATATTCTGATCGTAAAATGATTTTAGTATAATATCGTAAACTATACTTTTTAAATGACCAAATTTCCCTTTCGGTGCATAGTTTGGTCTTAAACCATAAATCACACTTATGTGTAAATTCTTATTGATAATATATCATAGTTTAAGTATTTTCTAGAATGTTTATGATCATTACATCAAAATACATGCAGGTTCCTTTTATACGTCACATAAAGGTCAAAACGGCTAATAAGGCGTAGTTTTGTTTTAAAACCTCAACGGGCATATAAGTTGATATCCTACTGATATTAAAACTTATTTAAAGTATAATGACATATAGAACTTGTTCATGACTCATCCGGTTACCCGATATTGCGTATATGCATACGGTTAAGTATATGTAACTAGTTTACGAAAATTAACCGAAACGGGTTTAACCTTATCATTTTAACCTAAAATTCCAGAATGTTAATTGTTTACCCAAATTATACAAGTTATAGTACTTGTTGGGTTTAAACTACATTCTACCCGGTCATCGCTTAGTTTAACGTATCGTACCGTTTTGATCCTTTAAGCTAGTCGGTCTAAGTCTATGACTTAAATAAGACGGTTAGCATTCTAATTGGTTAGCTTATGCCATAATCCAGACTAGAGCCTTCCAGTAAATTATCGTGTCCTGGATATCCTCGGCTCAATATATTAGTTATTGGCCACGACCTTAGCGCGGGGTGTAGGCATACACCTGACAGACGCTCATATGCTAATTACCCAAGACGTTGGGGATAATCCTTCGTGAGTTCATAAGTGGTGTGTATTTAATCATATCTTGGTTTCTGTACTGGGCCCTGTATGTATTGACAAACATGTGAATCTGATACAAGGTTGCAAGGTCAACATTCCCAAGTTAATAAAAGATTTTGTGCCGTTTTGCACTAAAAAATCATTTTTGTTTTCAAAATGAGTCATTTGGGTGTATTTACCAGCGAAAGCTGACGTATCGTCCAAAGGCTAACTGCATGTACAATACAAAATAGGTCGGAAGCTGCTCGATAGTGAATAAGAGGATCTTGGAAATCTTTAGATCTGCCATAAAGTCTGTTTTATATTCTTTCTTGTACATTTTAATGATCCGCCTTTGGATCTTCTATTACGAGCCTGTATATTATTTTATTTTGAACATTCGGTTTGTAATAGTAATTTTACTTCAAGACTTCCGCTGTGCAGTGTGTTTTTGACAATCATGTTATCAACTGACGTCACAATACTCCCACCCGGGCCCACCGGTGTATGGATTTGGGTTGGAAATCTGGGGTGTGACAAATACGCCTGAGATATTAAATCTTGCAGTTTTAAATCAAGACTACCTCAGGAAAATACTCTTGACTTATTTTCCCTATACGGGCTTGGGTTACGGTAAATTATTACTGCTTGGTCGGAAATGGGATCAATCGAACGCCGGATTGTGGTTAGTAAATCCACATATTTTGTTTTGATCAGTTTTGTTTGGTAACTTAAACATTGGGGGTTAACGACCGTGTCCTGGATATCCTTGGCTCATTACATTAGTTAATGGCCACGACCAAAGCACGGGGTGTAGGCATACACCCGACATATGTGAATGCTAAATTATTTTTACCCACAAGTTGAGGATAACTCCTTTGTAGGTTCAAAAGTGGTGTGTACGTTAATGATGTCTCGGTCTCTGTACTGGGTCCCATATGTATTAGCAAACATGTAAAGTTGTTAACAAGGTTACAAAACTGACTTTCCCAAGTTATAAAAGATTTGTGCCCTGTGCACTTAATTTTAATTTTTAAAATGTTTTCAAAATGGGTCAGTCGGGTGTATTTACCAACGAAAGCTGACATATTTTCAAAAGACTAAGATGCAGGTTAATACGAAATAGGCTGGAAGCTCCTCGGTAGTGATATAAGAGGATCTTGCAAATCCTTAGATTTGCCCAAAGTCTGTTACACATTTTTGTACATTTTACAATCCGTCTGTGGATCTTTCATTACAAGCCGTTTGTATATTATTTTTCGTACTTTGAATATTTGGTTTGTAATAGTAGTTTAAACTCCAATACTTCCTCTGTGTTGTGTTTAATTGACGATCATGATATCAACTTACGTCAAGATATTCCCCACCCGGGCCCACCGGTGTTTGGTTGGAAATTCGGGGTGTGACAACATCTAAACCCTATGCATATGTGCAAACATATACGTAACATCTACATTAACCATTCACCAAAATCATTAATGACTTGATTCGAAAAAACCCTAGTTTTCGATATTCATGTTCTCACATAAACATACAAAAAAAACACGGTTAAAGAAAACTATAACAAGATTGAGATGGATTACCAGAAGCGACTCACCAAGATCCAGCCACTAATCGTGTTGAACAAATTATTAAAGTTATCACAATCAACACGAATAGTGATCAATGTTTACAAGTCCAAAACATAGTTTAAGTAAACAGCAGAAGCAAGATTAAAATCCAAACACAATTCAAAACCATACTTTCATAGTAATATTAAAATGTAAGTTTAATAACCTACGACACTCCAACAATTGTAACTCTCCATCCATGTTGTACCTTACGACCTGCAAAGCAAGCAATAGTGTGTTAACATAAAGTTGGCAAAATCACAAATTTTAGTTAAGCGAAAAGCGTTAGCTTAAGTTCACAAGAAAATTGTTACAAGTATGTCTTGGGTAGCTTTCCCTCATTAAGGTAACTAACTGTGTGTACCGAAGGCTGACGTTATAGTATTTTTTTTGTGCCCTCACCAATTTCTATCCACATTGGCGAATTGAAAATGTCAATAGTTCACGCCGGCTCCCAGCACGGTGTGGGGTTTGTCAGACCGAATAGCGCTATCAACTAACCGCCTGCCTACCTGGCATACTAATATGTAAAATGTGTATGGACTTCCAAATAGAGTTTGCGCTTAGTTTATATGTACTATTTCACCTCAAGTGGATAGTATGTAGGTGGTTCGTTCCAAAATAAGAACGCGGCGTAGCCCCAACCAGGGCTACCATAAGGGTGTTGTCCCAAACCAGGGACGCATGCTTTTAGAAAAGAGTTGAGAACTCACATTAGTTTGCTCGGCTAGGAAATATGTGAATAGTAGCAAAAATGGTCAACCTCGTCCTGATATGGTTACTGTTTTAGTTAGTTTGTGCTCACGTATTTCTACACGTATACTAACACACAACCATGCAATCACGTTGACATTTAATTAACTAGTCGTGCGGGTATGTGCATGTGTTCATCTCATAACATGCAATGCGTTCATTGGCACTCGTTTAGGTTTTAAATGACAACTATCACCTTGTAGTAGCACCCAATTACACTCAAAGCACCTACATTAACTCTCAGCATGTTTCAGTTTCAAATCAGATTTTGAGCTATTTTACGAAATTTATTTAAACTACCAAACAAACTCAAAATATTATGATATTTTTATGAAACATTTCATTTAGTCCAATAGACTTGTGAAATTTTCCCATTATCAAATTATTCATAGAAAAAATCAATAGAAATCATCTATCCCACGTAGGTCTGATTCGTCACATTCTTGCGATAGCTTATGCCAAAATTCATTTAAAAATCCTCGATAACTCATTTAACGAAATTCCAGTTGGAGAATTTTAACATCACAAAGTACCATCTACAGCAAAATTTTCTAGTATTAACTAAAATGCTACACCAGGTTATGAGATTTGTAATAGGCTATAAATTCTGCGAGAAAACACAGCCTGAACCTTTGTCACGGAAAAAATTATTTAAAATATCAGCTAACGTCGAAAAATTATAATTCCAGTGGGTTTGAAAGATATTTCTTGGAACTACATCATAGACTCAAGAAACATTTATTTACGTTCAATTTTGACGTCAACACAAATTGACTGTAACTTTCTAACAAAAGTTGTTCTATTAACCAGCTTCTCAAAAACGGTTTTTATAGTTTTATTATCATACTTTTCGATCAAAACAACATATATACTCCATCTACAGTAGGTTATCATCATATATCTCAGATTGTACATCACATATGCATCAAGAATCAATCAAGGTTATCAATTATTCCTACCATGATCAAGTTAAAATCGAAACCCTAGTAACTATACAATCACATAGAACTCACAAACTTCATCATTGATCAAGAACTTATTAACTATACAAAGCCTAGCACTTAAATATCATGATTTCCTAATATTTTCAGCCAAGATCATGTATGTGTGCCTAAATCTCTAAACAAGATCAAGGTACGTTACCGTGAGAGGCAGACTTCGATTAAGGGCTTGAAAACCGAAAAAGATGAAGTTTTCGTGCCTTGTTCATCGTCGATCAGAGGAGACCCGTGAGAGATGAGTGTCATAGTATCAGTAACGATATTATTCAAATCAGCACTGTCATTCGTTTTATCGTTTTCAGTCGTTATAAAACACGTGTAGATATCATTTTGAGCGTATCTTTTTTGGTTATTATTCCATGGATTGGTATCGTACATGCGTTGTTGTAACAAACCAAAACCATAATGACCGAATGTCCGCCCAACGCACGGCGAATCACACTAGTTCGTGTTATTATCAGAATTTTGTGACTTTTGTGATCGTAAACTTGAGATCATTGTTATTATTATTATTTCAAATAATTCAAATTTTGCTAGTAAAACAATTAACATCCAGAGTAAATCAAGTTTTTTCGTTTGTTATACTAAATTCACTTTCTATTTATCTAAAAGTTACTCAAACTTTATTATGCCGTCGGGAGGAGCTTCACCCTTGATACCTTAGCCACCAATTAAGGTATGGGTTTGGGGAAATTTTGGTATGGCCGTCCCAAACGGGCCGCAATCAGATGGTTTGCAAGGGGGGTTTTGGGTACCATGTTTCCAGGTTTGGTTTACGGGATTGGGTTTGGTCGTGGTTTACAAGTTTAGGTTCTGAATTGTGGTAGGTTAGGAATGAATAATTTACATGTGTGTGTGTGTGTATATATATATCGAGTTTTAGTTGTATGAATGCATATATATTCAAACGTGTGTTCGGTTTAATCGTGCGGCGTGAAATGTGAAAGCATAAACGAACCGTAAATAAGTAATCGAGGAACTCAATGGTGTTAACCTTGAAAATATGGGTTGTCACAAAGGGTGTCCGAGTTTAGGAGGGTTCCGGGTTAGTGTTCCGAGTTTAGAGACCCTTCTGAGTTTAGGTTTCTTTCTGAGATTAAGAGTCTTGTTTTGTTATATTCACATTAAGCCCCTCAAGTTTAATAACATTAAAACTATAGTAGAAAGTTATCAATTGAACTTTGTGTTTAACGAAACTAGTCCCACTAATTTATGTTAGTTCGCGTGTTATAAACTATGTGTAACGTGCATGCAAGTACGTATATGTCCGCAAGACCATGAAGATTTAACTTAGCAGTTTAACGATAATAACCTGAAATACAAGTTGTTATAGTATCGGTATTATTCAAATCAGCACTGTTATTCGTTTTATCGTTTTCAATCATTATAAAACACGTGTAGATATCATTTTGAGCGTATCTTTTTTGGTTATTGTTCCATGGATTGGTATCGTACATGCGTTGTTGTAACAAACCAAAACCATAATGACTGAGTGTCCGCCGCAACGCATGGTGAATCACACTAGTTCGTGTTATTATCATAATTTTGTGACTTTTGTGATCGTACACTTTAGATTATTGTTATTCTTATTTCAAATAATTCAACTTTGCTAGTAAAACAATTAACATCCAGAGTAAATCAAGTTTTTTCGTTTGTTATACTAAATTCACTTTCTATTTATTTATAGTTACTCAAACTTTATTATGTCGTCGGGAGGAGCTTCACCCTTGATAACTTAGCCACCAATTTCTTGCGTACTCTTTTGGTCGATTGATTGAACTTGTCTATAAAATCAACTCAGGTCCTCATGGTTTTTTCAATTGTTCTCACGGTTCTAGCGATATATATATATGTATGAATGTTGTTTTGTATCTAATCAACAAAGCAATGCTTGATTACATGGTCTACAATAGTGTTGTCCATAAAGTTCGTGGTTGCAGTTGGCTCGAAGCTCGTTTGCACTTAGCTGGGAAAAAGCTCGCATGAAGTGGCTCGATTTGAAACTGAGCTTCGAGTTGGCTCGGTTTGGTTAGTAAGTGAGCCTAACTTGGCTCGGCTCGCTTTGTAGCTCGGATTATTTACTTATAATATATTACTATAAACTTATTATTATTTACATGTATGTAGGAGTGCAATTTGATATATATGACATCTTTGAAGATTGAATACTGTGCTAATGAACTAATATTGTATTTTATTGAAATTTAAAACTTATTTTGTGTTGTTGAACTTCATTTTGATTTATAATATATTATGTTGAATTTATTTTGGATATATCCTTTTGAACTATTGAATAATATTTTAAACTACTGAATTTCGAGAGCCATGTATTAATTTTTGTTTTTAAAATCGAGCCAAACCAAGCTAAACCGAGTCAACTCAGTTTAAAACCAAGCGAAACCCAAGTTTAGATTTTCAGCTCGGTTTCATATCCGAACCAATTCAACTTGGTTTATAATCAAGCCGAGTCCGAGCTTACCCTAATGCAACTCGGCTCATAAACAACTCTACAATCTACATTAAAATGCTTTGAGCATTAGAGTGTTAATCTTTTTTTTTCTTTTTCCTCACTTCAATTTACCTTTTTTTCTTATTTTTATGAAAATAAAAACTCAAATTTAGTTTATTGACTTTTTTTCTTTTGTTTATTACCAAACTTAAATTTAACCAAACAACTTTTAAGAATTTTTATCTAAAATCACCAATGCTAAAACTCCAACACTTAGTTATCTAAAACGCTATTCATACAAAATGCAATTTTAAAAGATCCGACTCCTTAAAGCTTTAATAGATAAACTAAACTAGAAATCAAAAAATAACTAAACTAACAAGACCCCGACCATAAGCTAAACAAGAAATCAAAAAATAACTTATTCTAGACTTAAAGCCACACTCAACCCAAGCCTAACATAAAAGTAAATCTATACAATCAAGTTTCATACAATTAAAACCATATAAAATAAAAACTATAAAAAACGATTGAAACATTAAAACAACATCTAAAGCATAACATTTGAGAGTCCATCTTGAGCTTTCCAAAAACCTTGAACTTGACGAAGCAGCAGCATCATTCTCATTCTTCAACTTGCCCAAACTCCAAACAACCATACACCAAAAAACATCACCAGCAGACACTAAACCTACAACAAATAATTAAACAAATAAACATTTTGACTTACACATGTGTAAATTCTCAGTTACACGTGTAAATTTGTTTTACACATGTGTAAGTTTCTGTTTTACATATGTGTAAATTCTCAGTTAAACATGTTTAAATTTGTTTTACGAAGTTTTGTTTTACACACGTGTAAGTTTCTGTTTTACACATATAAGTGTTTTTTTAAATATGTGTAAATGATTCTTATTTACACATGTATAAATTTGTTTTACACGTATGTAAGTTTCTGTTTTACACGTGTAAGTGTTTGTTTTACACATGTGTAAGTGTTTCTGTTTTACACATACGTAAATTCTTAGTTAAACATCTGTAATTTGTTTTACAAACTTTATGTTTTTAAACATGTGTAAATTCTCAGTTACAATAAAATGTAATTAAACAACATTGTAAATTCAACGAGAATTTAGTAAAACACAAACAAATAGCCAAAGATCAATAGCGCAATTAATACAAAATCTAAACTAAAGATCTTTAGACCACATTAAATAGGCCACAACCATTTGATACACTTGAAAAGTTAGGGTCTTGGTTTCACAAGGATATATTGATATTATGTCCGAAAACATGCTAGAACAAAATTTAGCTCACAATAGGTTCGAACTATATCAGTATTGCCACAAACACTGCTAGTACCATAGTCATCGACAACTCCTTCAACTTAATAAAGCTAGCTTGCGATAAAAGAAAACTGAAAAGTGTTTTTTAGAGTAATCTTGAATAATAGATATGATCGTTGTGTATTCAGGAATCCCATGATAACACAATTTTTTCAACCACGTTTGCTATCTTTAATTTTGGTTTTGTCTTTCAGTAAAGGAACCCAATATTTTTTTAATAAGTTTATCAAAGGACACCTTTTTTTATCTATGGTGTAACTTAGCTAACACTATTCAGTTTTGTAATAACTACAAAAGTCTTCTTGCAATGTACTAAAGAATAAGGAAATCAAATCAAATAGAGTCTTAATGTCGTGGGGATATAAGACATAGACATTTCAGCAAACACATTGTCTACAACTACTCAAACAAATATAATCCAACAAATTCAATCCAATAGATACTTAGACCTTAAACCTGTATTTAAACACCTCATATACAACTACTCAAACATAATTAATTCAATAAAATCAATGCAATAGACACTTAGATCTTTAATCCAACACCTCAAATGCAACTACTCAAACAGAAGTAACCTAACAAATCAACCCAACACACACACTTAGAGATTTCACCAAACACCTTATGTGTAGCTACTCAAACCCGCTATCCCTCTTTCATCCTCACATAACTCTCAAATCCCAACAAGATCCAAACCAACATACATCAAACAAAATTAAAAAAAAACACTATATACCCTCAATCAACAACAAAACGACAATCAATTGTAGATTAAAAGATGAATAATGCAAAATAAAAATATTGCAAACACAAAGAAGAATCAGAGAATCAATTACAGATGTACACCTTTCTTATGGTATCAAAGTCGACTTTTTCTTTAGTTATCTCAGGCGCAAGTCTTGTTTGTGGTGTCGAAAATCAATTGCAGAGAATTAGGTTTATGATTTCATGAGGATGAAGGTAACTTGGGGGCTGATGGTCTATGCAATGGTAATGGGTTTTTTGTGAATTTTTACCATTTTTCTCTTTTACATATTATTCAATGGTTCTCTACTCATTTAATCTCTTATTTAATCTTAGCCTTTGATTGATCATTATCAAGGGATGAAAATGGTTCCTAGTGTTCTCACAAAATTTAATGTTCTCAAGGTAATGCTCTCCTATATATATATTATATATATATATATATATATATATATATATATATATATATATATATATATATATATATGTATATGTATATATATATAGTGTGTGTGTGAGGTTCATTAGGGAACACTCTTAAATATTCATCTTAACATGTTAAAAATCACATTTTTCTAAATTTTTTTCGGCGCTTTTCTGTATAATTACATGTCGAAACATTTTTAATAGAAAACTAATTTTTTTTTAAAAAGTTTAAAAAATAGTTAAAAATTATATCTTATAAAATAACTTAATGTTAAAAATCAATTTTTTAAAATTCTTTTTAGCGCTTTTCCTAATAAAAGTGCGTAGAAACTCTTCCAATAAAAAAATTATTTTTGTAAAACAAATTAAACCATTTTTAAATGTTTTTATATTTTTAGTTTTTGATTTATTATTAAAAATGCTTCTACAAGTATTTATAAGGAAAAGCGCTGAAATTTAAAAAAAAAATTAATTTTAACATGTTAAGTTAAATTTTTAAGAGGGTTCCCTATTTCCTTATTTTTTTAGTGTTCTCCAATGGACCTCACACTATATATATATATATAATATATATATATATATATACATATATACATATATATTGGAGAGTTCAAACAAGAAGAAATTATTTGGAAAGAAGAGAAAAAAAAATTTCAACCAATAAGAATGTTTCACTTAATATTGTATTTAACGTTATTGTAAGGGTATATTAGTAAACTTACCTTAATTTGTAGGTTTTTTGTTTAATGGCTAACTACATTAAATTTCTAACTTATTTTCAAAATATATATATTTAAAAAAAATAATTTAGAGTATAGGATTCATTACCAGGTGTGTAAAATAAATTACGAACGATGTAAGATAAAGTATTTCAATATGTGTAGGAAATTTTTTTGATGTGTGTATGCATAAAGTTCTGATGAGGAAGATCATAGTTTAATGGCTAATTAACTAGTTAAAGATAATAATATTTGGGATAAGAGGAAAAACTATTTAATGTTATATAATTATATCCTTTGTGTCTTTTCTTCTCAATTAAATTTTCTTCTCAATTAAATTTTCTTCTCAAATGATCCCCAAATATATATATAATAGTGTACCCATACAAAACACTAAGTTATTTGTAGGTCCTGTCTGGGATCCAAATGCTCAGGTCTAACTATGAATAATCTAGTCCAATCACGTGTGTAATCCGTTTATTGGATTAGGTGACATGTAAAACAATATTACTTTACAATTCTACGTTTTCATTCAATGTTTAAACTTGTACATCCAGAAAATAACTTGATAAGGCTTCACCTTACCATTCGCAAAACTGTTACAGACTCAATGACCACGAACCTATTTATAGATTTTTAACTTCGTGCAAACTTGAGCCTTTCTTCATACGAAGTTAAACATACAAATATCAAACCTATGACAAAACATGACATGACTGGAAGACGTGGGCAATAGACATAATGCATCAACATTATTGATAGGCCCATTAGCCCAATACCATTTGATTTTAAAAAATAATATTAAAACAATATCCTTTAGTTTGGGCGGCAATTGGCAAACACCTGGAGAATGAAACAACACACACTTGTAAATCCTTGAACTACAAGCCAACAACCCACCACACAAACATCTAGTTCGTTTATTCTGATCGAAATTCCGGTAGTTCGTTTGCTTCTCTAGACGTGATGCCGCAAAGGCAGGGATGACACTGTTTTATATACCGTAGAATTCGCAATCCACCCACATCCTACTGTCATCTTCTTGCTCTTTACACAACTTCGACTCAGCAAATCGCAACTTGTAATTAGTTAAGTGTTATTTTGCGTATGTGGATTAATTGCGTGTTATCTTGTGTTAATTGTCGATTAGTTAAGTGTTAATTTACGTGTTATTTGGCATTATATTTTGTTAAGGCCTAAGGGGCACATGTTTTGAGCTCGAACAGGACACCTGAATTCTCAGGGCCGACTCTAATGAAAAGAATGTGTTCTTGTATATATTTACATAAATAAAAAAATATATATGTATGTAGCACTACAAGAAAGCGTTCATGCGTCTTTGCAATAGGGGTTGGCGTGTTGGTGGGAAATTTAGGCGTCGTTTATAATTTTTTTTTGATGATTAGGTGTCGCTATTGTGATGACACGTTCAACTTATAGCATCAACAGACCATATAGCCACGACAATTTGGCTCTAAAATTAGAGACGACATTTGTCGTCGTAATCGACTTTGACAGTTGTAGTGTGTGTCTAAATATTTTTCTAGTGCAATGTATTAGTTTTTAGGATTTGAAGAAACAAACCCTAAAAATATTTAATTGACTGCAATTGAAACATTGAAGTATATTTCAATTTTGCGTTGTTGAAATTTTCATAGTTGTAATTTGTTGAAGAGTAGATTGTCAACATCGTCCCTGAAGTTTCGACATATTTGATTTTTCATCCAAAACGACTTTTTTGTGCATTGCACTCTTCACCTTTGTTTTTTAGTAAAGTGCAATTTGACACCCTTGGCCATTGTCTAGATTGCATAGTAACACACTACCTTCCAGTTTTTGCAAAATGAAACCTTAAGGTGGGCAAATCCATCTCAACATGCCACAGATCGTTAGTCGACGGTTAGTCAACCGTTAGGTTGACTGTTAGTTTGAGGGTTATATTAGTCATTCTATCTTCATAGCTTACCAACCACATTTGAGATACTCCCTTATCTTTATTTGTTCACATTCTAACACCCTCATTTTACCCCAATGTCATCTTCTTCCTCACACACACACACACACACACCGGTGCCGGAGAAGTGAATGAATGGAATACAACGTCCAAGTAGAGAATGAATCGATCATTGGTACGATTTCTCTTCCTCTATGAAGCTTGATTTTCACTTTACGAACACATGATTTAACTTTATTAAGCTCTGATTCACTTTATTTGAAAATGTAGCAGGATTGATAGTGAAATCGATTTAGAAACACTACAAAGTGGTGCAGGTTACGGTGGTTTTGAGGTGGTTGAACGATTTCGCGTTCAACCTTGTTGTTGTCTTCCCGCCATCACCACAGATCTCCACCATCACCACCACCATCACTACCGCCGTCACTAACGCAATGCCATCACCACCACTGTCACTACCCGCCTTCACCAACACTAGAGTGCTTGTTTTGATTATGATGAAGTATTAGGGTTCTATTAACTTTGTGTATAATTATGTTGCTACTATGTGGTTTGATGAACTTATGATATGTAATTATGCAACTAACTAAGTTTCATGATATCTATCTATAATTATGGTTTAAATTTTTATCACAAGTTGTATAATTATGCAAGTCTAGGTCATTGGTTTAGATAGATTGTGTATTTGTGACATTTAAGTCCAAGTCATTGCTTTTCATGATGTCTCTTTGTTTAGATTGTGAAGAGTTAATAGGATTGGTGCAAGATTGGTTCATTACATAAGTCCAAGTCACTATTGGTTCATTACTAAAGTCTAGGTCACTGTCTGTTTGTTACATTTAAGTTCATGATGACGAAATTGGTTTGATGTATTAAGTCCAGGTCATTATATTCAGTTTTGGTATTAAGTCTAGGAAATTAGGTTCACTGTGTTAAGTAAAGGTCATGAAAGTTAATAGGAAATTTTGTAATTACTTAATTGCATCATAGTTTGATGGTACTGGACCGAAGCTTGATGGTTGTGCAGGTAGGTGGTAGTGCAGTGTGATCATCATCAACAACAAATTTGTTTAGGTTTAGGCACAGATGGTAGTTCAGTTTGATGGGTAGTGCAAGTTTGTTGACGATGATGATCAACCAGTATTTGATTTGATTATGATGATTAGGTGGTAGTGCCGGTTTAGGCACATGTCATGGTGATGATGATCAGTTGATGCACAACCAGTTGTGCACAATTGGTTTGTTTCATAATTTGCATAATGACACAATTGGTTTGTTCACATGTTGTGCAGGTAGGTCAATTGGTTTATTCATAGTTTGCATAGTGACGGAAGTGGTTTGTTCACAAATGTTTCGGTGGCTAAGTGCACAATTGTTTCGTTCATAGTTTCTGCAGGTAGTCATTAATATGCACAATTGGAAAATTAGTCGATTCATGCCCAATTGGCAAACCCGCACGTTTCAGATCACTTTATTTTGGGTTTGACTTAATAAAGTCAACCCATATTGACATTAGGTATTACTAATTAAAGTCACCCCATTTAGTTAACTTAATGTTTGTTCATTTTTGTTTGAATTGGATCTGGTCTAGTTTTGTTTGACATATGAAAGTCAAAGCAATTTGTAATTAGGTCAGATTTGTTGACTAATTAAAGTCAAATGGCCTATATTTAATTTTCATTTTGGAGAGAATTTCATATAGTGATACTGTTGAAACCATTGTGTGGCATAATGCAAGTATAAGCAAGTAGGATTATCTTT
Organism: Scalesia atractyloides; assembly: GCA_947069175.1. NCBI lineage: Eukaryota > Viridiplantae > Streptophyta > Magnoliopsida > Asterales > Asteraceae > Scalesia > Scalesia atractyloides. The sequence goes on along the minus strand of CAMTDV010000007.1, from coordinate 63,466,574 downwards.
TCATGTAAGGCATCGCTTTTTCGTACTTTCTTTAATTAGAAAGTATAATCGTATTTCTATTTATGGAAACTTGTATTCGTATTTCTTTTCCCAATTTTATAATCCGAGACTTGAATCGTAATAAAAATTCATACTTGTTATATATACATGTCTTATATGCATTCAATCGTTTTAAACTGATACTTGTTATACAAGCAAAGACTCATACATTCACACTCTGTAAGACCTGATTAAAATATTTAAATTTACTTTTTTTTTGCATTTAAACGACTAATTACAAATACATGTCATTAAAAATTTTCGAGTTTATTAAAAACTTTAGCAACATTAAACATTTGAACATGCCGTTACCGATTAGTTCCATAACAACGAAACCAAATGCGGAAGCTTGATCTTTGATGGTGTTCGGTTCTTCATAACGCTTGATCATCGTCCATAGATGCTTTCGATATCCTAAAACTAAAAGTTTGTAATTAGTTAGTATTATCACGTATAAGGGGGAATACAACATAACTAATTTAACAAATTTTTAAATCAGAAAAAATTAAAATCGTAGGTGGCGTCGGCGATGGCATTAAGCCGTGTCGGCGACGCCATGTATATAATAGCGTCGGAACAAAACTTCCGTCGGCAGTGAGATTGGACGTCGGACAAACACATGGCGTCGGCGACGCCCTCTTTTGTAGCAGTTTTGCTGCTGTGTTATTTAACTTGTTTGTTCGACCCGTTCAAGTCCAGTACTTTTAAACACGACCCGGGGCTTGCGGAGACGTATCCGTATAACACTATTTTCTGCTTTCATTCAACAGTTGTCTACCATAAGCTATGGTTGGTCACCGTAGCTAAAAGTATTCTACCGCAAGTATTTCCCTCTTGCCATTTTTGTTACGAAAACATCCGTAATTTATTGAATATAAATCCGTTTTCTATGAAACTTGTTTCTAAATGTCCGTAAAATATTTTCTTACATATTAACTTGGAATCCTTAACCCGGATTCCTAACTTTTGTGAATTGAGCAACCATTATCGGGTTTATGCGTATATTCGTTTTGACCCTTAAGGGACTTAAGCACTTAGGATTAAATCTCACCCTTTCTTTTCTTATATCTTATTCCACCCTAAGATTTATCTTTATCTTCCACCACAACTATACTTGTGGTAGATTTGTTATCGTAAAATCATTTTTACCTATTTCTACCCTTCGGTTCGACAATTTACGGAAAAGACCCATGTAAAGACATTAAACCAAAAAGGTTTATGCTTTTCACCTTTACACTACCAAAAGGGTTTTCTAAATTATAAAACTCATTTTTAAACTACCCTTAAGGTCATTTGCTTGTTTTTATCATTCGAGGGCATTTTGGTAAACTTAGACTCCTCTTTTATGGCAAAGGACTTTAAATAGCAAGTTTTGACCAAACGAGCATATTTTAACCATAATCTTATTTTAAATCATTATGTTCCTAATGTCTGCAATTTAGATTACAAAATTGATCTTGCTTTAAACAATCTGGTGTTCATTCAAAACTCATTTAAGACTTTAATTCCTTAATGATTGTTTGACCCATTACATGTACCTGACTCGAGTCATAGCATTCACCCGTTTAAATACATTGCACTATTAATTACTAATCAATAGCAACACGAATCATACGCTATTTTCCTGTGAGCACAAAACTTGACAAGCGATCGTTAGTTATTATTGTCAAATGGTGACAATAACACCATTTGACCCAATTGGCCTAAATAACTATTTTATCATTATGAGATGGTATTTATTTACCATCTTACTATTTAATCCGTTTCGGTTTACGCCATATGATCATTTTACTTAAGGTTGTTTCTTAATTCGTTCGACCCATTACGGCTTTCGCCATAGAGTGTCTTTTTCAAAGTTTAATTTTTATTTGTTATTACTTGACTAAATTACTGTTTTACCCTTTATAACTTCAGTTATGGTTTATTACCATTTTTCACTTGTTCCGAACCATGTCATTTCACGTCGGAACCTCATGTTTCCATTATTAATTTACCTTGTTCATAAGCCTTACTACAAATACATGTTCTACTTGAAAGATGTAAGCTTTACTTACCTTAAGTCCGTTCATGCTTTTTCGCACCTTTGAACTGTTTAACCCATTCTTCTCCAAGCTTCCACCTAGCTCGTCAAGAGTCAAACTATAATACAATATCCATAAGATAGTTAAATTAGTCATCAATACCATGACCATCACCCTTATGGATTTTTTTACCATATTTCGTATTCGATTTAATTATAGGCTGGTTTGACTTTTAAAAGTCAAACTGATGTTCTACATATATATATGCACTAACAAGCTGAATAAAACTCATTAGGCATTTTGTTTAACACTTGGTGGGCATCATTTTTAGGCCACCTATTTGGCTAACTTCCTTCACCAAATTTACCTTATTTCTTTCAATTCGTCATGTTTACACAATTATTAACATCAAGTTAGGAAAACTTTCAATCATCATAACTAATCTCTCAAGTTATCATAATAGAATGTGGGGATTTTATTACTATCTTAAAAACCCATTTCACTACATACATGGACTTTAATCCAAACATCAATTTAGCCAAGTATCTCACATTTTCTTGTAAATATGAACACTATATGCATGCTTAGACATCACTATAACATCAATCGCATTCTAACATCAAAACTACTTTATGTCAGGTTTGATCACTTGACCTAGTCTCTAGATTGTTCGAATATTTCATCTACACTAGTAAGTATAATGATCATCAACACAAATACATCATCAATTTCATTAGACTAACAATACTTTCAAACTCAAGGTTATCACCTTCAAGTTCTTCTTCACACAAAGTTGATGAAATCAAGTTTTACAACATACCTTATGATCCCCTAGTCTTGGTGATCATCAATTTACATTCATGTAGGAATTTGAGGCTCGATTTCTCCTTCAATTTGATGATTTAGCTCACAAAGGGTTTACCCCTTTTTCTCCTGCTCAACTTCGACCAAACACACACAAGTGTGTGTTCCTTGGTGTTTATTTTATTTTAAAGATATTAGTTTTAGATTTGGCAATTTTAGTCCCTCCCCAATGTTAGTTCTTACACATTATAGTTTGTAACTAGGTTATATTCCTAGTTGCCTATCTCTTGAAATTATCGACAAACATGATAATTCTATATTTTTTTAAGTTCGGGAATGCCACTACCCGACTTAAATTATGTCCTTGTAGCTCATGTCTTTTATAAACTTTATTTACTAAAAGCATTTGTTCGCCTTTTGTTAACATTAGGTTTATTTATTTGATTTCTAATATTTATCGGGTTTAACTTTTACCACCAACGGTATTTACCCGTTCATTCCTAGTTACTTAATTTAAATAACAAACCCGTTTTGGGGTGTTACACACTCGATACTCAAATCATACTTAAATGCGTTATACATGCAAAAATGATAAGTTATAGCCTGAAATGAAAGATAAACTAAGTTCAAGGATTAAAAATGACATAATCCAGAGAAAGTGGTTTCTAGCCCATGGATTGGTCCAATTTGTGTTTTCACATTAAATGCACTCAACCAACAACCCCTCTAACCTCATCTATGAATACCCACCTTCTCCCACTCTCATTTCACACCTCAAACACTTCTCTCTTTCTCTCTCCATCTGAAAGTTCAAGACTTTCAAAGTGAGTTCTCACCCTTACCTCCCTTCTTTGATTTTTCTTCCTTTCTTAACACTTGAATCACCTCTAGAAATGTTTCCATAGGTTTTCCATGGAAAACCAACTTGGAACATTACCATATTCGAGGTCTCAAGTGTAAGAGCTTTTCATTTTAATAGGATTTTCAACCCACAAGTGTTGTATCCTTCCAAGCTTGTTCTTGAAACAAGACTTGAGTTTGTAGTGTGTGATTGTAAGTCCCGTTAATCCGGATCTATCAACGATATCACACAATCACCAAGGATGGGCGGAATCCAAACTTGGTGATCTTCAAGAAAACCGAAAAGATGAAGAACAACACGAATCCACTTTAACACCTTGCACACATTTCTATTACTTGAACAAGCAAAACTGTCTGGTACAAGATGTAGGCTCTCTCTAGAGAAATCCCAAAAGTCTTAACCCTAGAAATGAATAAGCTTAGCTTATATACCTAGGGTAAGGCATGTCCCTCATGGGCTTGCCTGGCCCACATAGCCTATGGCATGCCCAAATGACCTATTAAGGTCCAAAACTAATACTAACTAACCCAGTTAACTAGCATATACTATTGCGTATATTTGATGCTTCAGTCTCACACTTCTAGGACCTAACAATCTCCCCCTAGACTGATGCATCAAATTGTCTTAATAGTATAAATTCAGCAACGTCTTCAACAGAGACTATGGCTGTCGCTATGCTGTAAGTGTTGTGGAAGTCAGTCTCATGCTTCTTGGACCTCACACTTCAACGAATTCTTAGCACTGGGTCTCTTTCTTCTGCTCTTGTGGTTAGCTTCATATCAGGATCTTGATCCGCTTTGCTTGAACATCTTTGTCAAAAAGAATGCGAGAGGAAGAATCTCAGCAGCTCTTTTCTTCTTCTTCAATCTTTCTCTTTCAAGCAATCATGTTCTCAGGTACTTCTTCAAATGTACTATCACTGTCAGACGATGATTGGCATCTGGTTCTTCTGACTCAGGTACACTTTGCTGTTGTGATGCTTCATACTTTGTCAGCAACTAACAACATCTCAATTTTAGCAACCCATGTTTCTTGATCTAAATCAAGTTCTGCACATTCTCAGAAACTTATAAGCAAACATTCTTATGCAACAGGGAGAGTACCACATGAACACTTGGTACATCCCAGTACTTGTACTCGGATCGAAATTCAAATTTCTTTCATCCTTTGATGATTAGTCAAATCTTCAAGAACGGTTAATAATTTTTTTAATAAAACAAATAAATCACTCTATTTTTGGATTTTTGAATTTTCTATTTTTTAATATTTAAAATATAAGAATATAAATAGAAACACAAATAAAGAAAGAAACTAACTCAATAGCTACAACTATACAATTACAATGGGATCAAAATCGTTTTCAGACGGACCAAGGAAGACTTTTCAGTACGAACTTATTTAGATTGGTCTAAGTGATTGCCAATATGTTTGTCCACTTAAACTTTAACGCTCAACTTTCATTTTTCAACTTCATGATATGCTTAAGGTAGTATTATGCTATAATATCCATGCGTCCCATACCCCCGTGATCAAGGTAAGCACAACGATTCATCATAGCAGGTGAGTATACTGAGATCATCCTTTATCTTTTACAACGTCAGACTAATGGTGAACAGGTCAGTACTTTCGTATAGCAGGGTGACCAATAGTATCTGATGAGGGTTAGGCAAATACCTTATCTGGTATGTTTGAATTCATGGAATTTTCTCATGATGAGATTTCCTTTCTTTTAAGGTTTTGGCCCTTCTATTTTGGCTCTTTTAAGGATATTCTGACTGTGCCTAGGTCTGCATATAATCTGAATGCAACAGAAGGGCAGCCAAGATTTCCCCGGATGACTCAACAGCAAAAGGACCCGAAACTTCAGATGTTGGCTATCTATCAACGCAGAATTTAAGACCATGAAATCATACGCCGATGGTAGGTTACCCACAAGATACATAGTTCATTATGTTTATATCACTTAGTATCTTATAATCACTTTGAGTGTTAAGCCTACCGACATATCACATTAGATCCTAGTCTTTTCAGCTACAACACCTTACATGTGTCAGTCACGCCCTTTATCACGAATATTCATTTCATTTCCCATTTGATGCAAAAAGACCTTTTGTATTTTTTTGATTTTCAAATGTTTTTGTATTTTCTGTTTTTCAAATGTTTTTATATTTTTCTGATTTTCAAATGTTTTTATATTTTTCTGATTTTCTCCCCCTAAAACACTGCATATATACATATATCACCCTCTTCCCCCTAAATTTGTGCATCATACTTTATGCACAAATTTACCTAATAAAGAAAACGCATGTACAAAGTTTTAAACGAAAGAAAAGGAAAATATTTTTGTTGTTTTTGCTTAACTGTTCCGTCATTAGATTAAAAACTAATAAATTTCAAAATTAAAGCACGAAATTTAAATTGTACCTTTTCATTGATCTTATCTTACCTCATCTCATCCAAAGGAAACATTACACTTGAGAAAAGAATATGAACTTTTGTGACAGTGAGATGTTATCCAATATGTCTCTGGAACAACCGCTATCAACATTCCAGAGATTGTCAACAGCTCGTCCTTGGTTATTCCTGAAAAATAAATAGATTAGTAAGATAGTGGGACCCAGGCCATCGTGGTCCTGGGTTTCCCTGAAGCATCAAAATAAGACACTTCTTTTAGACACAAATCCTCTTTTGTTTCAAGGGTTGGTGATGTTGCTACCGCCTTGGATTTGGGTTTCCAAATCTGTTTCGCTTTAACAAACGCGGTTGTTGCCTTTGATTGAGCAACTTTGGCTGTTTTAGGTTTAGTCATTTTAGAAAAAGATTTTTGTTTCTGAATAGCCTTGAGTTTGTTTTTGGCAACATTCCAATCCCTATCAGATGGTTTAACCTTGGGATCCACATTCTTCATTGCCTTAGGTGATGATACCTTCATCGGCTTCGAATGATTGTTATCCTTAGGTGTAACCTTCTGATTTTGAACATGATACAGAACATGGCGATGATGTATCCAGTTCGAGCGATGTGACCAGGAATGCCGCAATTGAAGCACGTTTGTCTCTTCACTTGTAAAGCATTCTGATCAGCTTGACATGCTCTTGCAGGCCCTGAAGGATGAACTGATCCCTTCTGTGCTTGATTTCCTTGCACGTTTCTTGCAGACGAAGATGAATTTGGATGTTTGTACTTGTCATTTGGAAGGGCCTTCTTCTGTTGTGGAGATTTCTTTTGATTCTTCTTCTTTTGGTTAGACTGCAAGTCTTGTTCATAAATCTCCCCAACCTTTCCAAAAGCTTTGCTAGCATGGTCAAAAGCATATTTTTCACATTTGCCATTAAAGACCTATTTAACAAAAGCATTTTTACAACACTAGCCTTTTGAGGGCTATTTCTGCCCACTGATGATTTTGGAGAGCGTGCTTGTCCTTGACGTTTGGACTTTTGCTTTCTTCGTCTCCGATTTGCTCGTTTCTGCTCTTTTAGCTTGCTCCGAACCTTTTCATCAGAAGCAGAAGGTTCAGATTTTTCAGTTTGCGCACTTGGAGCCTTGTTCATGTCAGCTCTCTCTTAATCAGCTGACTCATTTGTAGAGTCAACAGCACGAGATGGTTCTCGTGTGTTTGACGAATAATCACTGGGTTTGCCGTACACCATATGTTGTGCTTTCTCAATATCTTCGTCGGTTTCAGGCATTGTCATGTAGTTGTGATTATACGGTGGGGAAACCTGATTGAATCCCAAACCCTTCCCCAACTACACATTGCACACGTCTTGAACGAGCTTGCTGGATGTGTCGAGTTTCTTTATATTAGCTTCGTTTTGTTGATATTTTCCAGTAAGAAGTCCCAGCTCAACTCTTACCAAGTCGCATTCCATGGTTTTTGAATCTAATCTGGTTTTGTAATCATGGACCCAACATTTCTATTGATTTACGTCCAGGTGGAGCTGAGCTATGTCTTTCTTTTGTGCTTTAACCTTTTCTGTGAGTAACTTGTTACTTTCTCAAAGACTGATGCACTGAGCCATTGCATTGTTGTACTCATCAGCCATTTTGGAATTAAGTGCCCTGAGTTGACCAACTTTATTCCAGCAAGGTTCAGTGCACAAAAGGTAGTTGACTATATCAATGTGCGAGCTTGGTTTGTCAGCGTGAGTTTGGGCTTGAGGTAGAGTTTGGGGTGTTGGGCTGTTGATTGCTGCTTGTTGGGCTTGAGGTTTCTGTTTGGACACTTCTTCAGGATTAGACTCTGTTGACTAACATATAGATCTTGGAGATCTTGGTTTGATTGTAAACGATCCCACAACCAAGATACAAAGGAGTCTTTGTCATCTCCCAAAACGCTATTTAACTCATCTCTTACTTCCTCTTTTCGCCGCCCACGTTCAAGCAAACGCATCACATAGTCAGCAACCGGATCAACATTGTAGTTTCCGATAAACTCATTCAGCTTTTCCTTCACGTCATCCCACAGGCTCAGGTTTTGATTTTGTGTTGGACTGAAAACTATGTTCGAGTGCTGAGCTTGGGCTGTAAACATCTTCGGATTATCGAAACCATACCGGTAAACACAATGAAAATGTCCGAAAACTGTCTTGACCAAAATGTACGTTAGACTCGTCTCGACGATACGAATCCAATGATATATAATGTCCGATAGTGATTTTAGAAATTTTCGTGCCTCTTTTTTTGTCCTAAAAATCACACGGTCTAACCGTGCAGCTGGTTTGTCCAGATTGTCTATGGATCAAGTTCTGTGTGCGAAAACGTTTAACTCCGGTTACGTCAGCTGGTTAACTTTCCACCTTTAAGGGTGCAACTTGGAACAGAACTGAATTCGGAACAGTAACTTGGATTCTTAATCCGAGATGGAATCACGAAACAGTGATCCGAGATGGTAATTCAGAATAGTGATCCGAGATGGTGCCCGAGATGCACTGTCTCAATCCGAAATGCTTCTCAAATCCGAGATGAGAGATGATCCGGAATGAAAGTCTGATCCGGAATGAGATATGATCTGGAATGAGAGTCTGATCTGGAATGAGAAATCTTATCTGAAATCAACAGTATTCCGAAATTCCGATGAACAGTTGTCTGGGATCAATCCAAGATGGATGATCTTCTTCGTGTTCTTTGGGATCTTGAACAATTTCGAATCCGAAATCAATCTGAAATCTATCCAAAATTCAAAGAATTGATCCAAAATGCTTGAATGTTGATCCGAAATGCTTGATTTTCAGCAGAAACCGAACAGAATCAGTGTGATATCAGATCTGAGCCTGGAAAACAGGTTCAACAGGCTCTGATACCACTTGTAAGTCCCGTTAATCCTGATCTATCAACGATATCACACAATCACCAAGGATGGGCGGAATCCAAACTTGGTGATCTTTAAGAAAACTAAAAAATGAAGAACAACATGAATCAACTTTAACACCTTGCACAGGATTCTATTACTTGAACAAGCAAATCCGTCTAATACAAGATGGAGGCTCTCTCTAGAGAAATCCCAAAAGTCTTAACCATAGAAATGAATAAGCTTGGCTTATATACCTAGGGTAAGGCATGTCCCTCATGGGCTTGCCTGGCCCACATGGCTTATGGCATGCCCAAATGACCTATAAAGGTCCAAAACTAATACAAACTAACCCAGTTAACCCCAGTTAACTACCATAGACTGTTGTGTGTATTTGATGCGTCAGTCTCACACTTCTAGGACCTAACGGTAATTATTTGGAAGCCTTGGCTATCCTACCTTTAATCCACCACCTCACTTGATGATTTTAATTATTTTTGTCTTTTCCTTTTATGCTTAACTTATTCATGACCATCCTTGTTGTCCTTATGAAGACTTGTGCATTGGTGAACTACGCAAAAGAGGTTAAAGGAAGGTTATCCTCCTACCTCCATGCATGACTTCTATGAACTTCCATGATGTTTATGATCTACTTATTATATATACTATATAATATATGTATATATATATCCACTAACCGAACCCTTGATGATAATCGAATGATTGCTCGTCATGGTAGTAGGTTACATCACCTAAGTACTTAATCTCTCTTTACGATTCTAATGCCCATGAAAACACATCAACCCGAATGGGTATTATAGTGTCAAGAACGAGTATTAAGTCTAGATGATTATTTTCTCGTATACATACTTTAATGTATTTAAATTTCCTAATCCTCCGTTATCGTTCGAATACTTACCAACCTACGTTTTCCTCATGTAGGATAACTCGGTGCTCCATCCTCCAAACTCCCCCAACACCTTACGGAAATACCAAGTGGGAGCTTGCAAAACCGTGAGTACGCTAGACACCCTTTTACGCTTTACACTTTTAGGTGAAATATGTTAATCTATCAAAAACACACTAAATCACACTTATATTTTATGCAATCACACAAACAATCCATCCTACATGCTATGGTTATGTGATACCCGATTTGTATACTTGGAACATTCTTATGTGATACTAATTGTCATTAACTTCATACGAGCCTCCCCTTAACATGTATAGCGATATAGGAGTAACGCACCGCCCGTATTCTTGAGGTCATGTTAAGTTTATTCTATTTTGCAGTGACACGTGAAGGTTTCCTTATTGATCGCATGCCATGTTTACATTAATCTAGTATGCTAGCTTAACATGTGGATTCGTTTAATTCTTTTCATACTTATGATATATCAAACTTGTGTACTCGCCAATACTTTTTGTATTGAACTATACTTTTAACATGTTGCAGGTTAAGGATGTTGATCATGACGAACTTAGTAGGGACGACATAGAAACACATCTAGAATGTTAGGATTTATGTTGTTGAACTTATTGTTTTTGACTTCCTTGTTGTAATCGACAATCTTGTTATGAAATGAAATTGGTTTAATAAAAATTTTGTCGCAAATAGTGTTATGATGCCTTGAGCAATCTATTTCGTCTCACTCTGATGTTTCCGCCATCGGTTGGGGTGTGACATTTCACATGGGTGTTAGACTAATACTACGGTTTTGTGGCATGTTGAGATGGATTGCCCACCTCAGGGTTTCATTTCACAAAAACTAGAAGGTAAGGTAACATTATGCAGTCCGGACCAACCATATGGTTATTGCACTTCACTCTTTTTTTCCTTTTCATCCTTGAGGTTGGCCATTTATTGCGACTTTCATCCCTCGAGAAGAAAATGGTTGTTAGTCCCAAAAATGGATCTTAAATGATATTAACTAACACCAAGTTTGTGTGAAATCCAAATTTGATGTGATTCAAGATCAACAAGATGATGAACACGATGATTACTATGAACTTGCATACGATTCTATTACTATTGAAAGATAAACCGTCTGGTACAACAACTCTCCTTAGAAAACACTCTACAAAGTTGCTAACCCTAGACTTTGTGGTAAAACATCTTTATATAGTCTAGACAAGCTCTTACCCCACATGGGTTGGCCTGGATCACATGGCCTTAGGCTTGGCCCGATGCACCATTCAAGGTCCAACCCTGATATAAGCTAACTCGAGAAAGCCCAACTTGTAATCATAGCTCATGGTGTATATTTGATACATCAGTCTCACACTATTGAGCAATGACAAGATTTCAAACTTTTTTGATGAAAATGCCACCTCAGTGACAAAAGTAGTAAAAGTACCCAAATTCTAGGGATAAAAATTAATTGAATTTTGTTTATAGAATGCAGTCTTGTATTTAGGCCAAAAGAACCAAAGTATTCGAAAGTAGTTTAACGATATTCTATTGAGGGTTAATATTCTTAATTTGGTTAGTTTTTTAATATGTCTGAATTTTCCAAATAGAAATAATAATGTAAGTTAATGATCAAAGAGTTATATCATTTTGATTGTGGTTAATTGTTTTCATGTTTTAAAAAGTAACTATTAGGTCATATGTAATTTTAAAAACCATGCAAAGTGAACATTTAGACCCCAACATGATTAAAAATGATTGCAATGTATACCTTAACACTAAATTTATCTAATTATATATATATATATATATATATATATATATATATATATATATATATATATATATATAGCCATTTAATAGAATTATAAATCTTAATATAGCTAATATATGTTTTTCATTCATCAAAGTCTCATATCCTACTATATGTTAAAGACATGGTAAAAATCATCTAAATTTAAAATAGATACATTTAACATTATAGGTTTTTTGCAAGAAAAATATGATATTATACCCTGTATATGAAAGTAGCCCTACAATATTAATTATTATAAACAATAAATTTTGAAGTATATATCTTTTTCCTTTTTAGGGAATCAGAAATGACCTGTTCAAAATCTGGTCTTGGGAATGTTTACAACTCAAGTATAAATCCGTACATATTCAATCTAGGCTCCTCCGTACGCGAGTGTAAATCCATACATACTTCGAAAACAACTACTCCAGTGTAAATCCATGCATATTCAATCTAGTCTCCTTGACCATTCGCTTTCTAGAAAGATCCTAAATAAATCAAAGAGTAAAATACAAATTCTATACATGTGGTTGTCTTCCGATCACACTTTCATTACCTGAGTTTCAAAATTGACAATTCCCGTCTCTCGATTTAGATCAATAACGTCTCTATTAACAAAAATCGTTGGTCAACTGTTAGTTGAGCTGTGAAATGTCTGAAATACCCTCATGCTATAATATTTCAATTTAAAAAACAGAGTTACTAATTTACTTCATCTTCGACCTTGATCTTCATCTCAACCTCCGTCTTCAGCTAAAGAACCCTAATTTCTTATGATAAGTAAATTATACGATTGCGTGGTCCAGCAAATGACAAAGCAATTACAAAGGCTACAACGAACTACAAAGCGATTACAGAAGTTGTGTTGGGACAAGCGATTACAAAAGTTGTGCTAAGACAAAGCGTTTGCATAGTCTGTGTGGAGGAAAGGTTCGAATGGAGTTTTTTTAGTCGAGTGGAACACCAACTTCGCAGGGAAGTCGAAATATAAAGCCACCTTAGACACCTTAATATCCTAAGACTCTATTGCTACGTCTATGATCAGGTATACTGTTAAAACTAAAACTCCAATTTTATAATCCAAACTAATTTTTTTTATTTGCTCTAATATTTCTTCTCGTTCTATTTTTCATGTATCGGACATATGGTGTCATTTGTTTTGTCATGGGCTTCTATAATCTCTTATGGGCCAAACATATTCTTTAGTTTACTCTTGCTCAAGTTTATTCGGCCAAAGTTTGTGTGTTCCTGCTTCCTCGTTATTATCATTCAAGATTCGAGATGTCGCCGCTCCATTCAATGGTTCATTGCTCATTCATCTCCAAGTTGACAGATTTCTCGCTGATTGATTCTCCTTGCCTTCTTTAGCTGGTGGTTTCCTTCCCGTTGGTTGTTCTTGTTTCTCTATAAAAAGGGTTCCTATGATGTTGGTGTTTAAGACAAGAAATCATATCTTAATTCTAGTATCTGTCGTTTTCAATCTAGGGTTTGCATACCCAATCTCATTGTCTATTTCTTTTACACAGAACTTTAATCTGTAATTGGTATCTTGTATTTTTGAGTTTTTGTTTTGAAATAAAAGTTTGGATTACCATTTTTGACATGGTATCAGAGCTAAGTGTCACGCCCCGCACAAATGCAGCCAAAAACTCTGCATTCTAGAACCTTCCGGGGCCATCTACACGCATCAAGAGCCGCCCGGAAGACTCCGAACAGCCCAGATTTTTCCAGCAACACAATGACACTAGAAAGACCATGAACCAGCCAAGAAAGGCCTAGAAATTGATGGAAATGGATGGTTACTTCAGCCATAAAAATCTGCCCAAGAACATTCTAGAATTCAGCCTAATATCATGATATTTTGTAACAAATAACTTAGATATTTAGACTTGATATTTTATAAGGAGTGTCCTAGATTTAGAATACTCTAGATAGGCACCAATGTAGTATAAATATGGATCATGGGAGCTCATTTGAGGCATCCCTAGCAAGTTGTAAACTTCATATTCTTGTAAACTCTCTTCATCTAATACAAAGCTTTTACCTTGTATACTTGTGTTCAAGTATTACAAGCAACTTACTTGCTATCCAACGTTCCCTTTAACGACTTTCACAACCAAAACCCAACGACACTAAGTCGGCTAGGCTTACTTAGACTGTGTTCTAAGGATGCACGCGAGTTGAAGAACTAACTCCGTGACAAGTGGTATCAGAGCAACGTTTCAATCCATCCAAGATGGCTGAAGATAAGACTCAACTTACAACCATGGCTATTGGAGAAGAGACCCGTGGGCGCGATGAAACTCGCAAAGGTGGAAGAAAGAATCGAGACATGTCAAGGACTTGGTTGCAAGCTTAGACAAACGCGTGGAAGACGTAGAGACATCGATAGCTGAATTCAAGACACATGTTGAAGAACTCAAGGCTGAAGTCGACATCTTCCAAACAAACACTAACGAGTCACCAGAACAAGTAGGTGGCGAGCTCGGCGAGTTAAGAGACGACATCAAACTTGCTATGCAGGTCATGCAAGCTGAACTAAAAGAGATGTTTATGAAGGATCTGGGGCAAGTACAAAGCAATATAGAGAGAAAGTTTGCTGAAAAATACTAGGAGTTGCAAATGGAGCTAAACATTTGCAAACAAGCACTAGCGAACCGAGGCGACTCCATCATTTCTTCAAAGTCTGAAGTCCCAAAGCCATCTCCGTTTGTTAGAAAACGAGAGACACGAGCCGTTGACGACTTCATTTGGGAGATTGAGCAGTACTTTGAAGCTATAGACATCGTTGACGATGCCAAGAAAAAACAAGACGGTGACGTTATACTTAAAGGAAACCGCGGCTCTATGGTGGCGACGAAAGCACATGGAGATTGAAAAAGGTATGTGCACCATCAACACTTGGGTTGATTTTGTAAAAGAAATCAAAAAGCAGTTTTATCCGGAAAATGCTGAACACAATACAAAGATTCGGCTACGAAACCTTAGGCAAAAGGGTAGCATCAAAGATTATCAATGAATTCACTACGCTTGTGCTTCAGATTCTAGGCTTGTCGCCCAAGGATGCTCTCATTTACTTTGTCGATGGCTTGCAACAATGGGCCAAAACTGAACTTGAATGGCGAAATGTTCAAGACTTATCATCGGTAATCTCTATTGCTGAAAACTTACACGACCAAAATGAAAATCATTCGATAAGATTAGCAACCACAGAGACTGGCGATGCAAAAGGTGGGGGAGCAAAACCCACCAACCAAAACCAATACCGGAAGAATGATGACCGGGCATTAACATTATATAACAAAGGAAAAGCCATAAACCAAGGCTGCTTCCTTTGCGATGGTCCTCATAATGCTCGAGACTGTCCAAAGAAATGTAGATTAACGGCCTTTATAAGGACCAATGATGATGAACCTGAGCCAACCGAAGAGGTTCGCCTAGGCGCAATGCAACTGCAAGTTTTAAATGCTATGGCCGAGATGGACGGAAAACCATTAGCAATGGCAAAACAAGCTAACCTGACAATAGTCGTGGGCAATACAAAGGGAAAAGGTCTTCGCTTTATCAATCTAGAGATTAAAGGAGAAACCTTAGAAGCATTGGTCGATACCGGTGCTAGCCACAACTTCATGACAACAAACGAGGCGAGAAGACTCAGCTTAAGAAATACAACCAAAGTAGGCTGGATTAAAGCCGCTAACGGCGATCCCGTACCGATCGAAGGTGTTGCTTGGGGCGTAAAAGCCAAAATCGGGACATGGGCAGTCAAGTTACACTTCTCGATTGTTCCAATCGAAGTCTACAATATAGTGCTTGGGATGGATTTCTTTCGAGAACAAAAGGCCATGTCAGCACCATTCATGAACACACTCTACATCATCAAAGGCGATGAAGTACACACTGCACCCTTGAAGTCCAAGAACCGAGGCAAAATATTATCCACAATACAACTCATGAAGACTCATGAGGCATTCGGGCATGTAACGAGGACGTTGAGAATTTAGGTGTGGGGGATGTCACGCCCCGCACAAATGCAGCCCAAAAACTCTGCATTCTAGGACCTTCTGGGGCATCTACACGCATCAAGAGCCGCCCGGAAGACTCCGAACAGCCCAGATTTTTCCAGCAACACAATGACACTAGAAA
Organism: Scalesia atractyloides; assembly: GCA_947069175.1. NCBI lineage: Eukaryota > Viridiplantae > Streptophyta > Magnoliopsida > Asterales > Asteraceae > Scalesia > Scalesia atractyloides. The sequence goes on along the minus strand of CAMTDV010000007.1, from coordinate 63,450,707 downwards.
GACTATGAACCAGCCAAGAAAGGCCTAGAAATTGCTGGAAATGACTGGTTACTTCAACCATAAAAATCTGCCCAAAAACATTCTAGAATTCAGCATAATATAATGATACTTTGTAACAAATATCTTAGATATTTAGACTTGATATTTTGTAAGGAGTGTTTTAGATTTAGAACACTCTAGATAGGCCCAATGTAGTATAAATATGGATCATGGGAGCTCATTTGAGGCATCCCCAGCAACTTGTAAACTTCATACTCTTGTAAACTCTCTTCATCTAATAGAAAGCTTTTACCTTGTATACTTGTGTTCATCTAATAGAAAGCTTTTACCTTGTATACTTGTGTTCAAGTATTACAAGCAAGTTACTTGCAATCCAACATTCCCTTTAACGACTTTCACAACGAAAACCCAACGACACTAAGTCAGCTAGGCTTACTTAGACCGTGTTCTAAGGCCGCATGCGAGTTGAAGAACTAACTCTGTGACATAAGGCTCTAATAGCCGTGTTAGTTCTTGATCGATTCTTCGAGTTGAGGTTGTACTTGCCGGGTTTTGAGAAAACTGTATATAAAGAGGCTGTTAGATCTTCTAATTGGGGCGATTTAGGTCCAGACTCCGAACTGGGTTTCTACAATTGTAGAAAATTGCTGTTGAAAAAGAAGGTTGCTTACATATATGTATTTCCGCTGCAATTTCATCTGATAATTTATCGTTTGTCAGTGACATCTCTTGTGTAGGTTGACTACTTGGATGATAATAACTGGTCTCCTCATGACTTAATAATAAATATGTTTACCCAATTCTAGTAATTTGTTGGAGACATATACAACCCATAAACAAACTTTTTTTTCAAAGTTTAAAAAATAAAGGAATCTGTTCTTTTCGAGGATAATCAATTTCATCATTTAGGAATTTTTTCTAAGAAAAAGAAAATTTTTATTTTTAAGCAAACTCCTTTTTTTTTCAATAATAAAACAGTGCTTTCTAGTTTTGATTCCATAGATTTCGACTAAGACTATGTATTTGAATCACTTGCGTGGTTCATCTTTTTTGGCTATTGGTGGTCGGCCGTAGATACAAGAATTATTTTAAACTCTAAATGAGATTTTTTTTGTTAGTCTACGTCTTTCCCATCCATTCCAACTGTGTTTCTTGTCCTTAAAGCTGCTAGAGTATTTGGTAAGAATCAATTTTTCTTATTTGTTTAATTTTTCCATCACACGGATATTACTTTATTTATGCATTATTGGACTCGGTTAGATGGGTCAACATTGATTTGATACCGGGGAAAGGCATACCTCTAGTTTAGTGTGCACATCTATCTTTGTCTGTGTTTAACTTGTGTGTGCTTGTGAAATTTTTTGGCTAATGGCTCAATTTACTTCTTTTCCTTCTTCAAAGTCCAGCCAATTTTATGAAAAGAAAAGAAAAATTAGTAGAGATCCTAAAACAAATCTAAAATGCACACATAGCAACAAATTAGGAGATACGGTTCATAGATGTTTTGAATTGGTGAAGTTTTCACAATGGGTTAACACCTCTATAAACATAAGGACTCTCATTCCCCACTTTTACTTCTGATCAAATTTCAAAGCTGCTTAAACTTTCAAACGAGAGAGCAAGTGAAAGATTGCAAAATGATTCAATTGATTTGAACTTTTTTTAGCAAAAATGTGTTTGGTTTCTCTAGTGGAATTCCTTCTATATCCTCCGTTGGGTTATAGAATCTGGTGCAAACCAACACATGGTTATGTCTAATAATATGATGTCTCTAAATTTAATATGAAAGTAAAACATCCAAATGGAACTAATGCAATAGTAACAAAAATTGGATGTTTTAACCTGAGTGATAATGTTATCTTAAAAGATGTGTTTGTCATTCCTGGGTATCATGTAAACTTGCTTTCTATGTATAAGTTAGCTTGGGACAATAAACTATCAGTAACCTTTGATAAAAATAAGTGCTATATTCAAGATTTACATAAAACATAAACCATTGTAACTGGTAGTCAAATTGATGGTCTGCATTTCTGTGGTGATGCATCTAAACCTGTTAAGGTGTGTTTTAATAGTAATAATGTTGTTAATCCATGGCTTCTAGATTAGGGCATCTTTCTGATCAGGTTTAAAAATTTTAAATTTGAAACCTCATGGTGAACACCTTCCTTGTGATGTTTGTCATAAGGCAAAAAAGAATAGGGAATCTTTTCCTCTAAGTGAGCATAAGTCAACTCACGTGGGAGAATTAGTTCATTTGGACGTATGGGTCCGTATAGAAGCCCAAGTTTTGAAGGGTATAAATACTTTTTGTCTATGGTGGATGATTTCTCAAGGAGTGTTTGGATATATTTATTAAAACAAAAGGATGAAGTTTTCTATAATCTGGAAAGTTTTTTTTAACATGGTAAAAGCTTAGTTTAATCAAACGATTAATATATTTAGAAGTGATAATGGAACGCAATTTGTCAATAACATAATTTCTAATTTCTTTAGGGAAAGTGGGATCATCCATCAAACCACATGCATTTATACCCCTCAACAGAACGACATCGTCGAAAGAAAACATAGGCACTTATTAAATGTTGCTAGGACACTTTTGTTTCAAAGGAGTGTTCCCCTTAAGTTCTGGTCTGGTTGTATTCTTACTGTTGCATACTTAATTATAGAACTCCCTCCTCTTTTTAAATGGCAAATAACCATATGAGTTAACGTTTGGCTTTCAACCATACCTTGGTCAACTTAGAGTTTTTGGTTGTCTGTGTTTTAGCACTGTTTTAAATAACCCTGATAAATTTGAAAGTCATGTTGTAAATGTGTTTTCTTAGGATACTCTCCCTTTAAAAAAAGGTTACAAACTATTGAGTCTGGATCAAAACATTCTTTTCAAGAGATGTAAAATTCTATGAAACTATATTTCCTTTCAAAGATAATAAATTGTTAAATGAAGGTTTCAACATTCATACTTTTCTAAATTCCTTAAACTTCTTTGATCTATTTGATTCAAGACAACCAAATGAGTCTAATGGTGAAACACACAATGATGAGGAGAGGGCCTTTAGTGAGGTAGTTAACACTGATCAGCAGCCTAGTACCCACCATCAAACCATGGCACGACTGCTTCTCTACAACCACAAAGGACGGCTGAAGGTGTAGGCGAGGCTGACAATGCTAAAACTACCAATGACAATTCAGGCTTTTCTGAGGGAATTAATGATCCTAGTGTCCCCGTTTGAAGGTCAACTAGGAACTCGTTTATACCAAAGAAATTAAATGTTTTTGTTATTGAGGGAAAAGTAAAATATGGAATGGAAAGAGTAGTCAACTGCTCAAAATTATCTTTTGAAAACCAGTGTTTTGCCTCATGTTTAAATAAATCTGTTGAACCAAAAACATTTATGAAGCCAAAAATGATCCTAACTGGATAACTGCCATGAATGAAGAGATTGAGGCCTTGAACAAAAATAACACACGGACCTTAGTTGATCTACTTAAGGGTAGAAAACCAATAGGTTGTAAGTGGGTTTACAAAATTAAATATAAGTCCACAGGAGAAATTGAGAGGTATAAATCTAGACTCGTTGCCAAAGGTTATAGTAAAAAAGAAGGGGTTGACTTTGACGAAACCTTTTCTCTTGTTGTAAAAATGGATACTGCTCGGTGTCTCATAAGTTTAGCTGTTGAAAAACAATTGGCATGTATTTCAACTTGATATTAACAATACTTTTCTATATGGTAGCTTTAATGAAGAAGTTTGTATGTGCTTAACTGAAGGTTGCTTTTCTCAACATGAAATAAAAGTGTGTAAATTAAATAAATCCATGTAGGGCTTAAAATAGGCTCCTAGGATGTGGAATGAGAAACTTGTTAGTGTCTTGGATGAATTTGGTTTTATTCAAAGTAAATGTGATCACTCCTTGTTCGTTAAATCTCATAGTTTTGTGTTTATTGCTTTACTTGTCTACGTTGATGACATAGTGATCGCTGGGAACAATTTGGTTGAAATAAATAGTGTGAAACAACTATTAAGTACAAAATTTTTGATCAAAGATCTTGGATTGTTAAAATACTTTCTTTGTATACAAGTGTTAACAAGGAGTATGTCTATCTCAAAGAAAATATTGCACGGATCTTTTAGCCGAATTTGGTCTAACTGGGTGTAAACCGGTAAATACTCGTGTTGAACAACACCATGTTGTTATGAGTTTCTGCAAAAAGACGAGACTATTGTTAACAATATAACAAATTTTCAAAAACTGATTGGAAAATTGATTTATCTATCTCATACTCGCCCTGATATCTCATATGTTGTTCAATTTTTTAGCCAATTCATGCATAAGTCTACAAACTCTCATTTACAAATTGCTTTGAGGTTGCTAAGGTATCTAAAAGGTGCTCACGGAACCTTATTAACAAAAAGGTACATCTTTTAATATTAGTGCTTATGTTGATTCAAATTGGGGAAATTGTCTTTATTCTAAACGGCCTGTTACTGGATTTTATATCTTTTTGGGCAATAGTCTAGTCTCTTGGAAAAGTAAGAAGCAAGGGTCGGTGTCAAGGTCCTCTACTGAAGCTGAGTATAAGGCTATGTGTTCCGTAAAGTGTGAAATATTGTGGTTAATCAATATTTTAAAAGAACTGCACATAAATGTAACAGTCCCAATAGAACCCTTTTGTTATAATGATGCTGCTATATGAATAGCCGCAAATCATGGATCTTTTATTTCTTCGTGAAAAAAATTGAGCTGGGGTTATCAAAACAGTTCCTACATAATCAAGCAAACAACTTGCTAATATATTTACAAAGGGCTTGATAGTACACCAACATGATATTCTTATAAAAAATCTTAAAATGCATGATGTGTTTGGATTATCAAATTGAGAGGAGGGGGGTGTTAAAATTAAAACTCCAATTTTATAATCTAAACTATTTTTTTTAATCTTTTCTAATATTTCTTATGGTTTTATTTTTATGTATTGGACCTGTGGTGTGACTTGTTTTTTAATGGGATTGTATAATCTCTTATGGGCCAAACATGTTCTTTAGTTTACTCCTGCTCAAGTTTATTCGGCCAAGTTTGTGTCTTCTTGCTTCCTCGTTATTATCATTCAAGATTTGAGATGTCGCCGCTCCATTCAACTGTTCATTGCTCATTCATCTCCAGGCTGGCAAAGATTTTTTGCTAATTGATTTGCCTTGCCTTCTTTAGTGTTTCCTTCCCGTTGGTTGTTCTTGTTTCTCTATAAAAAGGGTTCCTGTGATGTTGGTGTTTAAGACAAGAAATCATATCTTAATTCTACTATCTGTCGTTTTTAATCTAGGGTTTGCATACCCAAACTCATTGTCTATTTCTTTTACACAAAACTTCAATCTGTGATTGAAAGTTTTTGTTTTGAAATAGAAGTTTGGATTACCATTTCTGACATATACATTTTATAAGGAGATGCAAAGTTGTAATAAAAGCCCCCAAACTGTTTCTTCGTTACGAAGAGTGGAATACCAAGGAGGAAGAAAAAATAAAAACAAAACTACGAATCAAGGAGGAAGCAGAAAAATGAAAAAAAGGACTTCATGTGTTTAAATTAAAATCTTAGCACTTATGTGAATATCAGAACTGTCAATTAATTAATGAAATGAATTTTATATAGCCTTGTTTATATGAAAATAAAATAATAATTAATTATGCGTAAGATATTATGAGTAATTAACTGTTTTGGTCAATATGCAATGATTAATTAAATTGGCCGATCAATTTTTGCTATTCTTGATCTTGCTCTTCCACCTCTATCATGTTCTGGATGTTAGCCTCTGTGACGGTCATTAGAAATCCCGGCCAGTCCCTGAGTTCATTGGACAAAACTTTTAGTTAGTGAAAATCGTTATGACCCCTAAACATCATGCAAAGCAACGATAGTAACTACTAATGAAGAAATCTTGATGGTTTTTAATGCATGCTTAATTGGAATCCAAGCATGCAATTAGCATACCTTTTGCATGATGATTATGACATTTCAAACTAGACATCCCTTGATGCATTACGACTTATACACCTTATAATTCGACCTTACGCACCTATCAATTAGACTTAACGAACGTATCAGTTAACTTTTTTTCATGCACAGATGTGGATATAGTTCATGCAATCTACATGGGAGTCTATGCAAAACACTAAATATTGTAAAAACACACTAAACAAAATTAAGCATTCATTTTTTTCAATCTAAAACACAGAGAAAAAAATATAGATGTACATTGTTCATTTGTTTCTGCTATACTTGAGTTATAGTACCTAGACATAATCTTCAATCCTTCATTTCTTTAGGTAAATAGTTAAAAGTTTAAAACTAGATAAAGAAATTAGTTTGATAGTTTTTTTTTTTTTCTTATTTTTCTTATTTTTTTGTAATTAGTTAAAAAGTTAAAACTATACAAGCGTTTCTTAACGATAGACGATAAATTTCCGTTTGTGTTTAATACTTGCCCATTAGACAAATTGAAGGTTAGCCTAACAGTGTACTTAGCCTCCTCAAGAGCTAATTTGAACCAATCTAATTCATCTTTAAGGGTATTCCACTGGTCTATAAAGGTAAGCACGAATGGTTTATCATCACAAAAAACCGGTATTACCCTCTTCCCAGCATCCGTAATGCGTTGTAGCGTCTGATATCCTTTTTTTTCTTCCTCCTTCATTATGTCGAGTGAAATACCATTACTTCCACAACTTACATTTACATTCTAAGCACCTTTCGTGGAGCCGGCCCAACCCATTGATGAGGATGACAACGAGGATGACCCCCCGGTCGACCACGACCTCCCACCAATGTCGTCATAGCCATAGGGGGTGCCTTAGGACCCCCCCCCCCCCACATGTTTATTACGACGAGTTGCCTCCGGGTATCCAACGACATTACAACGGATGGATGAGCAGTTATAGGGCTATAATTGGATAGACACCTACCACGCCCGTACTGAGGACCTCTTGTTACGGGTGATTCAAGGGGATATCTAGGCGGCTATGGATCGTGGTACGAGGCCCCAACCGATACTAGCACCCCGGTTTATTCTAAGTGATCGGCGTTTATCGGCGGGTCGTTCAGGAACCCAAGATTAGGATAGCTTGTTGTTCTTTTATGTATTTTCACATTTTTATATATTTGGATTATGTTATGTCTGGACCAACTTATTATCTAGTTAATTTTTTGCAGTTGCAGCTTATTTTTATTTGTGTGTTATTTACAATGTTTAGATTGGTTGGCTAGTTAGGTATAATATAAAAGAAGATACGGCACAATATGATACATCTATACAACACATAATAATACAATATAATACGTATATATAAAATGTTTAAAAATAATGTTGAAAAATATTGGATACGTAAAAATATGACACAACAGGATACATAAAATAACAACATAATATGATACGTAACACACAATACGATATGACATAACACGACAAAATTGTAACACCCAAACGACAGCGAGAGCGTCGAGGCATCACGCAATAGATTGTTCATAGCACATGATCACCGGTTAAAAGTTGAAATATATGTTAATCTCAATTTAACTAACCAATAATTTTTTTTAAAAACAAACTAAATATATTCCGTATTAAATTAAAACCAGTCCAAGAACATGATGACAAAATCTTAGAAATATAACTTCAAACATAATCACACCAAACATGTGTAAAATCCTAGAACAAACAAGACCTATACGTGTATATGTGAATTTTTATCAACAAAATATGTATTATGCATGAAAGATAATAAAGTTGCTAGCATGCACGCTTAATTAATTAAGCTGCATGCTAAATAGTATGCTTAATAACCTAAACTTAAAAGGTGTTTTCATTCATGCTTCATACAACTCATCAGCAAGCATCACTCTTTACAACTTAAAATAATTCATGCAACACCATCCAAACTCCATATATGCATAATCGAAACCGGTGTTTTTATTATATGTTCAACACCAAGGCCGGCTGATGTGTGATTCAACTAAAGCAAGGGCTACCATCTTTTAGGGCCCCAATTTCAATATTGGGCAATTTCTATAATATGTAATTTGGGTAATAAAAATCGTATCTTTTTTAAGTTCTACATGATGTTTGTGTAAGTTTGTTTCAATTTCTAGGTAAATTAGTAGACTCATAAATAGATGCTACACAATATATGTTCTTTGTTATTAATTACCTTATATAACTTTTTCTTATGATTAAACATGTTTAAAAGGGTTTTAGCCAGTTGTATAACACTTACATTTAAAAAAGGGTCTCTGATTTTTATTATGTTTAAAACTTTTAAAATGATTGAGCCGGCTCTGTTCAACACCATCTATTTAATGAAATTCCATATTATTTAAAAAATAATGTACCAAGTATTATTTATTTTAAATGTAACTGAATTTGGTTATGCTAATATTTTGATCCATGGCATTGTACGGCGATTAACATGGACTTGAAATTCATTTTGTCCACATATATCAACGGATGACTTTGAACTATTAAAAGTTAAAACTTAAAGCTTCAATTTTCAACATAGGACTTTTTCAAATTCAAACTCTAATCATCATCATCATCGTTCAACAACACCAACATACCAAGGCCATGCGATAATATCACAGTCCATGTTTGGATAGATAACTCTCTATGAGAGTCAAATTCCAAGAAATTTAGAGACAAAATACAAGAGTTTTCTTCAATTTTTCTTCTTAATTTTCATTCATCTAAACCAAACTTAAATAACAAAGTAAAAAACCGTAAATAACTAGAACATGCACTACTAGGGAATAGGGTTTTTCCTACCTTATTTTCGGTCACAAAACGGTGTCAATTGCCATTTTGCGATCATTTTGCCATCAAAAATTTGGTGAGAAATACACACATAGCAATTGCCCTATTCCCAATCAAGCATGGATATATCATCGCACTACTGTTTTTATTTTTGCTACTATTTTGCCACCTTTTTGCTATACGTTGGAAGAACATGGAGGAATTGATAAACTACTTATTGTTCTAAATGCATTCATGGGAAAATTGAAAACAACGTGCAACGTGGAATGGTTCATCCGGATCGTATCACCCAGCCAGGTTACATAGATGCACATGGACAATATTTTTAGAAAAGGAAAACATGAGCATGCGTCTTCTCCCCTACGAAACACTAAAACCAACCCATTTCGACTACAAAATCCGCGTTTTATATTAGTTCAGAAACAAAAGAAAACGAAAAGAAGGGTACAACTAATACCTTGTTGTCAAATTGGACGATGGAGGAGCTAGAAATTTCCGGTGATGTCATATTCGTTTGCAGACGGCAAGTCACAAGAAAATGGGAATGGGGTCCTTGCGAGTAGTAAAGGTTCGAAAAGATGTCTATAACTGTTTTGTTGGATTGGAGCGCCGTGGTAAATGTGGTTCAATCCACGCGAACCATCATCAATTAAGGAGGTGTGATGTACCATTTGATTAATGATCCTATGTGGCAAATAATGTCCCAACCTATGCCCCCAACACCCCATAGCCTAAAGTGTTGCGAATTATTTGGAGTGATTACTTGATTGAGTCGGGTGTATAATGAGCATATTTAGATTAAACGCCGGAAATAGACAATCGGACAACAGTTTTTGGTTTTGAAATCTAATTTAAAAAATTTCACTTTCCCCCAAAGTATATAGTGTACAAAATTTTATTAGAACTTATATAGTGTACAATCGGACAACAGTTTTGGTTTTGAAATCTAATTTAAAAAATTTCACTTTCCCCCAAAGTATATAGTGTACAAAATTTTATTAGAACTTATACTTTCACTAAGGTATTTAACTTACAAGATGAGCAAACTCGATCCCTGAAGTCTTGAAGTTTTTAAAACTCTTTTTTCCTAAATAGAACTTGATAAAAAGATATTTTTTTGTTAACACCAAATCAAATTTATTTCTTTTACAACTCACTTTGAATTTTTTAGAACTTCCTTAATATAAATTTTACAAATTTATCTATTTATGATAAGGGTCTGCATATTCACACACCCAAATGCCTATTTCCACACCTTCACGATGCGTCGTCTAGCTTTATACGGAGCGTCTAGGGTTTTTTTTTTCTCCGACCATATTCCTGACCTCATACAATGTAAAATCAGTCACATCAGACGGGTCGTCTAGGCCTAGACAGAGCGTCTTGCAGTTTGATTTGACTAGAGAGTAAAGTAGATAAGGTGATACGAGGCATCTAGGACTAAACAATGCATATATTTCTTCGTTAAATAGAGACATACAGAGCATTCTCATTATTCAGACAATTCTTCATCGAACTTCTCTACTTCTTCTTCTTTGCCTTCTATTTGATATCATTCAAAGGCGCTGAAATGTCATCATACTAGGACGGCAACTATTTCTTTGGGTCGTATTTTGGCAAGCCATGGGTACCTGAAGCCATTCCGGTAACAACTATTAGCTTAAACTACTTGTTGTTTTAATTATTTACTAATGATATACCGTTTTTAGGCGGAGACTGGCGTTCCCAATTCTAACGAGCAAGAGGAGGTTGTGTCTAGTGTATAAGGAAATCAAAACAGACCTTTTCTAGATTTGAACAAGCATCCTCCTGTTGATGAAACATCCCCTGTAGATGACACATACCATGCTGATGAACCATGTTATCCGGCGCAACAAGTGTTCCCGGATTATAGATACGCGTGTGAATATTCTTACGTGCAACAACACTATCTAGATGATACAGAGGAGATGGTTATGAAAGTTACAATGCAACACGGTCCTTGTCCGATCAACAAAACTATCATAACGGTGGAGGTTATGGTGGTGAGGCACCCCCAGCGCAGGCAATATGTACGTTACAAAGATAGTATCAAACTTATTTATTTATGTTAGACAGATGAATAAATATAAAATCTCACATAACGCTATCGATGTTACAGGTTTTCAACTCTCAAGATAAACTAAAAAACTGGCCACAGGAAACTGCAAAGGTGGATGGTTTCGTTATTGTGACACAACGATCGAAGAAAATTGGGGGAAGGACCGGAGGGTATGGCTTGAATATGACTATGGTGGTGAGCGCCATACTACAGCAACGGTTAGAAAAACTGGAAGCAAAAAATCGGTTGCCCGTTTTACCTAGTGGCTGTGCGAGACAATCTGTATGAAACCTAGGGGATAAAAGGGGGAAATACTGAACATAACCACGAACTTTGTGAGGACCTGTCGGCCCACGCGTTTGTGCGAAGGTTTACTTCCAACGAATATAGATTGATCGAGCAGCTGACAGCTCAAAACATGGAGCCACGCATAATTTTTCAATGATAAGGAAGCAGTTTCCCGACAGTTTCCATGTTCAGAAAGACGTACAAAACGCAGTTTAGAAGATTAGTGCCGAACAAAGATACAGACTGACTCCTATACAGTCACTAGAAAAGATCCTAATTACAAACGAATTTATTTACGACACATGGTAGGAATATGAAACAAAGGTCATAACAAAGATCTTCTTTGTTCATCCATACTCGAGTCAAATGTGGCGTGCGTTCACGCACGTTTTGCTTATCGATTCCACGTACAAAACAAACATATACAACATGCCATTTGTCCAGATAGTTGGTATGACGCCCACCAACTATTCGTTTGGTATCGCGTATGCCGTTATCTGCAAGGAACGTAGTGATAACTTTGTATGGTTGCTTGAGAGGATCAGGTTAATGTTGGATGAATGTATGGAGCCACGTGTGATTGTAACCGATAGAGATCTGGCCCTAATTAACGCGTGTGCTAAAGTTTTCCAAACACCTCTCGGTATCTTTGTAGGTTTCACATACAACAAAATATTTGTAAGCACTGCAAGTGTGCCTTCACAGAAGAAGACTAGCAAAAATTTCTGTCATTTTGGGGGACATTGTGTGAGTCTCCATCAATACCCTTACACGAGTACAACTTGCGGAACCTGCAAAAGCAACTTGTGGAGTGCAAACGTTCAAGTAAGTTTTTTAATAACATATTACTCACCTATGTACATTTAATAAATTATTTTTACTTATTAGGGGTCTACGTACGTGTATGATAATTGGCTGAAAGATTACAATGAAATGTTCGTCTTTGCGTGGGCTGATCAGAGTCGCAACTTTGGTCAACGTACCACAAACAAAGTTGAGAGTCAACACGCCAATTTAAAGAGATACGTCCAAGATCGGAGCTCGCTGGACCGTATAGTTGGTTGTGTCAAGGATATAGTTGAAAACCAATACCGTGAAATAAGGAGGAGCTTTCGAGAAAGCATCGGAAAAAGAATGAACCACCACAAAAACCCGTTATTTGACCACCTACGTGGAAAAGTTTCCCATACAGCTCTTGACTTGTTGAGTGGAGAGCTACTTAGGAAACTAGACGTGTTGCAGCACTTTCATTCATCATGTGGTTGTCAGATGTGGTACATCTGTGAGTTGCTGTGTGCTTGTAGGTTGGAAAAGTACGTACGTGCATGTAATACTTGTTAAACACGAAACGATGTGTGTTATATATGTCTGTTAATCATGTGACTTTAACTATGCATTGTTTTAAACGCGCAGAGTGTCCGATTCTGGCAGAAGCTTAATTTTCAACCATGTAAATTAATACATGATGACGTTGATGTGTTTGTAACGCCTCGCTTTTTCATACTTTCCTATATTAGAAAGTATTGTCATATATCTATGTTTGGAAACTTATATTCGTATTTCCTTTTCTTGTAATCCGAGACTTGAATCATAATGAAACTTATACTTGATACTTACTTGTCTTATATGCATTTAAATGTTGAATACACGCAAACTTATACTTATACGCGCATTCACATTAGATACTTATACGCTTAAAAACATGCAAAATTGGTAAAATAAATAAAGTTAAAGGGCTAAAAATAATAAAAATAAAAGAATATTCTGGAATACTCCCTCTCGCGCCCCGCGACCAATATCATGCTAGCTCTCGTGCCCCGCCAGGCCTCTAGCAGCCCGCGACCGAGAAGTCTTAACTCTCTCGCGGCCCGCGAGAGGATCGCGATCCGGAAATACTCGTTTCAAGCTTGTTGATTGGCTAGATTTGTTTTTCTTATATTAATTACCCCAACTACCCACCTCCCAATATTTACCTATAAATACCCCACACCCTTTCACTCCCAACTCACACCTAAATCTTCTCTTCTCTTCTCTAAAGGCTCTAAGAGTTCTCTTCTTCTTCTCTCAAGATCAAAGCTTTTAAAAAGTGAGTTCTAACTCACCTCTCTCTTTTGATCTTTCCTTTTTCCTTACTACTTGGAAATACCTTTGGAATGTTTCCATAAGTCTTCCATGGAAGACTAACTTGGAACATCACCATGACTAGGGTCCCAAGAGTAACGACTTTCTTGGTTTTATTAGGGTTTTACCCACAAGTGTTGTATCCTTCCAAGCTTGTTCTCGAAACAAGACTTGAGTTGGTAGAGTGTGATCACTTGGAAGCCTTGGTTATCCTAACTTCGATCCACCATCTCACTTGATGTTTTTGTTTACTTTTTGTCTTTTACTTTTATGTTAAACGTACTCATGACCATCCTTGTTGTCCTCGTGACGACTTGTGCATTGGTATACTATACGAGAGGTTTTAAAAGGAAGGATTATCATCCTACCTCCATGCATGACTTCTATTAATCTACATAATGTTTTTGAATTAGTTATACTATGTAACATATATATGTATGTATGTACTAACCGGACTCTTGATGATGATCAAATGATTACTCGTCATGGTACTAGGTTACATCACCTAAGTACTTAATCTCTCGTTACGATTCTAATGGGTATCTTAACCCATGAAATCACATCAACCCGAATGGGTCTTATAGTGTCAAAAACGAGTATTAAGTCTAAGTGATTACTTTCTCTTATAAACTACTTTATTGCATTTAAATTCCTTAAATCTTTCGTTATCGTTCGAATACTTACCAACATACGTCTCCTCTTGTAGGATAACTCGACGCTCAACCCATCCACCAACCACCTTTGCGAACCCGCCAAGTTTGAAGACTTAGCAAAACCGTGAGTACACTCGACCCACTTTTCGTTTAAAACACTTTTGGGTGTAACATGTTTACTTATACCAAAACCACAACACTTAAACTTTATGAAATGCACAAACAATCCTATACACATGAATACTTGATACACTTACGTGATGCTTATATCTTGGATATTCTTTATGTGATACTTTAGTCATTAACTTGTTTAAAGCCTTCGTTTGACACGTATAGAGCTATAGGAATTCATGCATCCCCCTCCATCGCATAAACTTGAGGCCATGTTAAAATAGCGTGTTTGCTTTAAGGGTTTGGCTAGTAGTATTGCATGCCTTGTATATGCTCTCGTAAAATCATAGTTGCCATGAGGTTTCGTTTAAACGTTAATCGTATACGTATGCTATGCTTAAACTTGTGTACTCGCCTTTGCTTTTGCATTGAATTTTATTTTAAAACATGTTACAGGTTGATGAAGAGGATGCTATGAAATAGCAAGGACTTAGATACACGCTTAGGCTAAATTTGGTGTATCAATTTTTGTTGTATTGTGTAATTTGTATTTGCTTCAATGTTGTATGTAACAATCGTTATTGAAATGAAATTTGGCTTTAATTAAATATTGACATTATTAGCGTTGTGAGCAATGAGCAATCTATTTCGTATCACTCCGATGTTTTCGCCATCGGTTGGGGTGTGACAGTGTTAGAAGAGCTCAATATTGTTAGGCAACAGCTAGAGTCACACCCCCTGCTTAGAAAAAAAGTTTGTTGCCGAAGATTAACGCGATGTTGACTTCAACCAAATCTACCAAGAAACCACTGGTTGTCCAACAAAATACTCGTGGACGGCCAACAACAAAGCAAGTACAACAACAATTTGACGAAGCCACCCGTAGAGATGAAGAATTAAGGAGAAGCTCCTTTGGTTATACAAACACGTGCTTTGATGGTTCCCAACAAAGTACATACGATGCCCCCCGCCACAGCTCATACGTTCCATCCCAGGCCTCTCAACAGTCGGTCACAAAGTCTCAAGAACCTAAAGCGGGTCGAAGCCATTCAATGAGTTCTAAAAAAGGGTTTCGAGACGATAATGGTTTTCGATTGATAGTGGGGGACGAGAATGTATCAATCATCAAACGATTTAAGTCTCTCCTTCCGACATTGTTTCACCCGTACATCTCATGCATATAAGATGTGAGGCCAGACGGTCATTGTGGGTTTCGGTCTGTGGTTGTGGGCTTGGGTATGGGAGAACCTTTATGAGGGCACATTCGAAAAGACCTTGTACAGGAGATGGATCAGAACGCATCGATCTGGTTGCCAATATTTGAAGCATGGGATGAAGGATATTTTAACACGCATCATGAGGGCCAAATTTGGGATTCAGTGGAACGTTGTCCCCCACTCACTAGATAGGATTCTCCCACGCAGGACTTCTTATTGCACAAACGTATGGTATCGTGGTACACCTGTTAAGCATAGATGGGAGTTCCACCTTCTTTCCGATATTTAGTCCTCCGACTGATCGAGAACCACAAATGATAACACTTGCACATGTTAATGATAACCACCTCATACATATTAAGCTGGAAGGCCAATATCAATGCCGACAGTAAACGAGCGATGGTTGACGCACCGAAGACCTGCTGCAGAACAATGGCAATATATGTACACGCCTCGTGTAGAATGGTATACATCGATAATGAATCCCCCACCAAATCCAAACCCGAGTATTAATTTTATCGGCAGTGAATCGGAAGAATGATTTTTTTGTATAATTAATATGATTTTTTTGTATAATTAATATGATTTTTTGTTTAATTAATATGACTTTTTGTATAATTAATATGATTTTTGCATGATTAATATGATTTTTGTATAATTAATATGAGTTTTTGTTTAATTAATATGATTTTTTGTATAATTAAATTGATTTTTGTTTAATTAATATGATTTTTTGTATAAAAGAAAAGATAAAAAAACAATATAAATATATGCCGCGTACAGACCTAGACTAGACGTCTGTGGTTGGTCAAAAGACCATTTTACCCCTGAATTGCACCCCGTCTAGGCCTAACCTGGGGTATAAAGGTAATATTGAAGAACTAGACGCCCCGTCTAGTGCTAGACACAGCATATACTTGAGCGGCAAATTTAAAGTGTTTAAATTTTTTGAATTTAAAAGGGAATGGTTAATTACCATTTTACCCCTGAGTTGCCACCCGTCTAGGCCTAATTCAGGAGTTAATTACCGTTTTACCCCTAAATTAGGCCTAGACTGGGCAACTCAGGGGTAAAATGGTAATTCTCCATTTCCACTAGACAGGTCGTCTAGGTCTGGACGCCCCGTCCGTGCATCGTATATGAGTGGATAAGCTAGACGACCAGCTGCATATGACTACAAACACACACACACATACGTATAAACAAGCTTGATCAGGTGTATTTCGAGCGTATTTTTTCGAATTCAAGCATCTCAGGTACGTATTTTAACCTATACTTCATTATTCTTGAATGTATTATACATTTAGACCGTAGGTTGTTTGGCTATTTGATGATATTTAGGGTTTTTGGTGTTATGTGTTAATGATGGTGGGTTTTTGGTCGAACAGGACGGGGCGTCTACCCCTAAGACGACCCTCATACACGACCCGGTTATTTTTTTAGTTATTATTTCTTCTAGTTAATTGCTAATTGTTTTTATTATTGTTAATTGTTATTATTTGTGTTATATTGTTATTATTATTGTTAATTGTTAGTATTATTGTAAATTGTTATTATTATTGTACGTATACAATATTATCTTGCAGATTGATTATGGATGAGGTCGAAGATCAGATACACGGGACTCCACATCCGCATGGTCCGCGGTGGGCTCCGCCAATGCCGGCGGATCCACTACACGGTCACCCATATCTAGAGTTTCCTCCCCACACCAAGGCCGCCCGTTTTTGCGAGAAGCTTAGGAGGATGCACGTTGGATCGCCTGCCGCGGTCGACTGAGAATCGATCGAGGTGATTGGTGAGACACCGAGACTACGTTATTTCATTCCTGTGGATTCGCCATGGCATCATCTATTTGACTTGGCTGGCACGCCGAGCTAAAGGGAGCTAATGATCGAGTTTTTGTTGAAGTTCACATTTCACCCTCCACGGGTCGACCCACCGCCTCCACAGCCGCATGCTCCTCCCCCTCCTCCTGAGGTTTCTTTTAGGTTTCCCAGCGTTTGGCGTTCTATGACGCTAGCTGAGTTTGCCGTTCATAGCGGATTATACCTGCAGGAGAAGATCGCTACAGATATTTATACGCATGGGCTAGTAGTGGTGGATAGACCCACTCTTTTAGGATTTTAGGAGGTGGTTGCGGGGCAGAACATTTGGGAGCACTTGAGGGTGAAGGGGAGGATTTCACATGTTGATGACCCATTGCACAGATACTGACGTGTGCGTATATATACATATTTTTACAATGAATTTTACACACGAACTCGGTTTTAGTATTTATAAAAATGATTTATACCTTAACATTAAAACACACACAAAAGGACAAGTATACCCTATCATATATGTAGTAAAATATGGGTAAGAACCAGATGTCGATCCATGGACGTGGGTGGACGCTTATGTACTAAACTGTTGTCATTAGTCTACCGGTAAAAAGATAGGTGAATGAGTTTTTAACTAAATTATCTAAAAATGTATTCTAAAACATAAAAGACTTCAAATACAAAAATATATATTATCTTGTTTTACAAACAACCTAAGCATGTTAACTAAGTAAGAAATGTCACAAAGGCACTTGATCAATCTTCCAATTATATAGGCAACTAGTATCCCTTTCGAGAATCATAACATGACAATACTTCGGAAAGCTAACGCGATAGACACACTTTAGCCACCTAAAATCGTTCCTAGCGTGCTATTGATATATTTTCATGTAAATCTTCTAAAGATAAGTTAGTCATCCGTTAAGAGTTTTCTAACCTCACTTTATCAAGGAAAGTAATACCGATAACACAATACAACCACCGAGACAAGCATAAAGTGGATCATATCACAAACTATTCCATTTTACAAACCTTGAACACTAATCTACCAAGATAGTAATTTCAACCAAAACCACTAAACAAAGATCATAAACCGTGTCAAGAACTTGTAACAACACCATCTAACCCGTTAGGGTCCTTACGTGCAAGAAAGTACTCTTGATTAACATTTGATTTGCCTTTTATTAAACCAATACCCATTTCTAGTTTCATGGTGTAAACATATTAACAAGTTAACAGCTTACTAACAAGTGGTTAATCAAGGGGTTTTCAACATATCTCAGCTAAACATTGATTAATCATTCAAGATAACCAAATATAATCAAGAATCCAACATCAATGAAACCATGTTTTACATATGATCATCAAGACTTAAACATGAAAAGTACCAAAGTTTCATACAAAGAAGATTAACATACTAATGTTTGCTCATAAAACAAGTAAACTAGTGTTTTTGCCCTAAGGCTACAATAATATAGATACATCAAATAAATACTTGAAATACAACCAAAATCATGGAAAGAACAAGGATTCAAACCATAAGCAAGCAAGGATTAGATGGATTGGATGATAAATAGACTTCTTTAGAACTAGGAGGCTTGAATCCGACCCAAGAAGGCTGCTTCCGGAGCCCCAAAATCGCCCAAAGCTTGAAAAAATATCCAATCATTGATTAGAATGCGTCTGCTCTGTTTTATACAACTTTTGAAGAGTGCACGACAGTGCGCTTAAAGTGCACGCCTGTGCACTGTACAAGTTTAATCATGACGTCAGCTGCAGGGTATGGGTCGAGCAAGTGGCTGATTTGGTGGCAAAGTGCGTGCACGGTTGTGCATGTCCGAGAAAATGGATTCACATTTGGTCGCACAAGGTGTGCTTCCGAGGATCAGAGGGTGCATGGGGTGCAACCGAGACGCACGGCCGTGCATGTCTGAGAAATCAGTTGTACTACCCTGGTCGCGAGTCTCCACGGTCGTGCACAAGGAACGCACGGTCGTGCATGACCTGTGTCTTTAGCATATTGTGAAGTTTTCATCCAAGGTGCCCGGAAACTCCTCGTTTTCTCCAAATTTGCCCGTGGAACGTCGTTTAAGACCTGAAAACCCAAAAGTACACGATTAAGAACCTACACATCGAATTTGTAGTGAGTAAAATGAGGGACTAACATGTATAATTTAGTGTATATCAGGTACGTACGTTTATTACAATAATTATTGTGATTATTATTATTATTATTATTATTATTATTATTATTATTATATTATTATTATTATTATATTATTGTTATAAATTAATTTCCGTATTTCGCTAACAATATCTTCAAGTATCTACATAGGATGTTCGCTACTTCTATTACCGCTCGTGGTGTACAAGTACCAACCTCTTTTTCTTCTACTGCTTATTGTACAGGAGGTCGTGCGCACTTGCACACTGTCTGGCCCAGTACTTCACCTCTTCCCATCACCGGCAGGAGCACGACTTTTTGTATGGCGGCGTGTACGTGACCGTCATTTCCCGTTCGTTGGGTCATTTACCAGAGATGGACCCACAGTTACGGCCGACCATATCATCGACGCGGATGGGCTTTCAGACCTTGCGGGGGATGAAGCTTGTTAAGAGGTTCGACCTCCTCGGCGAGCGCTTTAAAACCCACACAGGTGAGCTATTGTAACACCCTATAAAATCGTGTCCAATTATATAGTGACACGGGTCGTACTTTAAGTCTATTAAAGACTAACAGGGACTAAAATCGTCAACATGCTCAAACTAAGTCTCTGAGTGATCTTCTGATGTCAACATGCATAAACCGAGCCTCTGAGTGACCATTAGTGTCAACATTCTTAAAACATAGCCTCTGAGTGACCATTAGTGTCAACATGCTAAAACTTGGCCTCTGAGTGATCGATGTGTCAACATGCCCAACCTCTGAGTGACATCGGAGTCAATATGCTTAAAATGAGCCTCTAAATGATCTTTTTACAAATTCCTAACTCTCACATGTCCCATTTGTTGGACGAGATGGATTAAATCCGTAATTATATAAAAGTTGGACGTTGGAGGGGTTAAAAGTGTCAACATGTTAATTTATATCTCTGAGTGACCTTTTAACGAACCGAGAGCTCGAAAATATCCGGGCATACTCCTGGATATACCAAATATTGGTTACGGATGGCTAAACATGCTAAAAAGGTATTTCAGAAGGTTTTAGAGGGTTTCATAAGTTAAGGGGTTAAAGTGTCAAATTTTGAAAGTGGCCTATAGGCGCTCGCAGGGCGCGAGAGGTAAGGCCTGTGCCTCTCGCGGCCCGCCAGAGGATTGTATCTGCAGAATTTCAACTTGGCCTCCACACAAAGTGTCAAAAACCAATTAACTCGAAACTATGGATTTCCAAACTGCTATGCCACGTTTTGGGACACTTGTAAGCTCCCTCTTACACCCCTTAACACCTGGCATCACCTCCTTCAAGCTCTCCAACTACAAATAGGTGCAAAGGTTCAACCTTTGAACTTGCACCTTTCTCATTCACAACTCTTCTCCCTCCTCTGGAAGTTCCTAACTGAAAGGAGCATCCAACTTAGTTCTCTTGCATTATAGGAACCTCTTGTAAGTGTTCCTTGCTCTTGCATTTTCATTTATAGGCTTTTATAGCCAAAACTCAAGCGTTTTATGAAAAACGCCTTGACTTTCGGTTAAGACCATTATGGTCCAGCCATTGTTCATAACGACATGGCTAAGTGATAATAATAAGGTAGGTGTTAGTCCTTATAAAGGGCACCTCCTGAAGATCACGGTTGCTAGACCAATTGACGGGTCAAAGTTACGATATTAGAAAGTCAAACAAGCTATTTTTTCCGAAAAATTATAATTTGATCTTATGTATGTTATGAAACTTGTTTTGACACTTAAACAGGTTGGTAATAATTATTAGAACATGTAAGAACATGTTTGGCTCGTCAATTTAAGTTCCAAGTTCGGTTCGCAATCGAAAGTCGCGAAGTTTAACTTCTGCATTGACTTTCGATTCTGACCCGATTTAGATTAGTTAACTACTGATCTAAAGTTGCATTATGATCATAATATAATGTAGAATAACCCTCTGAGGTTGTATTACATGATCATAATCAAAATCTAAGTTTATGCATAATTTTCGTAATTATGCCATTATAACTAAAATGCTCTTTTTCATAAAATAAGGTTTAAGAGATAATGAACTCGAAAATAAGTTTCCTATTGATGTAATATTATAAGTAGGATTATTTGGGATGTTAAATCAGATTATAAACTGAGTTTATGAACAAGTCCTTGTAATATGTCGGTAAATGACGATAAAGCCCTTGTGGCTTATAAAATGGTTTTAATCATATCTTTTCAAGGTAATTATTTTACCTACAGATATGTTATATTAAATAATATATCTAAGACATTTTAATCTGACCTTAACATCAGTTTTCGTTAACCATCGCATAAATCGTCATTTTACGTCATAAGCGTCGTTTCGGCGCATAGTATGGTTTTAAACCATAACTATCAACCAAGACTTGTTACCTACTGATTTTAAAACTTATTTTAAATATTTATAGAGTAGGTATTTGATATGAATTCAGAATCCCAAATAATTTGTAAACTATGTGTAAAATTACCATAATGCCCTTTCGGTGCATAGTTTGGTCATAAAAGATAAATTACACATATAATTAATATCCTACTGATACTATATCATAAATAATTTATTTTTCCAGAATACTTTAATTTTTGGTGCATAGTTTGGTCAAAAAATATAAATTACACATATAATTAATACTGAAATGCCCTTATGAGGCATAGTATTATTTTAAAACCTTAACGGGCATATAAGTTGATATCCTACTGATGTTACAACTTAATTAAAGTATAATGGCATATAGAACTTGACCATGACTTATCCGATTACCCGATATCGCTAATTTGCGTACGGTTAAATATATGTAATTAGTTTACGAAAATTAACCGTAACGGAACTAACCTTGTCGTTTAAGTTTCAAAATCCAGAATGTTTATAGTTTACCCATATTATGCAAGTCAAAGTACTTGTCGGATTTAAACTACATTCTATCCGATCATCGTTTAATCATGCGTCATACGTTTTGATCTTGTACACTACTCGGTCTAAGTCTATGACTTAAATAAGACCGTTAGTATTTAATTGGTTAGCTTATGCCATAATCTAGACTAGAGCCTTAAATAAGACCGGTAAATGCTATCTGCACTTAGATCATTTTGGATACGACTGAGATATTAAATCTTGCATTTTAAATCAAGACTAGCTCAGGTAAATACTCTTGACTTATTTTCCCTATACGGGATTGGGATACGGTAAATTATTACCGCTTGGTCGGAAATGAGATCGAATGCCGGATTGTGGCTAGTAAATCCGAATATTCCGTTTTAATCAGTTTTGTTTGATAACTTAAACATCGGGGGTTAACTACCGTGTCCTGGATATCCTCGGCTCATTAATTAGATAATGGCCACGACCTTAGTGCGGGGTGTAGGCTACCTGACAGACGCTCAAATGAAAATTACCCAAGACGTTGGGGATAACTCCTTCGTGAGTTCTAAGTGGTGTGTACTTAATCATCTCTCCGTCTCTGTACTAGGCCCTGTATGTATGGACAAACATGTGAATCTGTTAACAAGGTTACAAAGTAACTTTCCCAAGTTATACAAGATTTTTGCCCTCTGCACTTAAATCTAATTTCTAAAATTTTTCAAAATGAGTCAGTCGGGTATATTTACCAGCGAAAGCTGACGTATTTTCAAAAAGATTAAACTTGAGGAACCACACTAGCCTTCAAGGTAATAGACTATGTCCTAACCTTATATAGCCCCTGCGATCAAATTTGATCCCGGCTAATATCATCAGTACGATGATAATAAAACATCCATTAGTGATGTATTGCCCTTGGGGCTATGATTAAACATCCATTAGTGATGCATTGTCCTTGGGGCTATGATTAAACATCCATTAGTGATGTATTGCCCTTGGGGCTATGATTAAAACATCCATTAGTGATGTATTGCCCTTGGGGCTATGATTAAACATCCATTAGTGATGTATTGCCCTTGGGGCTATGATTAAACATTCATTAGTGATGTACTGCCCTTGGGGCTATGATTAAAACATCCATTAGTGATGTGTTGCCCTTAGGGCTATGATTAAACTTCCATTAGTGATGTATTGCCCTTGGGGCTATGATTAAAACATCCATTGGTGTTGTATTGCCCTTGGGGCTATGATTAAACATCCATTAGTGATGTATTGCCCTTGAGGCTATGATTAAACATCCATTAGTGATGTATTGCTCTTGGGGCTATGATTAAAACATCCATTAGTGATGTATTGCCCTTGGGGCTATGATTAAAACATCCATTAGTGATGTATTGCCCTTGGGGCTATGATTAAACATCCATTAGTGATGTATTGCCCTTGGGGCTATGATTAAACATCCATTAGTGATGTATTGCCCTTGGGGCTATGATTAAAACATCCATTGGTGATGTATTCCCCTTAGGGCTATGATTAAACTTCATCAGTGATGTATTGCCCTTGGGGCTATGATTAAAATATCCATTAGTGTTGTATTGCCCTTGGGGCTATGATTAAACATCCATTAGTGATGTATTGCCCTTGGGGCTATAATTAAAAATCCATTAGTGATGTATTGCCCTTGGGGCTATGATTAAACATCCATTAGTGATGTATTGCCCTTGGGGCTATGATTAAAACATCCATTAGTACTGTATTGCCCTTGGGGCTATGATTAAAACATCCATTAGTGATGAATTGCCCTTGGGGCTATGATTAAACATCCATTAGTGATGTAATGCCTTCGGGCCATGATTTAACATCCATTTAGCGATGATTTGCCTTTGAGCAATATTATATTGTCCATCATGACAACGACAGTTGTGATTAACATAACCCCATGTCCAAATTCTATGTCCATTAGTGACAGGCCTAAGTGACATATTTATACGTCCATTAGTGTCAGGCCTATGTGCCATAAATTTTATGTCCTTCGTGACAAGCTTAAGAGCTAAATAAAATTGTCGAATACGACAATGACAGTTGTGACATTACGATCCACTGTCTAGTAATATATGGACTATGTCCAAATTTTAATTTGCCTTTGATGGTCCTATTAAGACCTAGGCCAAATATAGATATGTTAAGCCTAAGAGTTGTGATGTTATTCACACTAGTTTAGGCAAGGGATTGTTATATCCAATGTTTAAAGCCAATATGGTTACTAATACCATGGCTAAGGAAAGTTTATTGATGTATAGAACCAAAGCTCAAAAGATGGCAAACTCGGACGAGCACAAAGTAGCTACCGGGATATTGACTCTAACAATGCTGAAAACAAAGACATTAATAATGATAATTTCTAACTCGCATTGATGCAGTTGTTGAAAAGGCCATGGGAAAGGCCATAGAAAACCTTAAAGAGTCGAGTGCTACTCGCTCTAGACCATTATCGATTACCCCATCCTCAGCTCATAAGGAGAGCTCAGTTCACTCTTCGAATGCGAAGAGTGAACCAAAGAAAATTGATTTTACTGATAGGTCCCGTTCTTTTAAAGACGGATGTACCTAAAATATTTCGTCTACTGCAAGCCCCCGAGACTTTAATGGGGAGCAAGGAGCTATGGAAGCCTTAAAGTGGCTACATGAGATGGAGACAATCGTAGATATCAGCAGCTGTGTTGATAAGGATGTGATCAAATATGTATCATAGTCCTTGAAGGGCGATGCTCTAATCTGGTGGAAAGCTATGATCCAATCTACTGGTAAAGTCCACCTGTACAACTTAGGATGGCCTAAGTTTGTCGAATTAGTCAAGGAAACTTACTTCCCACCTCATGAGGTGGAGAAATTAGAGACAGGCTTTTTGTCTCTTTCAATGAAGAACCTAGATTGTCGAAAGTACGTTTCTGACTTTAACTCCCTATCTAGGTTAGTTTCCTATCTAATCACCCCTGAAACCAAACGCATTGCACGTTTTAATCAATGGGTTAGCTCCTGAAATAAGGGTACGGTAAAGGCTGCTCAGCCTAGTACCTATAGGTCCGCTGTTGACCTATCATTCCCCCTCACCCTTGATCTAGTGAGCTAAAAGTCAGTTAAGTCTGAAACTGATGGAAAAGAAAGAGAGAAGATGACAACTCCCAAAGGTTTAATAAGAAGAATAAAGGGAGATTTGGGTTCAAAAGGAACCAAGGCAAGTCGGTTGTGACACCAACATGCAAGACTTGCAACCGCAGGCACTGGGGACAGTGTAATTATGATCCACAAGTCAAATCTTGTGGTATCTGTAAGAGAAAGGGGCATAAGACTCTAGAGTGCAAGGATCTTAAGGATGTTGTCTGCTACGTCTGCAAAGAAAAAGGGCATATTAAGACTAACTGCCTAAGAATCTTAAGAGTAATAATGCGAAGCCTGGAGAGGCCAAGAAGGGGAATGCCCGTGCCTTTCAGATGACCGCAAGAGAGGCTATTAATGACAACAATGTCATAACAGGTATATTCCACATTAACAATATTTACGCTAGAGTTCTTTTCAATTCGGGTGCAGATAAATCATTTGTTGACCATAAGTTTAGTAAACTATTAGACTTACCCATAACAACTCTAGACATAACCTATGAGGTAGAACTTGCTGATGGAACACTAGAAACAACATCTTCCATTCTTGATGGATGCGTTATATCTAAGAATCATTCTATTCCTATCTCTTTTTTGCTAATGAAAATGGCAGGGTTCGATGTAGTTTTAGGCATGGATTGGTTATCCCATAACCAAGCCCGCATTACCTGCGATAAGAAACTCATCAAAATTAAAACCTCATCGGGTGAATCGATCATCATCCCTGGAGACTCACACTATGGATTGCCAGACAAAGTGTCGTTATTTAAGGCATCCAAGTGTTTAAGGAAAAGTTGTGTCATTTACATGGCACAAGTCACTATCAATGAACCGAAGCCAAATATGCAAGACTTTCCAGTTATTTCAAAGTATTCCGATGTCTTTCCCGAAGAACTACCAGGTCTACCTCCGAATAGGCAAGTAGAGTTTATGATTGACATCCTACCTGGATCAGCACCCATAGCTAGAGCTCCATACCGATTAGCACCAACGAAAATGAAGGAGTTGAGGACTCAGTTAGATGAACTCTTAGAGAAAGGCTTTATTCAACCAAGTTCCTCGCCCTGGGGAGCTCCAATTCTTTTCGTTAAGAAAAAGGACGGTTCAATGCGGATTTGCATTGACTACCGAGAGCAAAAAAAGATAACAATCAAGAACCGTTATCATTGCCCAGGATCGAAGATTTATTCGTCCAACTTCAAGGGGCGAGTTATTTCTCCAAGAATGATTTAAGATCTGGATATCATCAGCTGAAGGTGAGGAGTGAGGATGTTCTAAAGACTGCCTTCAAGACCCGACATTATGAATTCTTGGTGATGCCTTTTGGGCTCACAAATGCACCTTCAATATTCATGGATCTCATGAATAGAGTCTGCAAACCATATTTGGATAAGTTTGTCATTGTCTTCATAGACAACATACTTATTTATTCTCGTAATCAAGTTGATCACGAGAAACATCCTCGGTGCATCTTAGAATTGCTAAGACAATAGAAGCTTTATGCTAAATTCTCTAAGTGTGAGTTTTGGCTTAGAAAAGTCCAGTTTCTTGGACATTTGGTAAGTGAGCGTGGTACCCAATTGGATCCCACCAAAATAGAAACTATAATGAATTGGGAAGCGCCCAAAACCCCATCGGAAATTCGTAGCTTGTTAGGATTGGCTGGTTACTATAGGAGGTTCATTGAAAACTTTTCGAGGATAGCCACTCCTTTAACTACCTTAACCCGTAAGAATGTTAAATTTAACTGGGGTCCGAAACAACAAGAGTTCTTTGAGATTCTAAACACGAGTTGAGCAATGCTCCTGTGTTATCTCTACCTGAGGGTATTGAGGAATTTGTAGTCTATTGTGATGCCTCGCACACTGGCATGGGTTGTGTACTAATGCAAAAAGGCAAGGTAATTGCTTATGCATCACGTCAGTTAAAGGTGCACAAAACGAATTACACCACCCACGACTTAGAATTGGGTTCCGTAGTATTTGCACTTAAGTTATGGAGACATTGCTTGTATGGCACAAAGTGTATTATATAAACTAACCATAAGAGCCTCCAACAATTGTTCAATCAGAAAGAATTGAACATGCGACAAAATCTTTGGATGGAAACACTTAATGATTATGATTGCGAGATTCGCTATCATCCTGGCAAGGCAAACGTAGTTGCTGACGCCTTAAGTCACAAAGAAAGAGTTAAACCTATCAGGATTAACACCAACAGCATTGAGCTCAGAAATAGCTTAAATGAGAAGCTATTAGATGCACAGAAGCAAGTCTTATTATAGGCCAATGCTCCTAATGAAGGATTAGGCGAAATTATTGAGCAATTAACGCCTGGAAAGGATGGAATCCTTAAATTTAATGGAAGAATCTGGGTCCCAATCTTTGGAGGACTTAGAGATCTAATCCTCCAGGAAGCACAGAATACAAGATACTTAGTTCACCCTGGAGGTGACAAAATGTATCAGGATCTGAAAAAGAATTATTAGTGGATGGGTTTGAAGAAATCCATAGCCACTTATGTAGCTAAGTGTCTGACGTGTTCGCAAGTTAAAGCCGAACATCAGAAACCGTCAGGACTTCTACAACAGCTTGAAACTTGGAAATAGGAAATGGTAACTATGGGTTTGATTACCAAGTTGCCTAAGACAAAATGTGGTAATGACACGATTTGGGTCATAGTGGATAGGCTGACTAAGTCAGCACATTTCTTGCCAATTAAAGAAACGTATAACTCTGACAAATTGGCTAAGTTGTATGTGGACAAGACAGTGTCGCTGCACGGTGTGCCTGTATCTATTGTATCTGATAGAGATACTAGATACACATCTCATTTTTGGAAACGTTTCCAACAATCTTTAGGCACAAGATTAAATTTCAGTACGGCTTACCACCCACAGACGGATGGACAGAGTGAGCGTACTATTCAAACTTTGGAAGACATGCTTAGAGCATGTGTGATTGATTTAGGTGGAAGTTGGGACGACCACTTACCCCTAATAGAATTCTCCTACAATAATAGTTATCATACAAGCATCAAAGCTGCTCCCTTTGAGGCCTTGTATGGGAGAAAATGTAGAACGCCCGTGTGTTGGGCACAAGTTGGGGAAGCCCAACTATCAGGACAGGAGGTTATCCTAGACACCACGGATAAGATTGTGCAAGTCCATGATTGTCTCAAAGCTGCCCGTGATAGGCAGAAGAGCGATGCTGACAAGAGGCGAAAACCTCTTAAGTTCCAAGTAGGGGACAAAGTCATGCTGAAGGTATCACCCTGGAAAGGTGTGATGCGCTTCGGAAAGAAAGGTAAGTTAAGCCCAAGAGATATTGGACCATTCGAAGTAATCGAATGTGTCGGCGCTGTAGCTTATAAGCTTAAGCTGCCAGAGGAGCTTAGTGGAATTCATGATGTGTTCCACATCAGTAACCTTAAGAAATGTCTAGCCGATAAGTCACTAGCAATGTCACACAAGGATGTGCAAATTGATGAAAACCATAGGTTCGTTAAGAAACCAATTTCGATCGAGGATCGACAGGTTAAGAAGCTCCGAAGGAAATTTATACCTATAGTAAAGGTTAAATGGGACGCCTTTAGAGGTCCCGAGTATACATGGGAGGTTGAGTCCACTATGCGACAAAAGTACCCCCATCTTTTTGAATAAAATCTCGAGTTTCGAGATTTCTTTTAAGGGGGTGAGGATGTAACACCCTATAAAATCGTGTCCAATTATATAGTGACACGTGTCGTACTTTAAGTCTATTAAAGACTAACAGGGACTAAAAGTGTCAACATGCTTAAACTAAGTCTCTGAGTGATCTTCTGATGTCAACATGCATAAACCGAGCCTCTGAGTGACCATTAGTGTCAACATGCTTAAAACATAGCCTCTGAGTGACCATTAGTGTCAACATGCTTAAAACATAGCCTCTGAGTCACCATTAGTGTCAACATGCTAAAACCTGGCTCTGAGTGATCGTTGTGTCAACATGCCCAACCTCTGAGTGACATCGGAGTCAACATGCTTATAACGAGCCTCTGAGTGATCTTTTACGAAGTCCTATCTCTCACATGTCCCATTTGTTGGACGAAAGGGATTAAATTCGTAATTATATAAAAGTTGGATATTGGAGGGGTTAAACGTGTCAACATGTTAATTTATACCTCTGAGTGACCTTTTAATGAACCAGGAGCTCGACAATATCCGGGCATACTCCCGGATATACCAAATATTGGTTACGGAGGGCTAAAAATTCTAAAAAGGTGTTTCAGAAGGTTTTAGAGGGTTTCATAAGTTAAGGGGTTAAAGTGTCAAATTTTGAAACGCGCTCGCAGGGCGCGAGAGGCAAGGCCTGTGCCTCTCGCAGCCCGCCAGAGGACTGTATCTGCAGAATTTTAACTTGGCCTCCACACAAAGTGCCAAAAACCAATTAACTAGAAACTACGGATTCCCAAACTTCTATGCCACGTTTTGGGACACTTGTAAGCTCCCTCTTACACACCTTAACACCTGCCATCACCTCCTTCAAACTCTCTAACTATAAATAGGTGCAAAGGTTCAACCTTTGAACTTGAATTTTTCTCATTCATAACTCTTCTCCCTCCTCTGGAAATTCCTAACTGAAATGAGCATCCAACTTAGTTCTCTTGCATTCTAGAAACCTCTTGTAAGTGTTCCTTGCTCTTGCATTTTCGTTTATAGGCTTTTATAGCGAAAAGTCAAGCGTTTTACGGAAAACGCCTTGACTTTCGGTTAAGACCATTTGATCCAGCCATTGTTCGTAACAAACATGGCTAAGTGATAATGAGAAGGTAGGTGTTAGTCCTTATAAGGGGCACCTCCTGAAGATCACGTTTGCTAGACCAATTGACGGGTAAAAGTTACGATATTAGAAAGTCAAAGAGACCATTTTTTCAGAAAAAATTATAATTTGATCTTATATAAGTTATGAAACCTGTTTTGACACTTAAACAAGTTGGTAATAATTATTAGAACATGTTCGGCTCGTCAATTTTAGTTCTAAGGTCGGTTCGCAACCGAAAGTCCACGAAGTTTGACTTCTGCCTTGACTTTCGATTCTAACCTGAGGATTAGTTAACTATTGATCTAAAGTTGCATTATAATCATAATATAATGTAGCATAACCCTCTGAGGTTATATTACATGATCATAATCAGAATCTAAGTTTATGCACAAGTTCCGTAATTATGCCATTTAACTAAAATGCCCTTTTTGCATAAAATAAGGTTTAAAAGATAATGAACTCGAAAATAAGTTTCCTATTGATGTAATATTATTATTAGGATTATTTGGGATGTTAAATCAGATTATAAACTGAGTTTATGAACAATTCCTTATAATATGTCGGTAAATGACGTAAAGCCCTAATGGCTTATAAAATGGTTTTAATCATATCTTTTAGGGTAAATCTTTTACCTACTGATATGTTATATTAAATAATATATCTAAGACATTTTAATATGACTTTAACATCAGTTTTCGAAAAACATCGCATAAATTTCATTTTACGACATAAGCGTCGTTTAGGCGCATAGTATGGTGTTAAACCATAACTATCAACAAAGACTTGTTACCTACTGATTTTAAAACTTATTTTAAATATTTATAGAGTAGGTATTTGATATAAACTCAGAATGCCAAATAATTTGTAAACTATGTGTAAAATGATCAAAATGCCCTTTCGGTGCATAGTTTGGTCATAAAAGATAAATTACACATATAATTAATATCCTACTGATATTATATCATAAATAATTTATTTTTCCATAATACTTATAATTATAACATTTAATTATATTCAAGTTTCTTTTATACGGTATGAAATTACCGAAATGCCCTTATGAGGCATAGTTTTATTTTAAAACCTTAGCTGGCATATAAGTTGATATCCTACAGCTATTACAACTTAATTAAAGTATAATGGCATATAGAACTTGACCATGACTTATCTGGTTACCCGATATCGCCAATATGTGTACGGTTAAGTATATGTAACTACTTTTTGAAAATTAACCAAACGGGACTAACCTTGTCATTTAAGTTTCAAAATCCATAATGTTTATAGTTTACCCATATTATGCAAGTCAAAGTACTTGTCGGATTTAAACTACATTCTATCCGATCATCGTTTAATCAAACATTATATGTTTTGATCCTGTACACTACTCGGTCTAAGTCTATGACTTAAATAAGACCGTTAGTATTTAATTGGTTAGCTTATGCCATAATCAAGACTAGAGCCTTCCGGTAAATGCTATCTGCACTTAGATCATTTTGGATACAACCGAGATATTAAATCTTGCATTTTTAAATCAAGACTAGCTCAGGTAAATACTCTTGACTTATTTTCCCTATACGGGCTTGGGATACGGTAAATTATTACTACTTGGTCGGAAATGGGATCAATCGAATGCCGGATTGTGGCTAGTAAATCCGAATATTCTGTTTTAATCATACCTTAAACATCGGGGGTTAACTACCGTGTCCTGGATATCCTCGGCTCATTACATTAGATAATGGCCACGACCTTAGTGCGGGGTGTAGGCTACCTGACAGACGCTCAAATGAAAATTACCCAAGACGTTGGGGATAACTCCTTCGTGCGTTCTAAGTGGTGTGTACTTAATCATGTCTCCGGCTCTGTACTGGGCCCTGTATGTATGGACAAACATGTGAATCTGTTAACAAGGTTACAAAGTAACTTTCCCAAGTTATAAAAGATTTGCGTCCGGTGCACTTAAATCTAATTTCTAAAATGTTTTCAAAATGAGTCAGTCGGGTGTATTTACCAGCGAAAGCTGACGTATTTTCAAAAAGATTAAGCTTGGAGGTACAATACGAAATAGGCCTGAAGCTGCTCGATAGTGAAATAAGAGGATCTTGCAAATCCTTAGACTGCCCTAAAGTCTGTTTTATATTCTTTCGTTGTACATTTTATGATCCGCCTGTGGATGTTCTATTACGAGTCTGTATATTATTTTGTATTTTCGAACATTTGGTTTGTAATAGTAATTTTACTCCAAGACTTCCGTTGTGTCGTGTTTAATTGACTATGATGATATCAACTTACGTCACGATATTCCCTACTCGGGCCCATCGGTGTTTGGATTTGGGTTGGAAACCTTGGGTGTGACAGCTATGGATTCAAGAGGGCCTACCGGAGCACTCGATCTTGTCTATCCTCTGGCAGATGAGGCAGCGGTCGTTCAGGACCCTCCGGGGGATCTAGACGGACCAGCACCGCCATAGGCATCACCACCTCCCGAGGCGCCCACTTTCCTCGGCACGTTATTCCAGGTCTGCCCCGGGAGCTGCAACATATACAGAGTTACGAGCCTATGTTGACAGGCTTATGGATTTGATGGGTTGGATGGTTCGGGAGGTACAGGATATACGAGAGAGAGAGGGAGGTTACCTGCCATACCGCTCCCACCACATCATCAGCAGCATTCGTAGCAGCCAGATCCAAATTCCAACTCCGACTCGTATGCATAGACATTTTGTATGTAGTATTCAGCTGTACAAATATATATTGTTATGGATGTACAAAGTTATGTTATATATGTTATATTTAAGTTTTTTTTCAGTTATTCGATTACTTAATAATTATTTGTTTTGAATCGACATTGAAATATAATACGGAAACAATATAATTTTCAAAATGTTAAATAATTTTTACATAATACTATATTTGAATTCTTTTTAAAATGTTGAAAACAGTATTAAATTTAAATAATATAATATTTTAATGGAAATGTAATATTTAAAAATAAAATGTAAAAACAATTAAATATTTAAATGATCGAAAACGGTAAGATATTTTTATAAAAAAATAAAACTTTTTAAAATTTAACATCTCAAATTATACCACCAAAACACCTATTTTTCTATGAAAAACATCACCCTCCAACAGTAATCAATTTACTCCAGCAAAACACCCTTTTTTCAACTAAAAAAACACCACGTCCTAGACGGGTCATTTAGATCTAGACGGGGCATCTAGGCCTCTTAAATTCTATGCCAGACATTCCCCTTCTGCCTCATTGAAATCAGTGTCTAGACGACACGTCTAGCTCTAGACGACCTGTCTATGACACCAAATGTGTCCAAATAGGTAGCACGGGTGTGTGAATATCTTGAGCCTTATGATAATGGTGCTTATTTAAAATAAAATACAAGTTTATTAAATTAAACAATTTTTATCTAGTTTTTATAATAGTACATTTTTTTAATAAAAAAATTGAATCATTATTATATAATATGGATTTGTATAATAGTTGGAATCCTAGGATGGACTAATTATATACGCCTAAGTGTATACTTAAAGTGGAATAAAAATATTTAAGTGAATGGTTTTATAAATGTAATAACTGAGGTAAAAAATAAAAATTAAAAAAAAATTGTTCTTTTTTATTTTATTTAACATGAGAGGTGTACAAGTATATTAGAAATATTTTGGATGACAAGAGAGGGTTAAAATATACAGGATATTACAAAAATACGATACTGTACGACACAATACGATATATCATGATAAAATACAAAACAAAACATATAAAATTAATATTTATAGAAAACAACAATAAAGACCCACATATGCCTTTTTCAACTCCGAAAGATCATCACAGTCATATACGACTCGTATAGACCTATACGTTAAACACTAGAGCTGACACTCTAGTATGGCGATTGGGCGTATACAACTTGTATAGGCGTATACAAGTCGTATACAAGGCAAGATTATTTTAATTAAAAAACTTGGAAAATGTAGGTGTTAAATATATATTGTTAAATATTAGTTTTACATAATACTTTGCATCGTGTCGTGTGAAAGTGTGTCTTATTGTATCGTATATTTATTAAATATTATATTTAAACATTTTATACATCTTGTATTGTATCGTATCCTATTATATCATATGGTGTCTTATGGTATCATATTGTATCATATTGTGTCGTATTGTATTATACATTAAACGTAACCATCCAACCATTCAAAATATTGTAAATTAACATCACAAATATAAACAACTGAAACTGCAAATATAAATACATAACAAGTCTGTGCATACATAAAAAAAAATAAAATACAACTAAACGTGAAATACGAGAAAAAAAAAGCCAATGAAGTATCCTAAACGTGCGGATCCTAACCCTTGCAGATCCTGGCCCGACACAGATGGAACCTGAGGGGCCGGATAATCGTCCAAATACTGCCGCGATGGTGGTATCGGTCGGGGTTTGAAACAAAGCGCTTGCGCCGTATCCATAACCCCATCAATAACCATATGAAAAGGTCCTTAAGCCGGTCGTGGCGATGCTCTATCTGGCGCTCTAACCAGAGTTCCATCATGTCTAACGTTGCCACGAAAGCCGAAGGAAAATCAGTGAAAACATGCTAGGGGTACTAAGGCGGCCCCTATGGCAGAGCTAGTGGTGGGATATCAGCGTCGATCGGAGCACCCACCTCATCCACAACCTCGCGTATCTCCTGATAAGGTAGTATGACCTCTTGCAATGGCTAGGGGATAAAAATTGTCGTCCCTCCCGCAAAACCAATTACCCCTGACTCGTAATGGGTATGCCTATCAGCGTCTTCTGACATAATGGGATCGTCGCGGTGAAATGTCGGTCACCATATGAAGCGAGCCCAAGGAGCGCGTAATGTTGGTGATGACGCCCCTCGCTCTTGTTGGTGATACACAGACACGAACCACTCCGCTAGACACCTAGCTAGGATGCACAGTCATCTGGTAAACAATCCAAATAAAACAGGTCGGCCTGGTTGCACAACACGCAACTCATCTCATGTAGTGTAACGGATGTACTGTTAAGTTTGTGCAAATATCGGTATAAGGGGTCTGTAATGGTGGTGACCATTGCATTGGTCCTACCAAATGAGATCTCAAAGATCTCCATCAAGAATCTTTTGAGCGTCTATCGATCCACGATCCGGACCAAGTCGATGTAAAATGTCGTAACCGTCCCCGGCTCGGTATAACTAGGAAACTGAAGAAAGTACAGATCTATATGAACACAAGAATATAGCGACAAAACAAGCGACAAAATTTTATTAACTTGACCCAAACCAAAATACTTAAATCTCCCAGATCTTACCAGATGTAAGATCAAACATCAGAACAGTAGAGAGTAACAGATCTACTGATAAGTTTTATCAGTTGATCCATACAAAACAAGATACAAACTCTGAAGAAACGAACAAGAACAAACCCTAACAGAGACAAAGACAAGAAGCAGTACTGAAGAAGGATCTAGATCTGCACAGTACTCGCACTCTTTTATACTGGCCACAATAGCAAGTTACAACCAGTTCCCTGAGAATTGTCAAACTTTCACTTTAGCCCTCCAACTTACACACCTGTTCACTTGAACAAATATCAGTTACAATATAAAAAAACTTATAAAAGTTGTTATAACAACTTCAATCAACAACAATATTTCGTAAATGTTTGCTCATGAATTACACATTTAACCTTCGTTTTCAACATTCCCCCATAATTCATGCAGCAAACATATTAAACAACCCCAACTGTTCACACAAACTGTTATGTTGACTCACACTTAACCCTTTTGTAAAAATGTCTGCTACTTGCTTTTCAGTAGCATTTTTTCTAGTTCAATCACCCCACTTGCAACTTTTTCCCTTAAAAAATGCAAGTCCAACTCAAAATGTTTTGTTCTTTCGTGAAAAACAGGATATAATGAGATTGATATAGCAGGCTTACTGTCACAAAACAATTTAACTGGCAAACTGAACATGACTTTTAGTTCTTGCAAAACATTTAGTATCCACATTATCTCGCAGGTAGCTGAGCACATTACTCTGTACTCAGCTTCTGCCGACGACCTGGACAGTACACTTTGTTTTTTTACTTTTCCAAGAGATAAGAGTATCTCAAAGAAATTTTCCAAACCCAATAACAAATTTTCGAGTTAAAATACACTTTGCCCAATCTGCATCTACATACCCCAACAAACACATATCACTTGTCCTTTTAAACATGATTCCTTGACCTGGACATTGTTTCAAGTACCTTAACAGTCTCAAAGCAATGTTCAGATGTGACTGACAAAGTTTGTGCATGAATTGACTTAAAAACTGAACATCATAACTTATATCTGGCCTAGTCAAAGACAAATATATTAACTTGCCAGTTAACTTTTGAAAACCATTTACATTTTCCAACAGTACTTGTTCTTTGTCAGTTTTAATGGTAATCAAGTAACTCTGTGTCACACCCCATGTAATTCCTATTCGCATCAGAGCATGGGTGTGAACTGAATGACATCCTCATTGCACAGTGGAAGTAAACGTGGTTGCTAAGACTTCTAAACAGTGAACGCCCGCTAAGTACTCGAATCCCCATGGGTTCCACTATTCCAACCGTGCCATACTTGTAACCATAACCTGAGAAAGAACATGTGAAAAATCAACATAAAGTTGGCGTGTTCATAGTTTGTTCGAAAAGATTTTGAATAAACTTTTTGGTAACCGGTTTAAATATTTTGAGAAAACGTAATAAAACCATTTTCATTGGCATGATTAACTGAAAACTTTGTATATGTAAAACTTGTATAACTGTCAACGTTCGCGTCGCGTTAACATTTGAGAGTTCGTATATAAAATTAGGTAGTATGTAAAGCGTCTATAAACTTGATGATCATTAATGTTTTACAAGGACATTAATATGTGTGCCGACATAGGAAGTACTCAACCCTAGACGAT
Organism: Scalesia atractyloides; assembly: GCA_947069175.1. NCBI lineage: Eukaryota > Viridiplantae > Streptophyta > Magnoliopsida > Asterales > Asteraceae > Scalesia > Scalesia atractyloides. The sequence goes on along the minus strand of CAMTDV010000007.1, from coordinate 63,413,668 downwards.
TTCTTCCGGTCCACCCGGCTGGGACAACAAAAGCACTACATGCGGCCACACAAGGACCCATGAGTGGGGCTCGCTACACCCGATAGATCTACCACTCTTGTTCCTCGGTCTTATAAAAGATTAATGACACTTAAGAGAAAGCCTTGTCGCACATGATCTAATATTTCATTACATAGCTAAACCATAACATTGAAAACACGTATTTCCCCGTGAGAGTTATAAACTGAAAACATTTAAAAGAAAAGGGGGACATGAACTCACAGAGTCTTTATGCCTCGCACAAGTGAGAATGGGCCTAGCCCGTTTTGAGTCTAAAAGCAGGACCAACCAGTCCTCTTATTTATATGCAGGACACCAAGTCCTGTTGTAACTAGGACAATCCCGTCCCTAGTCATGAAACCAATGCACGTTTCGAAATATGCGTGTGTTTTGTAAAACCGGTATGTTGAGCATAAACCTTTCGTAAACCATTTGAGTTTATTGAAATCCATCCGCGACATGGTTTAGAAATACGAATTTTCATCATCGAAATTTTCTGTACTTTTGCAAAACTTGCATGTCTTTACACCCCCGAAAACATTTATAAAAAGGTAAACTGTAAAAAGTGGGGTTATGAACTCACAGAGTCTTTGTGCCTCGCACAAGTGAGAATGGGCCTAGCCCGTTTGAGTCTGAAAGCAGGACCAACCAGTCCTCTTATTTGCATGCAGGACACCAAGTCCCGTTGTAACTAGGACCATCCCGTCCGTTTCATGAAACCAATGCACGTTTCGAAAATATGCGCGTGTTTGTAAACCGGTATGTTGAGCATAAACCTTTCGTAAACCATTTGAGTTTATTGAAATCCATTCGCGACATGGTTTAGAAATACGACTTTTCGTCATCAAAATTTTGTGTACTTTTATAAAACTTGCATGTCTTTCCACCCCCGAAAACATTTATAAAAAATGTAAAACTGTAAAAAGTGGGGGTTATGAACTCACCTGATATCTTTGTGCAAAGCTAGCTTAATGTGATTCCAAAACATAACTCGCTAGCATGCAATCTATAACATTCCTATCAAGGAATAAGCTTATAATATTCTACTAAAAAGCATAGCTAAACTACGTGTCACCGAGCTCTACCGAATCGTTAACCATATGATTCGACGGGATGATGTTAACTTAATAGTAACGGTATTATTATACTCGTTTTAGTCCCGTTTATTACCGGTGATAAATACTATGCATTTGGAACACTTCATTTCCAAAAGGTTTATATTGTTTATTTAAATACAAAAAAATATAAATATTTATAAGATCGTGTTAGTCGTCTCGATTGGTCGTGCGTGTACGCAACCCTATTGTTTGTATAAAAGTAATACACGTCGTAGATTCGTAGGATGGGGTCGCATGATTCCCAAGTAGTCGTCTCGTAGTCGCAATAGTCTTGCGTCTCGTTTATAATTAATAGAATAATTATATAGATGTACGCTCGTTATAATCTACTTTCATTTGTTCTTTACCAACATAACTCGGATAGTATTATTTGCGCAGATCGTATGGTAACGCATCTTATTCCGTTTAGACGTTCGAAATAAATATAAATCATTATATTATTTTTTATTGCGTCGTATTCTAAACGTTTTAAACATATAAATAATTGTACTTATTTTATATAATTGCTGAATCCTAAGCGTTTGAAGTAAGTATAAACAATTACATTCATTTTATAAAAGTGTACGGATTAACAAACGTTCGAAATAAATATAAACGATATACTATTCTTATATCGTCGTTCGAATAAATTATCGACATTTGAAATCTAGTTTCCGAGTTTCGACTTGAATTAAACATAAATAAATATCATTTATTTTATAGTTGGTTGCCGAATGTTTGTTATCTTGAAATTACGCTTATTGTACGTTATCGGCTTGTTTGTTATAGATTACAATAGCATCCGCAAAATAAATATAACTGTATTTATTTTATAATAATCGTTTGAATTCGGAAGTTTTGTCTTTGAAATGAACGCGTTTCGTATTGTGTATTTTACGAAAATCGGATAGAGTTTCCTCTGTTTTCGGACGGTTCCGACAATAATAGTTGTCGATTTATTTATCGAAACGCAATATTCAATATACCTATAATGATACACATAACTTCTCGTCGTATTTCAAATATAATTTTTGCCACTTATAATTCCCGATTTATATTGAACTAACGCCAGTTCGATTTTAACTAATAATTATTCGCGAGTAGTGTACGTCGGCTTGATTATTTACGCGTCGGGTCGAGCTCGGTTTCGCGATATATAATATTAACGTTTATAAAGAAATATAAATAAATTTTCACGTCGTAAATGCTTTACCGAAACTCGTGTCAACCCGTGGACTGAGTTTGACCACAGTTGACCATGTTGACTGAGTTGACTACGTTGACCAGTAGTTGACCGATAGTTGATCAATTGACCACGGTTGACCGGAAGTTGACCGGGTTTGACCGACCCAACTGAACCGAGGCACAAAAATGACCAAAACTGTCCCTTGACCCGTGTTTGACCTGTTGACCGAGTTGACCCGAGCCCGAGAGTGTCCCGAAATTTATTTTTCACCCGAGTCGAAAGTGTTTCGTATGGACTCTACAGGTTTCTAGGAGCCTAAAATATATTTTTCGTTGAAAACTGATGCCCGGAACATCGCCAGAACCATGCCAGAAGTCGGAATTTCGCCGGAGAATAAAATTTCACAAAAACTTGCAGAAAGGTCTCTAACCACCCGATCTAAACATGCACGAAGTGAAAAGTCCAAAACGGGTTCGCTGGAGTTTGACCGGAATGTCGCCGGAGTTGCTCTCGAGCACAAACGGCTTCGAATATGCTAAAACCAACATCACCATGCGATCCGGAACGTCGAAGATAGTTGAAAAAGTGTACTCTTGGCCGGAAACGTTCGCCGGAAAGTTTGCCAGAAAACCTCCATTGCCGCCGTCGGCGGTGGCGCCGCTATCGGCTCCGCCGCCGGAGCTCCGCCGGAAATGTTTTCTAGAGAGAGAGAATAGAGAGATTTTTAGAGTTAGAGAGAGAAGGTGTAGGTAAAAATGAGAGAAAAAGGAGATAAAAGGGTTTATATATGTGGGTTTTGTGGGTTTGGGCCAAGGCCCAAAAGCCCGTTTCTAGTGTTTTGAGTGGCCCGATCGCGTCTACGAGACTCGTTTTCAAATCCGAACTTCATGGAACGTTGTATAATATTATTTTAAGATAAAAATGTGTGTAAAAAAGGGTCGGCGTTCGATATTAATCGCGGTGCGTTCGACGGTTTCGTTAAAATGCTTAAAATGCTCCGGTTTTTGTTTCTTGTCCGTTTTTCGATCCGATTTCGACCACGAATAATAAAATTCGATTATGAAGCTAAGTATATCATAACATATTAGTATCAAGGCGTAATTCGAGTCTGTTGCTCCTGTTACGTTGTCGGTGTGTTCCTGTTGATGCGTTTTTCGTTCACGTGAGCGTTTTGTGATGTTCAAAAGCATGATAATTTATCAAAACCAATTCTTATGTATAAATTATACATGTAAAATTAGTATTTGTCGGTGTTGTCAGTATTTTGTCCGGTTGCCGCTTATCGTTCAGCAGTCTTCCCGCAATTCAACATTCGCGTTAGAGTTCTCGATTATCGCCAGATCACGTAACGTGAATCAAGTAGAAGTTTCTAGGCTTTCCAGAGGCCTGATCGAGTTAATTTACGTCTAATTACGCTATATAATGGTATTATTGTTCGTTATGGGCTTAATTACAACCGGAAAATGACGGTTGTCACATTCTCCCCTTGTTATAAAAATTTCGTCCTCGAAATTTAAGCTATGTTATCTCCTTAGACTTTTGTCATGCGTAGATTGGTATTAATACTACCCAGGTAAATGACCATGTAATCGCATCAAGAGTTGTCTGGATTATATGAATACAATGACTTACTACAACAACATGAACCCACTGGTTCAACTGAATCTGTTTTCGGAATCGATGCCAAGTGAACGAAACGTAATGACACAGTCACCAATGTGACTGAGTTTACATGGGTTATACAAATGATAATCTCGACAATAAATTTCCAAGACGTTCACAATCTGTAAATGAATTTCATAAACAATAGGAATCTCTACCAACGGAAACTAGCGTTTGTTGTTGGATCGGTGAGACGTAGAATCAACTAGCTCAACTAAATTAGAAACATGAAGATGATTTGTTAACTTTTCGAACCATAAGTTAACACTATTGAATTGCAAGGATCCACCAAATTACAACCAAAGTTAGTGTATCATTGTCTTAATACATAGTTGCATTAAGACCACTTTCAATGATTAGCCCAACCTACAAGTTTAGGCCGACGCCACAATGCGTCATAGCCATTGAAATAATTCAATAATAGCAGCGACTGAACAAATTCTCCGTGTTTACAATTAAATGGAAGATTCAATCAAGCAAGTCTCAATATTTGTTCCAAATAAATCTCATAGGATTTTCAACTGAAATGAAAGAACAAATAAATATAAAATTTTCGGTCGCTAGTGGAAGAACAATAAATATCCCAAAATTTTTGACCAATGATGAAAGAACCCATTACGAGGTACACTGAAATAGATCATAAATTTGCGTACCCTTTTCTTAATACACGATTGTATTAAGAACGTTTTAAGAAAACGATCCAACAAGGGGATTTAAAGTTGAATAAATAATTAAGTATTTAAATCCGTACATGAGTTGTGAAAGCGAGATTAGCACAAGCTTCAACTAGTGTAACGCCACCACAAGGTGTCTTAACCAATAAATGACTTAAGAGGGTGCAGACTGAATCAGTATGCTATGGTTCGAAACAAATGAATTGCTTGTCGATATTACTTTGAATATGATGGCCTCAATCCATCATATGAAATCCTTGAATTGAACTTGGTATACAGTGAGCAAGTTCAAACAATTGAACTTGATTTGACACAATCCAACAAATAATACATGATTCGAACAAGTTTCGATATGGTTACCACGAAAACCCATGTATGCAACTTGGAAAGAAAATGAAATTTCAAGAATTCGTTGACTCGATATCAAGGAGTCAATATTTGCAATAAGGCAGGTCATCTAGATCACAAAGCAAAAATTTTGAATATAGCGAACCAACCTTTGAATTATTGATGAAATGACCATTCGAAGTGAAGACCCTGATGGTCTCCATGTATCAAGTTAACCGCATGCATAGCAACAAAGCATGCGTATCGTATAAGTTTGTCAAGAAATGATGTAGTAGGTGTTCGCTAATCAGGAAAGAATTTCCCGTGACACAATGACCGTTATGAGGAGTAGAGGTGTGCAAACCTACTCATATATGCGAAGTTGAAATTTTCAACAAAAGGAGTTCGAGGACTTTACCTGGTATTTCTTGTGATGACTTATTGTTTTCGTGACATTACCACAGAATTTCAAATATATGGCGTAATCGTCATTAATGAAGTAGGGGGAATGCTAGGACGTGTGACTTCTTTTACAGCGCCAATTGTTGTGATTCCCATTGTACTAACCGACTGTTGTGATATCTTGTTTGGACGTACCTCGGCGTGTTTCGTGTCGTTTACTGGACCACGTGACAAATCGCCGCATTCTGGTCGGTAGTTCTCCCACTGACAGGATTAGCATCGTTGTCGCAATATCGTGGTTATTCAAGGCCGTGCCTCGAAAGTCGTATGTGATGTACTTCAACATCCGTTGTCGTATCGTTTATCTTTCATGTATATTTTTACACTAGCGTTTTCGTTATGCGTAGGCTACTTGCTCAGGTAAATAAAATAGCATCAAAGATATATATAAGGTGTTTGCCCGAGTTAATAATCGTGGTTCCTACGTAATGACCTTTGATGAATTTCAACATAAGTTTTCCAAAGGTCCTAAATGCATGTTGCCAAAACTCTCAAGGTTTTGCTTACGGTATGTAATGTTTTCGTGTACCGTGTATCAAACACAACACTAGTGTATGATTAAAATCATAATGTTGACTCATTGTTTTCGGCCCCGGTTGGAACCCATATTCGAGTGCTAGGCTTTCTGTATGTATTCAAGTCTTATTGATCTAATGTCCCCAAAGGAAAGTGAGGTTAAAGCCTAGGTATTTCCATAGAAACCTACTTCGCTGAAACCTGTGGCTCTGATACTATTCTGTCATCAGAGCCAGGTTTGATACCTAATTTGCTAAAACCTATAGCTCTGATACCACTCTGTCACACCCCCATGTAATTCCTATTCGCATCACAGCATGGGTGTGAACTGAATGACATCCTCATTGCACAGCGGAAGTAAACGTGGGTGCTAAGACTTCTAAACAGTGAACGCCCGCTAAGTACTCGAATCCCCATGGGTTCCACTATTCCAACCGTGCCATACTTGTAACCATAACCTGAGAAAGAACATGTGAAAAATCAACATAAAGTTGGCGAGTTCGTAGTTTGTTCGAAAAGATTTTAAATAAACTTTTTGGTAACCGGTTTAAATATGTTTGAGAAAACGTAATAAACATTTTCATTGGCATGATAAACTAAAAACTTTGTATATGTAAAACTTGTATAACGTTCAACGTTCGCGTCGCGTTAACATTTCAGAGTTCGTATATAAAATTAGGTAGTATGTAAAGCGTCTATGAACTTGATGATCATTAATGTTTTGCAAGGACATTAATATGTGTGCCGACATAGGAAGTACTCAACCCTAGACGATTTCTTCCGGTCCACCCGGCTGGGACAACAAAAGCACTACATGCGGCCACACAAGGACCCATGAGTGGGGCTCGCTACACCCGATAGATCTACCACTCTTGTTCCTCGGTCTTATAAAAGATTAATGACACTTAAGAGAAAGCCTTGCCGCACATGATCTAATATTTTATTCCATAGCAAAACCATACCATCGAAAACACGTATTCCCCCCAGAGTTATAAACCAAAAACATTTAAAAGAAAAGGGGGACATGAACTCATAGAGTCTTGTGCCTAGCACAAGTGAGAATGGGCCTAGCCTGTTTGAGTCTAAAAGCAGGACCAACCAGTCCTCTTATTTATATGCAGGACACCAAGTCCTGTTGTAACTAGGACAATCCCGTCCCTAGTCATGAAACCAATGCACGTTTCGAAAATACGCGTGTGTTTTGTAAAACCGGTATGTTGAGCATAAACCTTTCGTAAACCATTTGAGTTTATTGAAATCCATTCGCGACATGGTTTAGAAATACGACTTTTCATCATCGAAAATTTGTGTACTTTTGCAAAACTTGCATGTCTTTCCACCCCTGAAAACATTTATAAAAAGGTAAAACTGTAATAAGGTGGGGGTTATGAACTCATAGAGTCTTTGTGCCTCGCACAAGTGAGAATGCGCCTAGCCCGTTTGAGTCTAAAAGCAGGACCAACCAGTCCTCTTATTTGCATGCAGGACACCAAGTCCCGTTGTAACTAGGACCATCCCATCCCTAGTCATTAAACCAATGCACGTTTCGGAAATATGCACCTGTTTGTAAAAACCGGTATGTTGAGCATAAACCTTTTGTAAACCATTTGAGTTTATTGAAATCCATTCACGACATGGTTTAGAAATAGACTTTTCGTCATCTAAATTTTGTGTACTTTTGCAAAACTTGCATGTCTTTCCACCCCCGAAAACATTTATAAAAATGTAAAACTGTAAAAAGTGGGGGTTATGAACTCACCTGATATCTTTGTGCAAAGCTAGCTTAATGTGATTCCAAAACATAACTCGCTAGCATGCAATCTATAACATTCCTATCAAGGAATACGCTTATAATATTCTACTAAAAAGCATAGCTAAACTACGTGTCACCGAGCTCAACCGAATCGTTAACCATACGATTCGACGGGATGATGTTAACTTAATAGTAACGGTATTATTATACTCGTTTTAGTCCCGTTTATTACCGGTGATAAATACTATGCATTTGGAACACTTCGTTTCCAAAAGGTTTAGATTGTTTATTTATATACAAAAAAATATAAATATTGATAAGACCGTGTTAGTCGTCTCGATTGGTCGCGCGTGTACGCAACCCAGTGTTTGTATAAAAGTAATACACGTCGTAGATTCGTAGGATGTGGTCGTATGATTCCCAAGTAGTCGTCGCGTAGTCGCAATAGTCTTGCGTCTCGTTTATAATTAATAGAATAATTATATAGTTGTACGCTCGTTATAATCTGCTTTCATTTGTTCGTTACCAACATAACTCGGATAGTATTATTTGCGCAGATCGTATGGTAACGCGTCGTATTCTGTTTAGACGTTCGTAATAAATATAAATCATTATATTATTTTGTATTGCGTCCGTATTCTAAACGTTTTAAACAAATATAAATAATTGTAGTTATTATATATAATTGCCGAATACTAGGCATTTGAAGTAAGTATAAACAATTACACTCATTTTATAAAAGTTTACGGATTAACAAACGTTCGAAATAAATATAAACGATATACTTATTCTTATATCGTCGTTCGAATAAATTATCGACGTTTGAAATCTAGTTTCCGAGTTTCGACTTGAATTAAACATAAATAAATATCATTTATTTTATAGTCGGTTGTCGAAAGTTTGTTATCTTGAAATTATGCTTATTGTACGTTATCGGCTTGTTCGTTATAGATTACAATAGCATCGGCAAAATAAATAACTATATTTATAATAATCGTTTGAATTCGGACGTTTTGTCTTTGAAATGAACGCGTTTCGTATTGCGTATTTTACCAAAATCGGACAGAGTTTCCTCTGTTTTCGGACGATCCCGACAATAATAGTTGTCGATTTATTTATCAAAACGAAATATTCAATATACCAATAATGATACACATAACTTCTTGTCGTATTTCAAATATAATTTTTGTCACTTATAATTTCCGATTTATATATTTAACTAACGCCAGTTCGATTTTAACTAATAGTTATTCGCGAGTAGTGTACGTCGGCTTGATTCTTTACTTTTAAGTGTGGCTATACGTAATCGTTTAGGGGCCGGGTTGAGCTCGGTTTCGCGATATATAATATTAACGTTTGTAAACTAATATAAATAAATTTTCACGTCATAAATACTTTACCGAAACTCGTGTCAACCCACGGACTGAGTTTGACCACAGTTGACCATGTTGACTGACTTGACCACGTTGACCAGTAGTTGACCAGTTGACCACGGTTGACCGGAAGTTGACCAGTTGACCACGGTTGACGGAAGTTGACCAGTTGACCACGGTTGACTGGAAGTTGACCGAACCCAAAACTGAACCGAGGAACCAAAAATGACGCAAAACTGTCCCTTGACCCGTGTTTGACCTGTTGACCGAGTTAACCCGGGCCCGAGAGTGTCCCGAAATTTATTTTTCACCCGAGACGAAAGTGTTTCGTATGGACTCTACAGGTTGCTAGGAGCCCAAAAATATATTTTTCGTTGAAAACGGATGCCCGGAACCTCGCCAGAACCACGCTAGAAGTCGGAATTTCGCCGGAGTGAAAAGTCCAAAATGCACGAAGTGAAAGGTCTCGAACCACCCGATCTAAACATGCACGAAGTGAAAAGTCCAAAACGGGTTCGCCGGAGTTTGGCCGGAATGTCGCCGGAGTTGCTCTCGAGCCCAAACGTCTTCGAATCTGCTAAAACCAACATCACCACGCGATCCGGAACGTCGAAGATAGTCGAAAAAGTGTACTCTTGGCCGGAAAACGATCGCCGTAAAGTTCGCCAAAAAACCTCCTTTGCCGTCATTGGCGGTAGCGCCGCCGTTAGCTCCGCCGCCGGAGCTCCACCGGAAATGTTTTCTAGAGAGAGAGTATAGAGAGTTTTAGAGTTAGAGAGAGAAAGTGTAGGTAAAAATGAGAGAAAAAGGAGGTAAAAGGGTTTATATAGGTGGGTTTTGTGGGTTTGGGCCCAAGGCCTAAAAGCCCGTTTCTAGTGTTTTGAGTGGCCCGATCGCGTCTACGAGACTCGTTTTCGAACCCAAACTTCATGGAACGTTGTGTAATATTGTTTTAAGATAAAAATGTGTAAAAATAGGGTCGGCGTTCGATATTAATCACGGTGCGTTCGACGGTTTCGTTAAAATGCGTAAAATGCTCCGGTTGTCGTTTCTTGTCCGTTTTTCGATCCGATTTCGACCATGAATAATAAAATTCGATTACGAAGCTAATTATATCATAACATATTAGTATCAAGGCGTAATTCGAGTCTGTTGCTCCCGTTTCATTGTCGGTGCGTTCCTGTCGACGCGTTTTTCGTTCACGTGAGCGTTTTGTGATGTTCAAAAGCATGATAATTTATCAAAACCAATTCTTATGTATAAATTATACATGTAAAATTCGTATTTGTCGGCGTTGTCAGTATTTTGTCTGGTGTCAGTTCGTTGCCGCTTATCGTCCAGCAATCTTCCCGCAATTTAACATTCGCGTTAGAGTTCTCGATTATCGCCAGATCGCGTAACGTGAATCAAGTAGACGTTTCTAGGCTTTCCAGAGGCCTGATTGAGTTAATTTACGTCTAATTACGCTAATTATAATAGTATTACTGTTTGGTATGCGCTTAATTACAACCTGAAAATGACGGTTGTTAACTGGTTTGCAGCCAAGATATCTAAATTCATTTAATAACTCTAGACAATATTTCCTTTGAGACAAGCAAATATTAAAATCAGAGTATAAAACTTCTATACCTAGGAAATATCTTAATATTCCCAAATCTTTAATTTTAAAATTCTCACTAAGATAAGATTTTATTTTCTCAATCTTATCAACACTATTTCCAGTTATAACAATATCATCAACATAAACTAATAGTACCAAAAATATATCTTTATCACTCAAGATAAACATAGAATGATCACAATACACTTTGAACAAAACCAATTTTTACTAAAACAGAAATCAACTTCTCATTCTACTTTCTTAGTGCTTGTTTAAGACAATAAAGTGACTTAACAAGTTTGCACACTTTTGTTTCATCACTTGAATAATATCCTTGTGGTAATGACACGTATACATCTTCCGTTAATGAACCATATAAAAATACATTGTTTATATCAAGCTGATATAAAGGCTAGTTATTATTAACAGCCGATTTTATTATCAACCTAGCAATAACCATTTTCACAACTGGAGAGAAGGTTTCATTAAAGTCAATACCTTCTCTTTGATTATAACCTTTGGTTACTAGTCTAGCCTTATACCTTTCAACTTCACCATTTGCCTTATATTTTATTTTGTACACCCACTTGCAACCTATTGGTTTTCTCCCTTTTGGTAAATCAACCAACTCCTATGTATTGTTCCTATAGAGAGCTTCCATTTCATTGTTCATAGCTTCTATCCACCTAACATCTTTTATTGCTTCATTATAAGAGTTAGGTTCTCTAGTTTTATTCAAGCCAGCAATCATAAACATTTTATCAACAGACAAGTTTGTATAATTCACAACCTTTTCAATGCCATATTTTACTTTTCCTTCTACAACAAAGTCATTAAATTTCCTAGGAAGTATACATTCTCTACTTGACTTCCTTATTTCAACCCTATCTCCCTCAGATGGGTTGGTCTCATCATTTGAAAGTCTTGTGTCCTCTGCCCTACCAGTTTTAGGAACCTCACTTCTATTGTACTCCCTATTATTAGTAGAGTCATAAATAAGGGCAGCCAAAGTAGACCCTTCTAGTTGCTGATCATCACAAGGACTCTTATGAGGACCATTTAAATCCCCCTCTTCATCATTGGGAGAAATTGTGTTCTCGGAACCAGTGAATGTAGAAGTTTCAACACAATCAAAAAAATTAAGTTGAGTAATAGTTTTATCAGTTTCAACATCTGGTGTATTCCAACTATGGACTTGAAAGGATAAACAGTTTCATAAAATTTGACATCCCCAGAATAAAACTCCTTTTTTTCATCCAAACTCCACAGTTTATACCCTTTCTTTAAGTTGGAATACCCAATTAAAACACACTTATTTACACGAAAAGACAGTTTATCAGTTTCATTTGAAAACAGTGCTCAAACATAAACATCCAAAGTTTCTAAGATGACTATGAGAGGGCTTAAAGCCATGTATTAATTCATAAGGACTTTTACCTAACAGCACAGAAGATGGCAGCCTGTTAATCAAATATACTGCAGTTAGCACACAATCAGACCAAAACCTTAAAGGCAAACCACCCTGAAATAACAAAGCTCTAGCCATGTTCAAAAGATGTCTATATTTTCTTTCCACCACACCATTTTGATGTGGTGTGTGAGGACAGGATGTCTGGTGCAAAATCCTTTCTTTTCACAAAAACTACTCATTTGATTATTAATAAATTCAGTTCCATTATCTGATCTAAACACTTTAATTTTTTTTTTCTCAAACTGAGTATGTAAAAGATTATAAACTAGTAATATTGTCAAAGACTTCATATTTATTTTTCAACAAATAACACCAAACTAACCTAGAATAATCATCTACCACAGTTAGAAAATATTTATAACCTTCCTTACTTGTTACTCTATAAGGACCCCATAAGTCAAGATGAATCAAATCTCATACACTCTTTGTTTTATGTTCACTAAGTGGGAAAGGAACTCGAACTTGTTTGGCCCTATGACACACTTCACAATGACTATTTGCACCAGACTCTATCCCCAAACTTCCTTTCAACTTGGTTAAAACTTCATCAGAAGGATGACCAAGTCTACTATGCCATATATTAGACTTAACCAATGAATTAAAACACATATTTGACACATTACCAGATCTATTAACAAAGTATAAACCATTTTCCTGTCTACCAATCACCAGGACGTTCTTTAACTTCAAATCCTAAACAGAACACATGTCTTCATCAAATACAACAGATAACTTGTTATCCTTTACTAATTTAAACACGGACACAAGATTAACACTATACTCAGGAACAAAGAATACATCACACAAGAGTACACCATTTCCAAGATTAATATCTCCAATCTTTGTTACTTTAGCACATGTACCATTAGGATGACCAACTTTAATATCAAGTTCAGAAACATCTACACAATTATACATGTCTTTATCAACCATTACCATGTGTTGATAGCTCCTGAATCTATAACCCAATTATAATTGAAACCAACATTTACCATACTAGAACAACTCACAAAATTACCACAAACACCAGACATACTAGAGAATTTATTACAAACATTGGGCTCACCTCCCAAATTACCAGATTGTTGCTCAGTACCAGGCTGGTCATTGACCAAACTCAACAATTTCGTTATGTGTTCAGAAGTGAAAGGCATGGAAGAAGTACTAGCAACCATATTTAATTTATTATTTAAACTAATATTCCTAACTGACTACTAGGTCTTCTTTTAAACCCTTGAGGATACCCAACAATTTCAAAACACCTGTCAACAGTGTGACCTAACATGTTACAATGAGAACATTTCAAATTCTGACTTGGACCTCTAAACACTTTCTTTTTAACATCAAAACTTGTATTGGTTTTAGTTACAAAAGCAACATTACTTCCTTTTAACATACCACTAGATCCTCTATGTGATTCTTCCTTAGACACAATTGAAAAAGCAGTTTTAACAGTTGGTAAAGGATCTCTAGTTAACAAGTTGGTTCTTACTGAATGATACACATCATCAAGCCCCATAAGAAATTGCATAAGTTTAATTAAAGCACTAAATTATTAAATTCCTTTGAGGCCTCACAAGTACAAGAAGGTAATTGTAAAATAGCATCTAGTTGTTTCCACAAAGTGTTCAATTTATGATAATATTCAGACACTGAACACCCATTTTGAGTTAATGAATTTATCCTTTTATGAATATCAAACACAACAGACCCATCAACCCTATCATAAGTTTCTTTCAAATCATTCCAAACATCTTTAGCTAGTTTTGAAAACAGTTGACCAAGATATAATTCTTCACAAACAGAGTTTAACAACCAAGTTAAAACAACTGAATTACACCTGTCCCACTGTTTACCTAAAACCTCATCACCCTCAGGTCTTACACAAGTACCATCAATAAAACCTAACTTATTTTTTGCTTGTAAAGCTAGTTTCATACTACTAAACCATACATAATAGTTCTCAGTTCCTTTTAATGTTATTCCAGCAATTGTTAAACTACTAGAATCACTTGGATGTATATACAAAAGATCCCCAATATCTAGTTTACTAATGAGGGTCTGAGAAGACCCAACAACATCACCCATATTCACACAATCAAGAATAGACAATACTCAGCAGAACTTAATATCAATCAAACAATTTTTTTTGTAAACAATCAATAATGTGCCAGGGATCAAGATTCCAGGTTCATCACTCTTGTTGCCTGGACATGTCTTTACATAGTAAGTTTTATCCTAAACTTAGTATAAGATGAATCAATATCAATTATCAGCAAACACTTTACACATAACAAATGCAACACATACTCGATCAAGGCCGGTCCAAACTACCCCGGTAACAATTTATGCCTAGACATAACTTATTAATGAACGCAATAACAGAAATAAAACTAGAGAGAAAGAGAGAAAATAGCCTCACAGTGGGTGCGATTAGGTCCAGATATTGCAGATCAGACAGACTATAGCCTTCACTTAGGGCTACAGTTGTAGATAGGAAGAACAAGAAAAGTATACCCGGTTAGTTTACCCTGTAGCCTTCTAGGGTTACAGAGACCAACGCGGTTCTTCAGACAAACCACCAAATCGCTTCAATCCTCCTCTAACCCAGATTAGGGTTTTCAATCCTTCAACCAAGCACAAAAACAAAGAAACTTCAGATTTATTACCAAACAGTTTCTAAGTTCAGAAACCCTCAATACCCCATAATCAACAAGCGATCAGAGCCAACGAACAACTGAAATATGACTATCAAGAGCTTAATAGCTCTGATACCATGAAGAAAAGTACAGATCTATATGAACACAAGAATAAGCGACAAAACAAACGACAAAATCTTATTAACTTGACCCAAACAAAAATACCCAAATCCCCAGATCTTACCAGATGTAAGATCAAACAACAGAACAGTACAGAATAACAGATCTACTGATAAGTTTTATCACTTGATCTATACAAAACAAGATACAAACTCTGAATATACAAACAAGAACAAACCCTAACAGAGACAAAGATAAGAAGCAGTACTGAAGAAGGATCTATATCTGCACAGTACTCGCACTCTTTTATACTGGCCACAATAACAAGTACAACCTGCTCCCTGAGAATCGTCAAACTTTCACTTTAGCCCTCCAACTTACACACCTGTTCACTTGAACAAATATCAGTTACAATATAAAACAACTTATAAAAGTTGTTATAACAACTTCAACCAACAACAATATTTCGTAACTGTTTGCTCATGAATTACACATTTAACCTTCGTTTTTAACAGAAACCGTAGCAAAATACGAAGCGACATCCAAAATGTCTGGCCTGCCAAATAAAAACTAACTTCCACAAAAAGGTGGTTCATGTTATCCATCACATCTAGCTAATCAACTAGTCAAAATGTGAAAGTGAATGAGGCGATAAACTCAAAAACCAGCTCTCGAAATGATGGCTGGAACTTGATATCGAACAACTAACCCTACCGGGTATCGGGTTCGATGAAATCCTAGTCTCTCTAAGCCTCGCCAGCCTCCTATAATGTTGCCCAATCTATCACGCCATGTCTGACGATGTGCATCGTACGTAGCTTCTCACAACGGTCAAAAGAATCGGTACCCTTATCGAACTCTAAGTAGGGGTGCCCATGCAGCGGGTCAACTGGAGGCCTTTTGTGCCAACGCCCTTTCCCTTGGCCCTACCCCCAACTCGCCAGCCCCACATCCATATCCATATCGTTCTGTGAAAATCGAATCGGTATAAATACATTTTTTAATTTATACTTAATTATATTAAATATAATATCAATACAATTATATGTAAATGAAAATAAATTTTAATTTATAGAATAAACTAACTTTAAAAATTCTAAACAAACTATTAAATATTGATACACTTTTTAATTTATGGTATTCAACCTATGTTCTCATTCATAAAACAGATCCCTTTAAATACGGAGAAATACAAAATGCCTTGTCTTTATGTTATTTAACACAAATCATCATATAATTACAAGAGATTATATATATCTACAATAATAATCAGATATTATCTATAATAATATACATATCGGCTAAGACATTGTGTAAATATATATGCCCTGTCAGTGTGTTAAACATACCAATTAGAAGGAAGTTAGGAACTTTTAAGCAGGATTAAAGAGCTCTAGATGTGCAAACAATGACATGAACTCAAGGACTGGTGTTCTGGTTCCTACATATCGAAATGAAAAAAAGGTTTTTCATTATTTTCGCTTAGCTTGTTCCCCTTCCTCGATGCACCTCCTACACATCACTTGAGTTGCTGCAACACAATAACCTACGTGGGAATTTTAAAAGTTAAAACATAGAAACAACCATGGGTGCTTTTGTACAAACGCCAAACACTTTTAACCAGCATATCACAACACATTTGCATACTAAACCATAAACCACATAATAACTAAAATGCTTATTTACATCCAAACACCCTCCTTTCCTTAATCTACATATTTGAAATTTGGAGTTGCGATTAAAAAAACCAGGGGTAATCCTATTCTTAAATGGTAGTAAGATTTAACATACAATGATGGAGGTATATCTACCAAACAAAGGTTTTCTGCAATCAAATTAAAACTCAAGTTTTATAGATGGCAAATACAAACAGTTAAGCAAGCAAAGATGAATGTAAAGAAATCATCAGGGTTGAGACAGAAGTAGATCAGACAGAAAAAACAAGACTCCTATGTAACCCCGCCAGCACATTCGTACAATCAGAACTCATCAGGAAGTTCAAGCAGATTATCAAGTAGAGGTCCATCTACATCTGAAAGTACAACATAGAGTATTGGTGACACTCCAGTAAAACTGAGAAGTCTCGAAGAACTATACGAAAAGACGGAGGAAATTCAAGTTGCTGAAGAAGAACCAAGGAATTATAAGGAAGCATCTAGTGACAAAAAATGGATTGAAGCAATGAAGGCTAAGTTAGACTCAATAAACAAAAATAACACTTGGAGATTGATAGAGTTGCCAAGAGATCACAAGGCAATAGGTTTAAAGTGGGTATTCAAGACAAAGAAAGACGCAAACGGAAATGTGGTCAGACACAAAGCAAGGATGGTAGCAAATGATACGTTGAGCAACATGGGAGATGAAGTCTTTGCATCAGTAGCACGCATAAAGACAGTTCAACTAATGTTGGCTTTAGCAACACATCAAGGTTGGGAGGTACATCACTTAGACGTGAAGTCTGCATTCTTACACGGAGATCTCAAGGAGGAGGTCTATGTCTCACAACCGGAAGGATTTGAAAGCCAGGAGATGAAGGAAAAGTCTACAAATTATCAAAAGCACTGTATGGATTGAGACAAGCACCACGTGCTTGGAATACAAAGTTAGATCAAACCCTAAAGTCACTTAACTTCAAGAAGTGCACGTTAGAGCAAGCAATCTATACAAGGGCGAGTAAGGCTTCTACACTGATAGTCGGAGTCTATGTTGATGATTTGATAGTCACTAGAACATCAAAGAAGGAGATAGATGTTTTCAAGTCTCAAAATGGAGAACAAGTTTGAAATTAGCGATCTAGGATTGCTAGCATATTATCTCGGAATAGAAGTTATTCAAGTAGGGGTTGAGATAGCCATCAAGCAGACATGCTATATTAACAAGATACTCAAAGACGCTGATATGTTAACCTGCAATGACAAAAGATTCCTATGACCCTAGGAACACAGTTAACAAAGACTGAAGAAGGAGATCTAGAAGATGCAACGCATTACAGAAGCCTGATAGGTTCTCTCAGGTACTTATTGCATACAAGGCTAGATCTACGTTATCCAGTCAGTCTGCTTAGTAGACTCATGCAAGAACCAAAGGAGCATCACTTGAAGGTAGTGAAGCAAGTACTACGTTTTATCAAAGGAACTAAAGAGCATGGAATCATATACAAGAAGCAAGGAGGATGTAAGATTACAGGTTATAGTGATAGTAGTTACGGAGTTAACACAGACAAAGGAAAAGGAACAACTTGTCTGGTATTCTACTTTGGAGAATCACCTATAACCTGGTGCACACAAAAGCAACAGACAGTGGCACTATCATCATGTGAAGCAGAATTCATGGCAGCTACTACAGTAGCATGCCAAGCACTATGGTTTAAAAGATTGTTAAGTGAAATTACAAGCTGGAAGGAAGAGAAGATAACACTCAGGGTGGATAATGTTTCTGCAATAGCACTCATGAGGAATCCAGTCTTTCATGGAAGAAGCAAACACCTTGATACACGCTATCATTTTATAAGGGAATGCGTGGAGAACGAGGACATTAATGTGGAACACATAAGTGGAGAACTACAACGGGCAGACATACTAACAAAGCACTAGCAAGGGTCAAGTTTGCTACAATGCGAGAACTGCTCGGAGTTCAAGATCTACAACAACTTAAGGATGTTCGTGATTAGGGGGTGAATGAAATCTCTAATACACATCCAATACCACAAGGGTTATTATGTAATTAAGTAATTTAGGGTAGTTATAAAGTATGAGGGCTAAAGGTGTCAAGACAGAAGATTATAACCAACACCCCAAGGAAATAGATGTGTCCATTGGGGACACACCTATTCGCAGTCGGCAGCCACAAGGGAATTAATGGACGCGACTTTTACTTGTATGGACACACCTCTTCAAGTTCAATCTCATGCACAAGATTATAAGACACAACCATTCGTGAAGAGACGCGTCTATTGGATCGCACCTTTTAGAAACTATAAATAGGGTTCAATTCATTCATTGTAAATCACTCATTGTATTCAAAATTCAGTATTCAATAAAGTTTAGTTTATCATTTGTGTTCTAGAGATCAAAGATCATTATGGGCAACAATTTCAACCTGAACCAAATGATTACACATTTAAGCATGTTACCCGACCAACGAGACCGTCCTGTTATCCCTCCTCTGGGAATTAACATTAAATCTAAAAAAGTAATCACCTGAATAGTAGAAGACCATGCAGCCTCTAGGCATTGGCAAAGACAGTAGGAAAACACAACATGTACAGCTTTGGATGTGAGGAATGCTCGTGTAACCCCATCAACTATTTTTTCAGAATCTGTACCAGTCAGTGTTTCAGGTTGATCTCCATTGATGTTAAGTCGATCTAACGAGTGGGAATACATTGAGCTCAAAGGATACACATGTGCATTTTCATTTGTAGATAGAATCTCAAATGCATATATCAATGACCAAATAGCCCTACATGCTTCACAAGCGGCATGTAGCAAATCTGACGAGCCAGACATTAAACTTGTGCCACAAGTCACTAACTGTGAAAGCAGAGTATCAGCTAATCCTGATGATTTAGAATAATCTAATATCTCTTTAAGACCATTGATTGCCATGTCAGCACGGTCGGTGACCAAAGATGCTTTCAGACCTTGTGCCGCTCAAGATAATACAACAGTAGTGCATGAAATTGATTCATATAGAAGTCTTCCAGATGCACCGTCTGTAGAACTGGAGACCTAGGAACACAAAAGTTTGAGAAACTGAAATTAATCTAAAACGTTTTGCAAAGGTTATACATATCTCCGCTCCAGTTAAGAGTGTAACCTCTTTGTAAAGCTCCAGCATAGCAACCAGTGCCTGATGTATGAATCTGCAAACCCACCTCCACAGCTATCCAATAATTTTTTTATAACTGAGAAACACTACACATAAGATGTAAATGATAAGCATCTCAATGATAAACTTAAAGACATTTCGATTATTTGAACATATGAAGACAGGAGATACAGAGAAAGCCCATCTTTTCTTGGAAACTAGTTGCATATTATTACTAAGTAGCAAGATACCTTTACCAGCAAGTCATTATAATCTGACTTTTTTAGGCGAAGAATATTAGCGGTAAAGCCTATAAGTTCCCAAAAATTTTCATCAAGAACCCCGGTAGAGTTAATGGCACCAGCAGCAACTAAGTTTAAAAGAATTTTTAAGGACTGGTTTGCAGAGAAAACATCTTGATCACTGAACAATTTGTTAGTCAAAGTGTAACAGTATGTTAGTCATTTCTACACTTCAGAAAAAAATTAGAAAAATATTAGAATACTATGCTTTAACCGCACTGCTGATTTTTGAGAGGCAGCAAGGTAACTGATAGTGCTTCATTATCTTGGCCGATTAACTTGGCACCCTCAACAGTATAACAGTTGTTTTCCAATTTGTTCAGTAGCTGGCAACCTGATACAAGGATAGAACCCATCATGCATCTTTACCTCGATATTTATGTGGACATATCCAAACAACTGTTGTGAAATGTTACAAATATTAACTTAAAACCAAGTTCTAAATTTTAATCCAATGAGTAAATAAACAGCACACAATTAAAGTGTGCTCTAAAACAATTGTCGTTTACCTGATTGGACATTTTCATTTTCCGTAACTCTTTGAGACTCCGGTTGTGGTGACGAACAGTCAATTGTTGAGCGTTGACCAAGAACTTTGATACTTTCATCCATAGTTGTGAGAGGATGGATTTTACCTGCAGTAATGTCTTTTAGACTTTAGTTTAGTTATGCTTATTCATTGAAGGCGTACCTTCCGGACTTGCGGAAATCAGACCTAGTCTGTACAAGTTGTTTCCCTTTCCAAGCAGCATTACTTCCTCTAGATGCAGCAGTGTTGAGACGAAGTTCCTAGTAAGCAATTAACATACTCAAGATGTCATTTTCTTGTGAGGGGGTCTTAAGAACCCGACTTATATATAAATAAAAAAAATAAGTACCCGAGTCTCAACATCTTCAGGAGTTTCTGCAACAAACGGATGATCAAGAAGCTTGGGCCAAGTCAGCCTGCTTTGAGGATCCTGCTCTCACAATTTTGATATATGATGCAAGTTGATCGTAATCGCACAAAATTGCATACAAATTACAAAATATAACTATTTCGGACATTTATAATTATACCTTATTTAACAACCCCCTAAGGAATCTTCTGAAGTTCGCACTCATGGTTTCTGGGTACTTCACCTGATCCTGGAAGTAGCATAAAAGTGACTTTGTATATCACAGAACTATGCTTTACAGCTGAATTTTGTTTAAAGGCCCATACCTGAAATTAGTGTAAAAAGGAGGTTGGCCAACAAGTAACTCATACCTGAAAATATAACAAACGAGTTCAAATTGAAGAACTGAATCCAATTCAACAATCATATTTCACAGATAACATACTGTAAAAGAGCATGCAGACAAAAAATCTGAATATTTAGTTTATAGACACACATTTATGCTTCATCAAAAAATAAACAAATAAAATAATAATAATAAATAATAAATAATAATAATAATAATAATAATGAAAAATAAATATAAAAACAAGAGTCAAATTTTCTTAATGGTACAAATAGAAAAACAAAAAACAGCCTAAAGGGAATCTTTCCTTTCAGAAAAATTAATACAGATTTTCAAGAAGAATTAACTTACAGAATAATCCCTAGGGACCATAGATCAACAGTGTGGTTGTAGGGTTGCTCTAGTACAAGTTCTGGGCCATGTACAATGGAGTGCCTGAACAAAATATGAACAATTATGTAATTGATATTTACAATTGATTATAAGAGAATGATAAGAAAGCGAACTATACCTTTTATTGAACGTAGAACAATTGTAGTAACCGACATAGCTCGTGCAAACCCAAAATTACATAGTTGTTTCATAAGGGAAAGGGGGATGATTATGGTTAATGTGCCTAGAATAAGAGTGCATGATAAAGAAACTGACTTCTAATAACAGGAAACAAGAGCATAAAACGTACATATATAATTAATCAAAATGGTTAATATAATTTGCTTTATTAAACAAAGTTGTGTTGAGTTGCCAACTAACCGACCTTAACAACACCCCCGCACAGATCAAGATGTTTTGTGGCTTCATGTCACGATGAATTATACGGTTGGAATGCAAATAGTGCAATGCCCTCACCTGAATATTTTCATAAAGAATAAACATATTAAAGATGTTTTGTGGCTTCATGCCATGATGAATTATACGGTTGGAATGCAAATAGTGATGCGCATGATACGGTGATGAAAGAGCATCGCTTTAGGTTGATGCACACTGATGCGGCTGATACGATCAGAGATACAGTCTTTCCTTTGTTTAGCTTTTTTTAATGATGAACACCTCATAATGTGAAGTGCGTGCCTCGTGTATGGCATTAGGGCGTTTATAAAACCAAAGGATGGACACAATTCAAGCTTTTAAAGCCAATTGTGCAAATAGAGTGTACACAAATTGTACTCGGTTATTTGGATTTTGGAAGAAACTGATAGCTATGCTACTAAGTACCAGCTGCTTTGCAATCTTGTGCACTTCATCTTCATGAAGGCAGTTGTCATCTTCAAGAACTTCAAACAATTCCCCCGGTATCAAAATGTGTTCAATCAGTACGAAGAAATATCATATAATACATGTATAAAGGAGATCCAATAAGGGTTAAGACTTGTTACTTGAGCAAATTCAGTAACAACACAAAACTCCAGTGGAGTCTGAAGGGAATCTAACATCTGAACAATATTTTCATGTTTGAGTTTTCTCAAGATCTGCAATAAGTAGGCATCCGATTGAGTTAAACGACCCCAACAAAACAAAAATACTAGAGAAACAAGATATACATACAATAATATTAATACCTCAATTTCTTCTCAAGATCTGCAATAAGTAGGCATCCGATTGAGTTAAACGACCGCAACCGTTTTGCTTCCTATAAGGCCTTTCCTTTTTAAGTACGAGGAACATTTTCGTCAAAAATAACTGTATATACATTTAAAAATGGCACTTCCCTTTAACTTCGCTAATGTATATATATTTCAACCGTTTTGCTTTAATATAAGTCTAACCTTTTATTTTCTTTTTCTTTCTAAATTCATGTAATCTTTTGAATTTATATAATTCTATAAAAGATTACGAAGATCCTTTTTCAAAATTTGAAATATATAATCTATATTTATATATATTGCAAATTTGAACTTATTTAAACATTATATGTTAGGTTGTTGTATGCCCTACGAATAATATAACAGAAGCTATGCATATTCTTGTTCGAAAATCAATGAAACACTAATACAAAATACTCATCATACATATTGCGACATTATATAAATATCTGCAAGTGCAACAATCAAATTTAATAACTAATGAAAGATTTTAGGGACCTTTTACTCATCACAGGCTTTGAAATATCAACTCGAAATGATACATATACGACGTACATTCATATGCTGCTTATCTTTGTAGCCACTCTCAGTTTTTGAAAATATTAAATGTTTTATTACAAAATACACATGCAGCTTGCATCTTCTTCAAATAGATCAACCTATTTTCATGATTTGGTTTTCGGAATCAAAGAAGGGCAAAGGGAACAAGAAGCACCAAAAATAGGCAAAACGGTACCATCATGGAATCACGATCACTTGAATGAATATAAATTAAGTATTCATCAATATAAATAGAATTGGTTAGATGGATCATGAGAATACAATATTTGAATTAACGATCGATAATTTCATTGGATTGATGTTCGTATGTGTATATAAACATGAAACATTTTTAACGGCAAATTTGGATTACTGACGTACCACTGAAGTATTAACGTGCCACCAGCGGAACCACTCGATCATATCCATCTCCACTAGACAATAATGCCTATACACCAATTCAGTAGAAAACCTAATAAATATGGGAAAACCCCCCTTGTGAAAATCAAACCCACGACCTAATGGTCCTAATACTTAACCCACCCCTAGAATGCCACTAGGCTATAATGACATTGGGGGAATTTGATAAATTTTAAAGGGGGAATTTGACAAATGTGGAGTTTTATAAGGGGGAATTTGACAAATTTTAAAGTGGTTTTTTCAGGGAGGGGTATGACAAGTAACAATGGATGGTACGTTTAGCCACCCCTTTTTAAATAGCTTTCTTTTTCTTAGGTAAGCTTGTTTAAATGCGTATTTAGTCTCTATGCTTTAACTTTGGTAGTATACACGTTAAGTCCCTCTACAAAAGGCATGGCCGGGAATAATGTATTTTACTTCCTCATTAGTCGTGACCTTTTAAAAAAAATATTTTGTATTTTACTTTTAAACCTTTAACTTCGCTAATATATGTCTTTAGCCCTTCTATTTTACCAAAAACAAACTTTTTTTATATTGGTTAACTTTCTGTATATGCGTGTTTGGTCTCTCTGCTTTAACTTAGTTAGTATAACATGTTTAGTTACTTTACTTTTATTCATTTTAGTATATCACCTTTAACCTTTTCTCATTGCTATTGTGACGAACCAACCTATGGGAATAGTGACCGTTTACTATTAGTGAACAAACGTTGCTACTCTGGACTATATTAAAGTTACTCTACGATTCCTAAACACAATTAAAAAAATCTATGATGATCGTATCTTTATCTAGTCTCGATTTAGTTTTTATTGAGATTGTGTTATGAGTAGTATGTACAAGTATCCAAAACACATGCGTACATGTTATAAAACTAAGAAATATTTGATTACCGCTCCGCAACACGGGCAAGGCATAAACCTAGTAATAAATTAATAACAACTAGAAGGGTGCCCGCATGATGCGACAGAGAACACTGACACTATCAAGGGTGTCTGCGGTGTGGTTCAGTATAAGCGTCAGGTGAAACCGTTCATCATTTAATCTATTTAGTTAACCAATCGGTTTTTGGTTAATCGATCCGTTTATTCGGTTAGATTGTCGGTCTTTGTTCGCTTAAGTTAATTTTGTTAATAAGCAGAACCATACTTGAGCGAAAACCAATGTTTTAAGAACCGATTTTTAAATCATACCGGATTGGGCTCAAAAATGGTTCAACCGTTGAACGTCACACCCTCAACAACATACGGGGTTTCACCGCGAGCACGTGACATATCAGGATCAAGCCACTAATCATGTTGAACTATTCAAAGAATTTGGAAAATGTTTAACTATCACATTCAACATGAATAGTGATACAGTATCAATGTTTGAAATCAATAGTTTAAGTTAATAGCGTAAGCAAAAGTATAGAATCGAGACATAATGAAAAACGACAATTGTTTAGCATAAATAATGAAAACAGTTCATTAACACCATACACACTCTCCAAGCTGACTGTTCCCATGTGTGTTGTACCTAACACTTGCAAAGCCTTCTAAAGTGTATCAACATAAAGTTGGCGAGTTTACAGTTTTAGATCAATGAAAAGCAAGTTCCAAATATAATGTTTTAAAGGCATGTCATGGGTAGATAACCCACTGTTAAGCAACTAAATATGTGATACCAAAAACTGACGTAGTAAGTTTTTGTGTGATCCACATCAATGTCTATCCGCATTGATGCAATAGTCAGGGTCAAAAGTTCACGACCGGCTCCCCGCACGGTATGAGGTTTTGTCAAACCTGATAGCACTATCAACTAATACCCCATTTGCCAACCCAACAACTAATTGGTATAAAGAGTAGGGACTTTCCAAATAGATGTTACGTTTAGTCTAATAAAGACATGAATTAAACTAGAGTATTTAAGTTATCATATTCCATCCAAGAATAAAAGTGTGCTCCCAAACTAGGGATAGTGTAATACCAAAACCAGTGATTGCATGTTTTAAATAAAGTAGTGAACTCACCTTCGATTTGCTCGTCTAGAATTTATTGACTAGAGTTAAGTATGGTCAACCACGTACTGATATGGTTAACGTTTTGTTGTTAGTTAATCTTCACATAAGTCACTTTGAATTCTACACGTATACTACCACATAATATGCATACATGTTGACACTTAGTTACATTCATGGAGTTACATGCATGTGTACAACTCACAATATGTAACACGTTATATGATATTCGATCAGATGTTAAACAACCAATAACACTTCGTACTAACAAAAAATTGCACTTATACACATAAACATCACGTTTCAGCAGTTTCAGCTCAACCTTCGTTGTTGAGCTGTTTTAGTTATTTTCGTTTAAAATAGTAAACGGAGTAGAAAAATTACGAATAACTTATAAGACATGTCATTAGATCCGTAAAGGTTTGTGTAATTTTCTCAAAATATAAACATTCAAATAAAAATCACCAATAATCATTTAGCACATAAAGGGCAATTCCGTCACATTCTGTTGACAAAATATGGTTTATTTTATAGAAAAATTCGTGCCGATCCGATTGACAAAATTCTAGTGGGAGAATTTTGTAACCTCCTAGAACTATATACTGTAAAATTTCCAACCAAAGACCAAGTTATGATCTTCGTAACTGGCTGCAATTTCTGCAGAAAAAACGCAGCCTATACTTGTGTTTCCATTTTAATCTTTTGACTGACCTAAACTTGTCAAAAAATTATGAATTCAATTGGGTTTGAAAGCTATTTCATTTAACTTCGTTTTAGACTCAAGAACCACATGTTTTCGTTATGTTTTGATCAAGATACAAGTCAATACAAGTTAACCTAAAAGTTTTGCGCGGAAACTGTTTTAAATCAGGTCTTTGTAAAAAGGTGTTTATAAACATACTATCATACTTTTCTACTATTAATGCATGCATAACAATATGTAGATCAGTTTATCATCAAGATCATCATTATACTTATGTTAAAAATCGAAACCCTTTATGCATACAAGTACGTAACATACGATTCATCAAACTCATAAACATAAGGATTGTAATCAACCCTAGTTTGCATGTATTCAAGAAATCATGTAATCAACGAATCTCAGTTAAGACTAACATATAACATAAGCATAAACAAGTTGGGATGAATTACGACAAGCAATAGAGATAAAAAAAGCTTGGTAAGGCTGAAAGAGTTGAGAGAGCTTTGTGATGAATCGTGAGAGAATGAGACCGCAGAACTGTGTTACAGTTTAGTGTTTGCATGCATTACATATATATATATATATATATATATATATATATATATATATATATATATATGGAGACTTGAGTCCGTTAAACGTTCATTCCGAGTTTAAGTTTGCTTGTCCGAGTTTATGGGGGTAGGGTTAGGGGTCTGAATTTGTATTAGGAGATCTAGTAGATTCTGAGTTTAGGAGGGGTTTCCGGGTTTGTGTATTGGGTTTGGGCTGTTCCGAATTTCAAAGGTTGCAAGGGGATAAGTATTCTAATTGTGAAGGTGGAGTTAGGAGTTCCAAATTTTAGGGGATTTAGTGAGGATACCTTATGTTCCGAATTTGTGAACTTAGGTTCCTTATGTTATTTTAATTATTTCCACAAACAATCACATTAGTACTTTCGTAAAGAGTTAGCAGTTTAACTTCCGGTTAACGAAACTAGTCCCACTAGTTTATATTAGTCCATGTGTAATATCCTACACGTGTAATGTGAATGCATGTACAATGTGCTAGTAAATCGTAAAAGATTTAACTTAGAAAGCTAACGGTGTTAACCTGAAAATGCGAGTTGTCACATGAACCAGATTGTACTTGGTGGTTCAACCGGGTTGATCATTTAATGCTTTTTATACCATAAAATTCACGCATACATCCAGATATATATACACTAAATATTAGCGTACACATACATGATACATAATGTATCCATGTTGACTCACTAGGACTATATAGTATATCTACACATCGTACTACTATCAACAACAATTCAAAGAAAACCAACATTAAAATGATCTACCAATTGCAAACTAGAGTCTAGAATGAACTGGAGTGATAAACTATAAACGAACGATGAAGATGGAAGTCTGGAACAAAATTGGTGAATGAAGATGGAAGTCTGGAACGAATGATGAAGTGATGGAAGTCTGGAACAAGTCACGAAAGATGGGGATGGAGCTGGTACGAGCTTTGATCGATGGAGATGGAATATTAAAAGTCGCTACTCGCTAGATTTAAACTAGGAAGTAAACATGGAGATGGGCCAATAAAAAGTAAAAATCCAAACCCAAAAACCAACTTGGGCCGGTACCCGTATAGCGGTTCAAACTGGTATACTTGTTACCGGCTGTACAAAGTCAATGTCATTTGCCATATATACAACGGTGTTTTGTTCCACATTTACATCTGGCATCAGTTATATCGCTATAACCCGACCAATATTTACTCAAATTTAAAACACTGGCTAAAACTAAATGGATGTTTATATAAATGAAATTGAGGTATACATGCATGAAATAGAGGGAAAAGCTAAAAATATGATGGTTCGATTCGGTTGATTTTGGTTAACCCATGGTACATGAAAAACGATAACCAAGTTTTAGTTAATATGTTTTTGTTTAATTGATTTTTGGTTAATTTGGATTTCAGTTGAGTTCTATTCGGTTTTTTTTTTTCACTACGGTTTTGATTAATGTTTCGCTATTGCTTACCCCTAGCCTTAGACATTGTTAATCACCTAACATGTCATTGTTTAAATAAAAAAAAAACTATAGTAATACAATACTTAAATTAAAAAGACTAAAATTTACATTTTTATAGTGTAGTTAAAAAAAATATTAATGTACTAGAAAGTTATGTCCGTTTAAAAAAAGCTGATGGTAGTTGGTTTAAAATAAGGGTTAAAAGTGTAAATATTGTTTAAATAACCAAAAGTTGAGTAAAGTTATATATAAGTGTTGTTAAAAAGACAAATTTGCCCTTATAAAGTTGTTAACATGCGTAATAAATTGTTGTACTTTAAGCAATTTTATGTGTATTACTTAAATTTGAAAAGGTCCACATAAAATATATTATAATATCTATAGACATACAAATAATAAACGAGAAATGTGTAGGTGGTGAGGAGCTACGGTGGTTTAGAATGGAAATTCAAACAAAGATGAAGGATTTATAAATCTATCTATACTATACTATATAACTAGTGGTAATGCCCACGCATTGCCACGAGTATTTATGTTTTTTGTCGTACGTTATGGGGCGTGGTTCACATAATTTATTAACGAAAAGCAATTGAGTATAAACAAGCGAGCCAAGGTAATCGAGCCTCGTTATCGTCTCATTGGCTCGCGTGTTTGGCTCGTTTAAACTAAAGTCAAAGAATCTAATATAACTTCTAGTAAAGAATTCTAAATAACGTTAAGTAAAATTCTCTTCTACAACGTCATAATTTTATTGTATGTTTACAATTAATACACTGATATCACTTATTATTTTCCTTATCCCTATTATAATTAGATGATTATAATATATAAATCTCTTCTTTAAAACATTATAATTGTTGTAAAACAAACGCCTATTAGCAACCATTAAACTAAGTATAAAAATATAAGAACAAAGATTATAAAGAGAAAGAGAAAATAGAATTTAAAAAGCTCATTTTTATTGATGTCTATATGAAATACAAATGCATGTATATATACTATTAGGGACTTTACATTAATACTAAACCAATGGAAAGATGGGAGTTATGTATTTGGAGAGTCACCGCATAATGATAACTTTACAACACTCCCCCTTGACTATCCACATGATGGATTTAAATAGCACATTATGTTTAATACATTTGGTGATGTTGCCTTGTTAAAAACTTTGCTAGAAAACACCAGTGGGATAAAAGCATAGCTAATGAAAAAAGAATGCAATGTGTATTTTCTCCCCCCTCCCCCCCGATACTTCTGGATTAGTTATGTTGGCTTGTTAAAAACCGTACTAAGAAAACCCAATGAGACAATGTGTGTAATACCCCCCCCCCCTCCCCCACCTCATTTTAATAAGTATTCTTTTGAATGTCGTTCAAAACTTTGATAGTCAATGATTGCATCTTGATCACCTGACGTGTAATTCTTGAAGTTGAACAATGTTGTAAAACTTTATCACTTCTATTGCCTCCTCTCATGAATACATATCACGAGATCAACCAGTGTGTTGTGTTATATTCCCTGCATCTACAAGACTAACCAAACTTTTTTATTGGTTAGTAAAATATAAAATCAAAACTTTCATACCTTGAGGGTATCGAAATACTTGTTTTTAACTCATTTCAATGTCTTATCACTAGATACGAACTATATCTTACCGATAAGTTTAAATAAATGACATATACTGTTACATATAACTAGCAACAAAAATTGCATCTATTACAATTAAATATGGCACATCTGGACCAATAACACTATTTATTGTTACATAACAAAGAATTTAACATTGTTTAACTTTCTTATAGATGGGCTTTCTCCATATCAAAATGTTCCATCTTCTTGTGGATATTGTTTGATTGACAAAAATATTATTATACAGATGCTCGACCCACATATCATCTCTTCAGGATATATATTGTTATCATCAACATATCTTATAATATCTCTAAACATAATACTGTTGATCCAATAAAAACATATAAACTACACTATATTCTATCTCTTTAATATTCAAGATAATCCTTGAGTTCTCTATACCGTATTTGACTTAACGATTTTAGTCCACTTATAGAACTTGTTACCTTCATATAATATATATCTCAAGATTTTAATTTAAATGCTTCATGCATTTATAATCAGTCACGATCTTCCTTTCGTGTTGACTAATCAGATATGTGAATGCACTCTTCAAGAGTTTTGTCATGTAAACTTCACCATCTAGCACATTATTTTGTATACTATATTTAACGAATTCGCTAACAATTGTTTCATTTTCAATTTGTATTGAACTATATTGTCTTGTACGTACCTTACTAAGATAACATAATCACCATATGCTTATTACTCCATAGGAATCACATCCTTAATATGTTTGCTTTTACGCACTAAACTGCCTCTGTAAACTCATCATGAGATCTAGTTATATTATATTCATCGTTATATACAAAACTTATATCATTCTTGAGAACATATTTTACATGATTTGGACAATTTTAAATCATTTAGGGATTTCATGTATATTTAATTGTCATATATTTAGGATATTATAATATCTGTTACACACAGATAAATTCTCTCTTGCATTACAAGACTAAAAAATTTGTTATATCCACCATTTGAGAATATTTCACATGAAACTTAATTACATGTCTTCACAATTATATATGTGCCACCAATTGTGCTAATATTGCATAATTTCACTTTTCCCATAATACCTCCGCATAAAAGACTCATTTTGTATATAACAAATTTTACAACTTTTAGTTGTATGAACTATTTGTCCAAAAACTTCTAAATTCATGAGAGATTTTAGTTCTTCATTATTTGCGTCTTTCAATTTTGGCAAATCAGTTCACATTTCATTTATCGGCAGATCTTAGTTCTTGATTCTCATTATTTTATTATTTCAAGTGCTACATTATTATCAACGACGTCGATTTTGATTCAATTCCACACACACATATATAGACATGATATAATTTAATGAGATCTTTTTATTTTTAGGTACTTGAGGTTCTTCTGGAACCATCATGTCTAATGTCTATTCAAGAGACACTTTTTACTATACCTTGACTTTACCATTTTCAATACTAGCTCCATTTTTAAGGATTTTTTATTCTTGGAACCAATTAGTCTATCACACTTCATGCGTGCGATAGACTCATCACCAATGTATGGTGTTACTTCTAGCTTAGACACTAATCTTAATTGGAGTACTAGCAATTGGTACATGTGACTTAGTTAGTCACTATATTTAGGTCAACGAATGGTACATGTGACTTAGCTAGTCACTTTATTTAGGTCAATGAATTGTTTGGTAACCAATTCGTTAATAGATGTAAATGAAAAGCTTTTGAACTCTCATTTCACAAGTTTTAATATGAGGATCAAGATGAAATATTGATAATTCATTCAACTCTTACAACTTCTTTTTATCTCCCCTTCATGTTGGGAATATTGATTTGTTAAAATCAAAATCAATCAATTGTGTCATAAACAAATCCTACATTTAATATCAACATATAATCCTAGCCTTTTGTAGGTCCCATCTTTGTGCACTGTGCTGGAGTAACTTCAACAAATACCGTACAACCAAAACTTTAGATGGGATTTTTGGTTTTCTGGCCGAAAATCAATTACCATGGGAATAAGTATTATAACTTATTGGCTTAATGTTATGTAATGTTACTACATGTAAAATCACATGTATCTACATACAAACATGATATTTTGTTCTCATGATTATTGGTTTTGCAATCAATCATAGACGGTTGGTCATCGTTTTCAACAAAAGAAACATATGTCGCATGTAGTTTAACACCTATTTCAATAATCATTAATAAAATGAGAATCAAGATCACCGCATGTATCAGAATTAGTATGATCTAACCCTAACCCTAATACTTTGACAAGATTAAATAGTTTTTAGGATCATGGCCTAGGATTTTTTCCTAAAATCTACGGATAGATTATTGAAACCTGGTGTTGAGATGAGATAAGAAGGTCTAAAACTAGGATAGGGATAAGGATGATGTTTAGGAAAACATAACACAAAAATAAAGGGCAAACCTAGGGTTATAGCTTAGGTTTTAGATAATCTAATAACCTAATTCCCTATAACCATGACTCTAATACCAATATGTAACACCCCGGCCCAAGGCGGAAACATCGAGGCACCATGTAAATAGATTGTTCAACGCATATGGAACTATGAAAATTTAGATAATCATTAATCCAAATTAAATATCCAATACATCAGTGAAAACAAATTGTTCATAACATGATAAATCTATATTAAATTAACTAAATCTAATAGCATCCTATATGAGTAGCATATCCTGAAACATATGCAAAATAAAGGTCAACTTTCAAAAGTTGGTAAGTAACAGAGGGAAACCGTACGTATATGGATAATTGGAAAACTGTGTATAATTCAATGGCATAGTATAAAGGCCCTTTTGAGTATTCATTATGAAACCAAAAGCACACTCTAACCTTGTGTTGACTGGGTATGAGGGGTAACCTCCATGCTAGAATATGTGGTTTCTATCATTTCCAAAAGAAACTCCCCCTAAAAAGGCCAAGGAGTGGGATGAGGTGTCAATCCTATAGCACTATAGCATATTATCACACATCTTGATCATAGTTAACTAATGTACAAATAGTAATCATGTATGTTCGATTGTAAGTTGTGAATACTATGTGAAAGTTTATGCATTTGATATATGGCACATGAATCACCTTGAGTGTTGAGTTGGATCTTGGGTACTTAACAAGAAGAGAGGGCTCAGAAGGTTAGAATCCCTAATGAAGTATTTAATATGTTAATTAGGGTTTATAAAGGTTTAAAAACTATTTAACTTGAGTTAGTTATAATTTATTTTAATTTATAAAAGTTTCGGCTCGTATTTGAATTTCAAGGTCAATATTGGATTCTAATTTTTCCCACACCACAAAGGGTCTAGTTTTCTATCATAAATCTATAAAAAAAAATTAAGTTTATCAAAACCAGTGGGACAATTTACCAACTCATGAGAGTACTATAGTAAAAATTTCAGCTGTTGTTGATTAATATTATCCAAGTTACGATTTTCGTAATGAATACTAAATTTTCTAGATTTACAAACTCAGTAGGGCCTTTAATTATAAAAAATACAAAAAAAAGTATTCAAGTTTATTTAAAAATTCTGAAATATTTGTATTAAATATACACACCCAATAGACTATTTTAGACTCATTAACCAAGCAATTTGGTGTTCATATTACCACGTTACATTTAAAACAAAGTCAAATTTTTCTAAAAAAAGAGTATTCAAGGTTATTTAAAAATTTAGAAATTTTTGTAGTTAATATCCACACCCAATAGACTATTTTAGACTCTTTACCAAGCAATTTGGTGTTCATATTACCATGTTACATTTAAAACAAAATCAGATTTTTCTGCAGTACACATTATGTGCACTGTTTGTGATTTTCAATGGGTATTGACGATAAAACTTGTATTTATAACGCATAAAAGAACTAAACTTGATTAGATTTGGATGTTAATATGAGTTATTATATGTTAGTAAACTGCAAAAACAATGAATAAGAGTAAATAATAACTAAAAATCGTGTGAAGAAAAACAAATTATAACGAAGAATAGTTATGATGAGACTCACATGGGTTTATTGGGAATTAAAACTCCTTAAATCAAGAGGGCAAGGTAATGAATTTGCAGGGATTTAAGAATGTTGAGGTTGAAATTTGATTTTGTGTGAAGAAAAAGGATTAAAGGGAGGATTGTATTTATAGTTAAAATTTAGGTTTAAATGTGATTGAGATAGAGGTAAATCTCAAAAATAAATATAAAACTAAAGATATAAATATATCCCTATGATCTCAAAACTTGTTACCATAATCTCTTAATGTTTAATATTATTAATTATTTAATTTTGTTGAACAGGGGCGGACTTGGGTGGGGGAGAAGGATCACCAGCCATGGCCCAATATTTCAAAAGGCATGTTATTTTAAAAAAACCTAGATTTGTATATGTAAAAAAGATTAATATGGTATACCAATCCAAACAATAACATAGGTCCACTTATTATTATGGTTTAGATTAGTTATTAGTCAATTGACATTAAGTTTAGACCTTTAGTGAGTCTAATATTCAATTTCGTTAATACTTAATGACACGTTTTTTAAGTTCAAACATGATACACGAATTCTCAGATCTTGCCCTACCCTAATGTTAAAATTAAATGATTCAAACACTTTGATCCTTTATCCGTAAGTTGCATGATAATTTTTCTTTTAATGATAACATGATAATACTCATCGTCAAAATTCGAAGACATGTATGTTATCAAGTTTTTC
This sequence comes from Scalesia atractyloides, assembly GCA_947069175.1. Lineage (NCBI taxonomy): Eukaryota > Viridiplantae > Streptophyta > Magnoliopsida > Asterales > Asteraceae > Scalesia > Scalesia atractyloides. The sequence goes on along the minus strand of CAMTDV010000007.1, from coordinate 63,378,801 downwards.
TTTAATATAATTATTATATTATTTAATATAATAAGTTGTGACTTACAACATTTACGTGGTACAGATAAGCCAACCACTTTAGTTAAATTGATTGATTTGTTTGTATATCAATGTGTCACCAACTTCGACTATAAATTTTTGTATCATATTTAGAGAATTTTGTAAGTATAATCGACCTTGACTGCTATATATATATATATATATACGAATTCAAATTCAAATTTAAATTTTCTTTTTACACTTATCATTATTATTCGAATACAATGTTAAAATTAAATTTATATGTTTAAATTTACATGAATTCGTAAATAAAGATAAATTACATATGTGTAAGTCTGTTATTTACACATGTGTAAATTTGTTATATTTACACATGTGTAAAAAATCTAGTAAGAGTGATTTGAGAGGAAAATGAATTATTAGATAATATAAATTCTTTTTTTATGTTATATTTTAATTACAATGAGCTTTGTATTAAAAAAAATCGGGTTTGATTGGTTTTTTAAATTCGTTCTCACGGTTCTCGCAATATTTAGCGTTCTTGCAATATTTAGCGTTCTCAAGATAACTATCACATAAAAATATATATATATATATATATATATATATATATATATATATAAAACATGTCGACACGACTACAACAAAATTGCTAAGCTAAATGACCACTAAAATTACAAACATTATCAACTCTACGTTTCATTAGTTTATAAATGGCTATAAAAATACCATCATCAACAACCAACTTTCAACAATAAAGTATACACAAATTAAAAGGCATAACCACTTTCAACAACAGCAAAGAACAACTAACAACACCACGAAAGGTGGATCTACTACAAAGCAAAGCCTTCTCAATTCTGTCTTCCAAATGACGCAGCCCCAACAAAAGAAATAATAAGCCAAAGGAGTAAAACTCAAATAAGCCAAAAACATAACCAATGCAACATGTACAACAACAATTAGCATTTGATAGTATGTAATTTTAAGTTCTTATTTATGTAGTATACTATTACATTTGAGATTTAATCATTTGACCTCAGTTCTAAAAATGTAAATTATGATTGTTCTCGAATATGTAGGATGATTGTGTAAGTCTCGAGTCTGATCAATTATGATATTAAAAATACTTCTAACGACTACGATTAGTTAGAGCTGAATGGTTCAATATCCTATCGATTTGTTAGGGAGCACTAAATTAGACAAAAAAATATTGTAATTCAAATAGAGTATATTTATTTTAATTTTAAATGTGAACGTGGATAAACAAACAGGAAAAAGTGACATGTATAGAAAAGTAGAAATTCAAAATGTGTCAACTTGACCTAAATTCGGATATTCATGTGGAAACGACAAGATGATTAATGATTTATATGTTTCAAACTGTCAATTAAAGCAATTTATTATAAGTTAAATATAAAATAAACAAACTGACAGGATTGTTATTCAACATTTTAACACCATAAAGTCCTTTAGATAAGTAATAATACCATTGTAAATAGGGTGATGCTAATTTTTTTTAACCGTAAATTTAGAGCACTGACGAAACACTAGAGTATAATTGCGTCACCAGTGGAATCATCCGATCATATCTATCTCCATTAGGCATATGTCTTTACATCAATTCAAGAGAAAACCTAATAAATATAAGAAACTCCTTTCTGTGAATCGAACTCAGGACTTAATGGTCGCAAAGTTTTATGTCACCCCTAAGATATCACTAGACTATAAATCTATGAGCAAATAATGTGAAACTAATACATGAGTTAATACATACTCTTGATTTGGTCGTAACTTAATAAGTTAACAACAGCTGTCATAGTCCGGAAGGACTACATACCATGACTTTATTCAGTCGTACATCAGGTTGATTATGACAATTTTATTCTTAGTTATCTTAAGTTTTAATTCTGTTACATTTCTTTATTCAATATTTTATCTTTATCTTGATTAATATTTAATATAAGAGCATCACGAGTTTTATCTTTATCTTGATTAATATTTAATATAAGAGCATCACAATAAAGTGAATTTTCACTTTCATGCCTATATGACAAGTTTTTGTGTTTTTCCTTATTTGGGGTCTTAGTTTTGTAGCTAATTTTTTAGATCCATATTTGTGCGAGAACAAAAAAATTGGAAGGATACTAGGGAATGTGGCAGGTTGTGGGATCAAATGGTGGGGGTTGGGTTAAAAAAAAAAAAAACAAAAACAAAAAACTTGATTTGTCTCATATAATATATATATAAACTATTCTTAAGCCTTCGCGTTGCCGGTCGGGGACGTAAAACTTGCTACCAGTTAGGGTAAAGTAAACCAATTTACATTTATACTAACGTATACATAAAAAACATAAAACTACAAGGAGTAAAAATGACATTTTACTAAGTTTTTGAAAAATTAAGGAATTATTATCGTCAAAATTAAAAGTTAAGGTAAGCATAACAAAAACGAAAAACAAAAAAAAAGTTATAAAAGACAAAATAAATATTTTTCATTAATTAATATGTTATATATATATATATATATATATATAATCAATTTATAAACTTTATTTAATATTGTAAAAACACAAAGATAATTTTTTTAACTTTTAACTTTCGCATCATATAAAAACATTGAACTATAAAATTTCAGGTTTTTTTAGTTTCTATTAACAAAAGATATTTAAATATATGTATATACTTAAAAGAGATTAATAACTAAAAATAAATACAAAAGGTGTTATGATAATGTGGCAATGTTTTAAGTTGCTTTTGGGTTTCCTTATTAGGTGGATTTTAGATGTTTTTAAGAATGAAGGTTTTTTTGACGTGCCTGTTGATTAGACACATTTTTTTTTGTGTTTTTAGACTTTTTATTGTGGATGGTCTAAGTGTATATATATATATGTATAGTGCTTGGATCATGTACAAGACAAATTTCCTATGCGAAGCATACGCAAGAAGGATATGAGGACAAATGTCATTGGCATGAAGGGTAATTTGATCATTTCCCAAGTGAACAACTTCTCCTCTTGAGTTTCAAAGGGCTATAAATTTTCATACGTTCATATTTTTTATAAAATTTATACCACATTAACGAGCATTTTATTCAATTTAATTCGAGCAGTCTAATGCTATTGTTTTCTTAAAATAATTATCGGATTTTTGAATACACATTAGTCCATTATGTGATTAAGTGATTTGAATACTCATCACATGACTACGTGATTTTGAATTGTCATTATGTGATTACACATTCAACATGAACCATTACATGATTACGCATTCAATATAAATCTGTTAGTTTATTACGCATTCAATATGATTTGTTATAATTGATGTTATTACAAATATGCTTATTACATGATTACACATTCATTAATAAGAACTTGATTGTTTATATTTTAATACGTGATTAAATCCTAATGACGTTATGTGGTTATTATAGGTTGATTTGACTAATGTTTTGTATATAATTATTCTTAATATATGATTAGACCTGAAATATTTGGCATTCCATATGAAATATTATATATTACATGTTTTTGTTTTTACGTAATCACTCAGTATGGTTTCACATAATATACTATAATGAAATCACGTAATCTTACGAAATGAGTATTTAAAATCACGTAGTTACGTAATAATACATAGTCAACTATTGTTATGTAATTACGTAACCACTTGGTGTGGTTTCACATACTATAATGAAATCATGTAAGGTATTCAAAATCACATACTCATGTGTTAGGTACTCAAACTTATGTAATCACGTAATGGGTATTCAAAATCATGTTAAATTTTAAAAAAAATTAGCAATAGGCTTTTCGAATTAAAGAGAATGAAATGCTCGGTAAAATGGTGTATTTTAAAAAAAAGAAATATTAACATATGAAAGAATTATTGCCATTTGAAAATCCAGGGGGAGGAGTTAAAGTGAGAAAGGACCAGAATACCCTTTCTCTATTTGTTTCGTCAATTGTTTGGATATTATATTTACGAAAATATCACCGCCTAATTTTCAGCCATTGATCTTGGGAGATCAATGGATAAGCTTATCGTCAATTGTTCTCAGTTCCTTTAATGTTATTCCAGCAATTGTTAAACTACTAGAATCACTTGGATGTATATACAAAGGATCCCCAATATCTAGTTTACTAATGAGGGTCTGAGAAGACCCAACAACATCACCCATATTCACACAATCAAGAATAGAAATACTCAGCAGAACTTAATATCAAACAAACAATTTTTTTTGTAAACAATCAATACTGTGCCAGGATCAAGATTCCAGGTTCATCACTCTTGTTGCCTGGACATGTCTTTACATAGTAAGTTTTATCCTAAACTTAGTATAAGATGAATCAATATCAATTATCAGCAAACACTTTACACATAACAAATGCAACACATAGCACAGAAGACTCGATCAAGGCCGGTCCAAACTACCCCGGTAACAATTTATGCCTAGACATAACTTATTAATGAACGCAATAACAGAATAAAAACTAGAGAGAAAGAGAGAAAATAGCCTCACAGTGGGTGCGATTAGGTCCAGATATTGCAGATCAGACGGACTATAGCCTTCACTTAGGGCTACAGTTGTAGATCGGAAGAACAAGAAAAGTATACCCGGTTAGTTTACCCTGTAGCCTTCTAGGGTTACAGAGACCAACGCGGTTCTTCAGACAAACCACCAAATCGCTTCAATCCTCCTCTAACCCAGATTAGGGTTTTCAATCCTTCAACCAAGCACAAAAACCAAGAAACTTCAGATTTATTACCAAACAGTTTCTAAGTTCAGAAACCCTCAATACCCAATAATCAACAAGCGATCAGAGCCAACGAACAACGGAAATATGACTATCAAGAGCTTAATAGCTCTGATACCATGAAGAAAAGTACAGATCTATATGAACAGAAGAATAAGCGACAAAACAAGCGACAAAATCTTATTAACTTGACCCAAACAAAAATACCCAAATCCCCAGATCTTACCAGATGTAAGATCAAACAACAGAACAGTACAGAATAACAGATCTACTGATAAGTTTTATCACTTGATCTATACAAAACAAGATACAAACTCTGAATATACAAACAAGAACAAACCCTAACAGAGACAAAGATAAGAAGCAGTACTGAAGAAGGATTTATATCTGCACAGTACTCGCACTCTTTTATACTGGCCACAATAACAAGTACAACCTGCTCCCTGAGAATTGTCAAACTTTCACTTTAGCCCTCCAACTTACACACTTGTTCACTTGAACAAATATCAGTTACAATATAAAACAACTTATAAAAGTTGTTATAACAACTTCAACCAACAACAATATTTCGTAACTGTTTGCTCATGAATTACACATTTAACCTTCGTTATTAACAGAAACCGAAGCAAAATATGAAGCGACATCCAAAATGTCTGGCCTGCCAAATAAAAACTAACTTCCACAAAAAGGTGGTTCATGTTATCCATCACATCTAGCTAATCAACTAGTCAAAATGTGAAAGTGAATGAGGCGATAAACTCAACAACCAGCTCTCGAAATGATGACTGGAACTTGATATCGAACAACTAACCCCACCGGGTATCGGGTTCGATGAAATCCTAGTCTCTCTAAGCCTCGCCAGCCTCCTATAATGTTGCCCAATCTATCACGCCATGTCTGACGATGTGCATCGTACGTAGCTTCTCACAACGGTCAAAAGAATCGGTACCCTTATCGAACTCTAAGTAGGGGTGCCCATGCAGCGGGTCAACCGGAGGCCTTTTGTGCCAACGCCCTTTCCCTTGGCCCTACCCTTAACTCGCCAGCCCCACATCCATATCCATATCGTTCTGTGAAAATCGAATAGGTATAAATACATTTTTTAATTTATATTTAATTATATTAAATATAATATCAATACAATTATATGTAAATGAAAATAAATTTTAATTTATAGAATAAACTAACTTTAAAAATTCTAAACAAACTATTAAATATTGATACACTTTTTAATTTATGGTATTCAACCTATGTTCTCATTCATAAAACAGAGCCCTTTAAATACGGAGAAATACAAAATGCCTTGTCTTTAAGTTATTTAACACAAATCATCATATAATTACAAGAGATTATATATATCTACAATAATAATCAAATATTATCTATAATAACATACATATCGGCTAAGACATTGTGTAAATATATATGCCCTGTCAGTGTGTTAAACATACCGATTAGAAGGAAGTTAGGAACTTTTAAGCAGGATTAAAGAGCTCTAGATGTGCAAACAATGACATGAACTCAAGGACTGGTGTTCTGGTTCCTACATATCGAAATGAAAAAAAGGTTTTTCATTATTTTCGCTTAGCTTGTTCCCCTTCCTCGATGCACCTCCTACACATCACTTGAGTTGCTGCAACGCAATAACCTACGTGGGAATTTTAAAAGTTAAAACATAGAAACAACCATGGGTGCTTTTGTACAAACGCCAAACACTTTTAACCAGCATATCACAACACATTTGCATACTAAACCATACACCACATAATAACTAAAATGCTTATTTACATCCAAACACCCTCCTTTCCTTAATCTACATATTTGAAATTTGGAGTTGCGATTAAAAAAACCAGGGGTAATCCTATTCTTAAATGGTAGTAAGATTTAACATACAATGATGGAGGTATATCTACCAAACAAAGGTTTTCTGCAATCAAATTAAAACTCAAGTTTTATAGATGGCAAATACAAACAGTTAAGCAAGCAAAGATGAATGTAAAGAAATCATCAGGGTTGAGACAGAAGTAGATCAGACAGAAAAAACAAGACTCCTATGTAACCCCGCCAGCACATTCGTACAATCAGAACTCATCAGGAAGTTCAAGCAGATTATCAAGTAGAGGTCCATCTACATCCGAAAGTACAACATAGAGTATTAGTGACACTCCAGTAAAACTGAGAAGTCTCGAAGAACTATACGAAGAGACGGAGGAAATTCAAGTAGATCCACAAGAATTACTACTTGCTGAAGAAGAACCAAGGAATTATAAGGAAGCATCTAGTGACAAAAAATGGATTGAAGCATTGAAGGCTAAGTTAGACTCAATAAACAAAAATAACACTTGGAGATTGATAGAGTTGCCAAGAGATCACAAGGCAATAGGTTTAAAGTGGGTATTCAAGACAAAGAAAGACGCAAACGGAAATGTGGTCAGACACAAAGCAAGGATGGTAGCAAATGGATACGTTGAGCAACATGGGAGATGAAGTCTTTGCATCAGTAGCACGCATAAAGACAGTTCAACTAATGTTGGCTTTAGCAACACATCAAGGTTGGGAGGTACATCACTTAGACGTGAAGTCTGCATTCTTACACGGAGATCTCAAGGAGAAGGTCTATGTCTCACAACCGGAAGGATTTGAAAGCCAGGAGATGAAGGAAAAGTCTACAAATTATCAAAAGCACTGTATGGATTGAGACAAGCACCACGTGCTTGGAATACAAAGTTAGATCAAACCCTAAAGTCACTTAACTTCAAGAAGTGCACGTTAGAGCAAGCAATCTATACAAGGGCGAGTAAGGCTTCTACACTGATAGTCGGAGTCTATGTTGATGATTTGATAGTCACTAGAACATCAAAGAAGGAGATAGATGTTTTCAAGTCTCAAAATGGAGAACAAGTTTGAAATTAGCGATCTAGGATTGCTAGCATATTATCTCGGAATAGAAGTTATTCAAGTAGGGGTTGAGATAGCCATCAAGCAGACATGCTATATTAACAAGATACTCAAAGACGCTGATATGTTAACCTGCAATGACAAAAGATTCCTATGACCCTAGGAACACAGTTAACAAAGACTGAAGAAGGAGATCTAGTAGATGCAACGCATTACAGAAGCCTGATAGGTTCTCTCAGGTACTTATTGCATACAAGGCTAGATCTACGTTATCCAGTCAGTCTGCTTAGCAGACTCATGCAAGAACCAAAGGAGCATCACTTGAAGGCAGTGAAGCAAGTACTACGTTTTATAAAAGGAACTAAAGAGCATGGAATCATATACAAGAAGCAAGGAGGATGTAAGATTACAGGTTATAGTGATAGTAGTTACGGAGTAAACACAGACAAAGGAAAAGGAACAACTTGTCTGGTATTCTACTTTGGAGAATCACCTATAACCTGGTGCACACAAAAGCAACAGACAGTGGCACTATCATCATGTGAAGCAGAATTCATGGCAGCCACTACAGTAGCATGCCAAGCACTATGGTTTAAAAGATTGTTAAGTGAAATTACAAGCTGGAAGGAAGAGAAGATAACACTCAGGGTGGATAATGTTTCTGCAATAGCACTCATGAGGAATCCAGTCTTTCATGGAAGAAGCAAACACCTTGATACACGCTATCATTTTATAAGGGAATGCGTGGAGAACGAGGACATTAATGTGGAACACATAAGTGGAGAACTACAACGGGCAGACATACTAACAAAGCACTAGCAAGGGTCAAGTTTGCTACAATGCGAGAACTGCTCGGAGTTCAAGATCTACAACAACTTAAGGATGTTCGTGATTAGGGGGTGAATGAAATCTCTAATACACATCCAATACCACAAGGGTTATTATGTAATTAAGTAATTTAGGGTAGTTATAAAGTATGAGGGCTAAAGGTGTCAAGACAGAAGATTATAACCAACACCCCAAGGAAATAGATGTGTCCATTGGGGACACACCTATTCGCAGTCGGCAGCCACAAGGGAATTAATGGACGCGACTTTTACTTGTATGGACACACCTCTTCAAGTTCAATCTCATGCACAAGATTACAAGACACAACCATTCGTGAAGAGACGCGTCTATTGGATCGCACCTTTTAGAAACTATAAATAGGGTTCAATTCATTCATTGTAAATCACTCATTGTATTCAAAATTCAGTATTCAATAAAGTTTAGTTTATCATTTGTGTTCTAGAGATCAAAGATCATTATGGGCAACAATTTCAACCTGAAACCAAATGATTACACATTTAAGCATGTTACCCGACCAACGAGACCGTCCTGTTATCCCTCCTCTGGGAATTAACATTAAATCTAAAAAAGTAATCACCTGAATAGTAGAAGACCATGCAGCCTCTAGGCGTTGGCAAAGACAGTAGGAAAACACAACATGTACAGCTTTGGATGTGAGGAATGCTCGTGTAACCCCATCAACTATTTTTTCAGAATCTGTACCAGTCAGTGTTTCAGGTTGATCTCCATTGATGTTAAGTCGATCTAACGAGTGGGAATACATTGAGCTCAAAGGATACACATGTGCATTTTCATTTGTAGATAGAATCTCAAATGCATATATCAATGACCAAATAGCCCTACATGCTTCACAAGCGGCATGTAGCAAATCTGACGAGCCAGACATTAAACTTGTGCCACAAGTCACTAACTGTGAAAGCAGAGTATCAGCTAATCCTGATGATTTAGAATAATCTAATATCTCTTTAAGACCATTGATTGCCATGTCAGCACGGTCGGTGACCAAAGATGCTTTCAGACCTTGTGCCGCTCAAGATAATACAACAGTAGTGCATGAAATTGATTCATATAGAAGTCTTCCAGATGCACCGTCTGTAGAACTGGAGACCTAGGAACACAAAAGTGTGAGAAACTGAAATTAATCTAAAACGTTTTGCAAAGGTTATACATATCTCAGCTCCAGTTAAGAGTGTAACCTCTTTGTAAAGCTCCAGCATAGCAACCAGTGCCTGATGTATGAATCTGCAAACCCACCTCCACAGCTATCCAATAATTTTTTTATAACTGAGAAACACTACACATAAGATGTAAATGATAAGCATCTCAATGATAAACTTAAAGACATTTCGATTATTTGAACATATGAAGACAGGAGATACAGAGAAAGCCCATCTTTTCTTGGAAACTAGTTGCATATTATTACTAAGTAGCAAGATACCTTTACCAGCAAGTCATTATAATCTGACTTTTTTAGGCAAAAAATATTAGCGGTAAAGCCTATAAGTTCCCAAAAATTTTCATCAAGAACCCCGGTAGAGTTAATGGCACCAGCAGCAACTAAGTTTAAAAGAATTTTTAAGGACTGGTTTGCAGAGAAAACATCTTGATCACTGAACAATTTGTTAGTCAAAGTGTAACAGTATGTTAGTCATTTCTACACTTCAGAAAAAAATTAGAAAAATATTAGAATACTATGCTTTAACCGCACTGCTGATTTTTGAGAGGCAGCAAGGTAACTGATAGTGCTTCCTTATCTTGGCCGATTAACTTGGCACCCTCAACAGTATAACAGTTGTTTTCCAATTTGTTCAGTAGCTGGCAACCTGATACAAGGATAGAACCCATCATGCATCTTTACCTCGATATTTATGTGGACATATCCAAACAACTGTTGTGAAATGTTACAAATATTAACTTAAAACCAAGTTCTAAATTTTAATCCAATGAGTAAATAAACAGCACACAATTAAAGTTTGCTCTAAAACAATCTAGACTTGAGTTGTCGTTTACCTGATTGGACATTTTCATTTTCCATAACTCTTTGAGACTCCGGTTGTGGTGACGAACAGTCAATTGTTGAGCGTTGACCAAGAACTTTGATACTTTCATCCATAGTTGTGAGAGGATGGATTTTACCTGCAGTAATGTCTTTTAGACTTTAGTTTAGTTATGCTTATTCATTGAAGGCATACCTTCCGGACTTGCGGAAATCAGACCTAGTCTGTACAAGTTGTTTCCCTTTCCAAGCAGCATTACTTCCTCTAGATGCAGCAGTGTTGAGACGAAGTTCCTAGTAAGCAATTAACATACTCAAGATGTCATTTTCTTGTGAGGGGGTCTTAAGAACCCGACTTATATATAAATAAAAAAAATAAGTACCCGAGTCTCAACATCTTCAGGAGTTTCTGCAACAAACGGATGATCAAGAAGCTTGGGCCAAGTCAGCCTGCTTTGAGGATCCTGCTCTCACAATTTTGATATATGATGCAAGTTGATCGTAATCGCACAAAATTGCATACAAATTACAAAATATAACTATTTCGGACATTTATAATTATACCTTATTTAACAACCCCCTAAGGAATCTTCTGAAGTTCGCACTCATGGTTTCTGGGTACTTCACCTGATCCTGGAAGTAGCATAAAAGTGACTTTGTATATCACAGAACTATGCTTTACAGCTGAATTTTGTTTAAAGGCCCATACCTGAAATTAGTGTAAAAAGGAGGTTGGCCAACAAGTAACTCATACCTGAAAATATAACAAACGAGTTCAAATTGAAGAACTGAATCCAATTCAACAATCATATTTCACAGATAACATACTGTAAAAGAGCATGCAGACAAAAAATCTGAATATTTAGTTTATAGACACACATTTATGCTTCATCAAAAAATAAACAAATAAAATAATAATAATAATAATAATAATAATAATAATAATAAATGAAAAATAAATATAAAAACAAGAGTCAAATTTTCTTAATGGTACAAATAGAAAAACAGAAAACAGCCTAAAGGGAATCTTTCCTTTCAGAAAAATTAATACAGATTTTCAAGAAGAATTAACTTACAGAATAATCCCTAGGGACCATAGATCAACAGTGTGGTTGTAGGGTTGCTCTAGTACAAGTTCTGGGGCCATGTACAATGGAGTGCCTGAAAAAAATATGAACAATTATGTAATTGATATTTACAATTGATTATAAGAGAATGATAAGAAAGCGAACTATACCTTTTATTGAACATAGAACAATTGTAGTAACCGACATAGCTCGTGCAAACCCAAAATTACATAGTTGTTTCATAAGGGAAAGGGGGATGATTATGGTTAATGTGCCTAGAATAAGAGTGCATGATAAAGAAACTGACTTCTAATAACAGGAAACAAGAGCATAAAACGTACATATATAATTAATCAAAATGGTTAATATAATTTGCTTTATTAAACAAAGTTGTGTTGAGTTGCCAACTAACCGACCTTAACAACACCCCCGCACAGATCAAGATGTTTTGTGGCTTCATGTCACGATGAATTATACGGTTGGAATGCAAATAGTGCAATGCCCTCACCTGAATATTTTCATAAAGAATAAACATATTAAAGATGTTTTGTGGCTTCATGCCATGATGAATTATACGGTTGGAATGCAAATAGTGATGCGCATGATACGGTGATGAAAGAGCATCGCTTTAGGTTGATGCACACGTGATGCGGCTGATACGATCAGAGATACAGTCTTTCCTTTTTTTAGCTTTTTTTAACGATGAACACCTCATAATGTGAAGTGCGTGCCTCGTGTATGGCATTAGGGCGTTTATAAAACCAAAGGATGGACACAATTCAAGCTTTTAAAGCCAATTGTGCAAATAGAGTGTACACAAATTGTACTCGGTTATTTGGATTTTGGAAGAAACTGATAGCTATGCTACTAAGTACCAGCTGCTTTGCAATCTTGTGCACTTCATCTTCATGAAGGCAGTTGTCATCTTCAAGAACTTCAAACAATGCCCCCGGTATCAAAATGTGTTCAATCAGTACGAAGAAATATCATATAATACATGTATAAAGGAGATCCAATAAGGGTTAAGACTAGTTACTTGAGCAAATTCAGTAACAACACAAAACTCCAGTGGAGTCTGAAGGGAATCTAACATCTGAACAATATTTTCATGTTTGAGTTTTCTCAAGATCTGCAATAAGTAGGCATCCGATTGAGTTAAACGACCCCAACAAAACAAAAATACTAGAGAAACAAGATATACATACAATAATATTAATACCTCAATTTCTTCTCAAGATCTGCAATAAGTAGGCATCCGATTGAGTTAAACGACCGCAACCGTTTTGCTTCCTATAAGGCCTTTCCTTTTTAAGTACGAGGAACATTTTCGTCAAAAATAACTGTATATACATTTAAAAATGGCACTTCCCCTTTAACTTCGCTAATGTATATATATTTCAACCGTTTTGCTTTAATATAAGTCTAACCTTTTATTTTCTTTTTCTTTCTAAATTCATGTAATCTTTTGAATTTATATAATTCTATAAAAGATTACGAAGATCCTTTTTCAAAATTTGAAATATATAATCTATATTTATATATATTGCAAATTTGAACTTATTTAAACATTATATGTTAGGTTGTTGTATGCCCTACGAATAATATAACAGAAGCTATGCATATTCTTGTTCGAAAATCAATGAAACACTAATACAAAATACTCATCATACATATTGCGACATTATATAAATATCTGCAAGTGCAACAATCAAATTTAATAACTAATGAAAGATTTTAGGGACCTTTTACTCATCACAGGCTTTGAAATATCAACTCGAAATGATACATATACGACGTGCATTCATATGCTGCTTATCTTTGTAGCCACTCTCAGTTTTTGAAAATATTAAATGTTTTATTACAAAATACACATGCAGCTTGCATCTTCTTCAAATAGATCAACCTATTTTCATGATTTGGTTTTCGGAATCAAAGAAGGGCAAAGGGAACAAGAAGCACCAAAAATAGGCAAAACGGTACCATCATGGAATCACGATCACTTGAATGAATATAAATTAAGTATTCATCAATATAAATAGAATTGGTTAGATGGATCATGAGAATACAATATTTGAATTAACGATTGATAATTTCATTGGATTGATGTTCGTATGTGTATATAAACATGAAACATTTTTAACGGCAAATTTGGATTACTGACGTACCACTGAAGTATTAACGTGCCACCAGCGGAACCACTCGATCATATCCATCTCCACTAGACAATAATGCCTATACACCAATTCAGTAGAAAACCTAATAAATATGGGAAAACCCCCCTTGTGAAAATCAAACCCACGACCTAATGGTCCTAATACTTAACCCACCCCTAGAATGCCACTAGGCTATAATGACATTGGGGGAATTTGATAAATTTTAAAGGGGGAATTTGACAAATGTGGAGTTTTATAAGGGGGAATTTGACAAATTTTAAATTGGTTTTTTCAGGGATGGGGTATGACAAGTAACAATGGATGGTACGTTTAGCCACCCCTTTTTAAATAGCTTTCTTTTTCTTAGGTAAGCTTGTTTAAATGCGTATTTAGTCCCTATGCTTTAACTTTGGTAGTATACACGTTAAGTCCCTCTACAAAAGGGCATGGCCGGGAATAATGTATTTTACTTCCTCATTAGTCGTGACCTTTTAAAAAAAATATTTTGTATTTTACTTTTAAACCTTTAACTTCGCTAATATATGTCTTTAGCCCTTCTATTTTACCAAAAACAAACTTTTTTTATATTGGTTAACTTTCTGTATATGCGTGTTTGGTCTCTCTGCTTTAACTTAGTTAGTATACATGTTTAGTTACTTTACTTTTATTCATTTTAGTATATCACCTTTAACCTTTTCTCATTGCTACTGTGACGAGCCAACCTATGGGAATAGTGACCGTTTACTATTAGTGAACAAACGTTGCTACTCTGGACTATATTAAAGTTACTCTACGATTCCTAAACACAATTAAAAAAATCTATGATGATCGTATCTTTATCTACGTCTCGATTTAGTTTTTATTGAGATTGTGTTATGAGTAGTATGTACAAGTATCCAAAACACATGCGTACATGTTATAAAACTAAGAAATATTCGATTTACCGCTCCGCAACACGGGCAAGGCATAAACCTAGTAATAAATTAATAACAACTAGAAGGGTGCCCGCATGATGCGACAGAGAACACTGACACTATCAAGGGTGTCTGCGGTGTGGTTCAGTATAAGCCTCAGGCGAAACCGTTCATCATTGAATCTATTTAGTTAACCAATCGGTTTTTGGTTAATCGATCCGGTTTATTCGGTTAGATTGTCGGTCTTTGTTCGCTTAAGTTAATTATTGTTAATAAGCAGAACCATACTTGAGCGAAAACCAATGTTTTAAGAACCGATTATTAAATCATACCGGATTGGGCTCAAAAATGGTTCAACCGTTGAACTGTCACACCCTCAACAACATACGGGGTTTCACCGCGACGCACGTGACATATCAGGATCAAGCCACTAATCATGTTGAACTATTCAAAGAATTTGGAAAAAGTTTAACTATCACATTCAACATGAATAGTGATAGCAGTATCAATGTTTGAAATCAATAGTTTAAGTTAATAGCGTAAGCAAAAGTATAGAATCGAGACATAATGAAAAACGACAATTGTTTAGCATAAATAATGAAAACAGTTCATTAACACCATAACACTCTCCAAGCTGACTGTTCCCATGTGTGTTGTACCTAACGACTTGCAAAGCCTTCTAAAGTGTATCAACATAAAGTTGGCGAGTTTACAGTTTTAGATCAATGAAAAGCAAGTTCCAAATATAATGTTTTAAAGGCATGTCATGGGTAGATAACCCACTGTTAAGCAACTAAATATGTGATACCGAAAACTGACGTAGTAAGTTTTTGTGTGCTCCACATCAATGTCTATCCGCATTGATGCAATAGTCAGGGTCAAAAGTTCACGACCGGCTCCCCGCACGGTATGAGGTTTTGTCAAACCTGATAGCACTATCAACTAATACCCCGTTTGCCAACCCAACAACTAATTGGTATAAAGAGTAGGGACTTTCCAAATAGATGTTACGTTTAGTCTAATAAAGACATGAATTAAACTAGAGTATTTAAGTTATCATATTCCATCCAAGAATAAAAGTGTGCTCCCAAACTAGGGATAGTGTAATACCAAAACCAGTGATTGCATGTTTTAAATAAAGTAGTGAACTCACCTTCGATTTGCTCGTCTAGAATTTATTGACTAGAGTTAAGTATGGTCAACCACGTACTGATATGGTTAACGTTTTGTTGTTAGTTAATCTTCACATAAGTCACTTTGAATTCTACACGTATACTACCACATAATATGCATACATGTTGACACTTAGTTATACATTCATGGAGTTACATGCATGTGTACAACTCACAATATGTAACACGTTATATGATATTCGATCAGATGTTAAACAACCAATAACACTTCGTACTAACAAAAAATTGCACTTATACACATAAACATCACGTTTCAGCAGTTTCAGCTCAACCTTCGTTGTTGAGCTGTTTTAGTTATTTTCGTTTAAAATAGTAAACGGAGTAGAAAAATTACGAATAACTTATAAGACATGTCATTAGATCCGTAAAGGTTTGTGTAATTTTCTCAAAATATAAACATTCAAATAAAAATCACCAATAATCATTTAGCACATAAAGGGCAATTCCGTCACATTCTGTTGACAAAATATGGTTTATTTTATAGAAAAATTCGTGCCGATCCGATTGACAAAATTCTAGTGGGAGAATTTTGTAACCTCCTAGAACTATATACTGTAAAATTTCCAACCAAAGACCAAGTTATGATCTTCGTAACTGGCTGCAATTTCTGCAGAAAAAACGCAGCCTATACTTGTGTTTCCATTTTAATCTTTTGACTGACCTAAACTTGTCAAAAAATTATGAATTCAATTGGGTTTGAAAGCTATTTCATTTAACTTCGTTTTAGACTCAAGAACCACATGTTTTCGTTATGTTTTGATCAAGATACAAGTCAATACAAGTTAACCTAAAAGTTTTGCGCGGAAACTGTTTTAAATCAGGTCTTTGTAAAAAGGTGTTTATAAACATACTATCATACTTTTCTACTATTAATGCATGCATAACAATATGTAGATCAGTTTATCATCAAGATCATCATTATACTTATGTTAAAAATCGAAACCCTTTATGCATACAAGTACGTAACATACGATTCATCAAACTCATAAACATAAGGATTGTAATCAACCCTAGTTTGCATGTATTCAAGAAATCATGTAATCAACGAATCTCAGTTAAGACTAACATATAACATAAGCATAAACAAGTTGGGATGAATTACGACAAGCAATAGAGATAAAAAAAGCTTGGTAAGGCTGAAAGAGTTGAGAGAGCTTTGTGATGAATCGTCGAGAGAATGAGACCGCAGAACTGTGTTACAGTTTAGTGTTTGCATGCATTACATATATATATATATATATATATATATATATATATAATATAATGGAGACTTGAGTCCGTTAAACGTTCATTCCGAGTTTAAGTTTGCTTGTCCGAGTTTATGGGGGTAGGGTTAGGGGTCTGAATTTGTATTAGGAGATCTAGTAGATTCTGAGTTTAGGAGGGGTTTCCGGGTTTGTGTATTGGGTTTGGGCTGTTCCGAATTTCAAAGGTTGCAAGGGGATAAGTATTCTAATTGTGAAGGTGGAGTTAGGAGTTCCAAATTTTAGGGGATTTAGTGAGGATACCTTATGTTCCGAATTTGTGAACTTAGGTTCCTTATGTTATTTTAATTATTTCCACAAACAATCACATTAGTACTTTCGTAAAGAGTTAGCAGTTTAACTTCCGGTTAACGAAACTAGTCCCACTAGTTTATATTAGTCCATGTGTAATATCCTACACGTGTAATGTGAATGCATGTACAATGTGCTAGTAAATCGTAAAAGATTTAACTTAGAAAGCTAACGGTGTTAACCTGAAAATGCGAGTTGTCACATGAACCAGATTGTACTTGGTGGTTCAACCGGGTTGATCATTTAATGCTTTTTATACCATAAAATTCACGCATACATCCAGATATATATACACTAAATATTAGCGTACACATACATGATACATAATGTATCCATGTTGACTCACTAGGACTATATAGTATATCTACACATCGTACTACTATCAACAACAATTCAAAGAAAACCAACATTAAAATGATCTACCAATTGCAAACTAGAGTCTAGAATGAACTGGAGTGATAAACTATAAACGAACGATGAAGATGGAAGTCTGGAACAAAATTGGTGAATGAAGATGGAAGTCTGGAACGAATGATGAAGTGATGGAAGTCTGGAACAAGTCACGAAAGATGGGGATGGAGCTGGTACCGAGCTTTGATCGATGGAGATGGAATATTAAAAGTCGCTACTCGCTAGATTTAAACTAGGAAGTAAACATGGAGATGGGCCAATAAAAAGTAAAAATCCAAACCCAAAAACCAACTTGGGCCGGTACCCGTATAGCGGTTCAAACTGGTATACTTGTTACCGGCTGTACAAAGTCAATGTCATTTGCCATATATACAACGGTGTTTTGTTCCACATTTACATCTGGCATCAGTTATATCGCTATAACCCGACCAATATTTACTCAAATTTAAAACACTGGCTAAAACTAAATGGATGTTTATATAAATGAAATTGAGGTATACATGCATGAAATAGAGGGAAAAGCTAAAAATATGATGGTTCGATTCGGTTGATTTTGGTTAACCCATGGTACATGAAAAACGATAACCAAGTTTTAGTTAATATGTTTTTGTTTAATTGATTTTTGGTTAATTTGGATTTCAGTTGAGTTCTATTCGGTTTTTTTTTTCACTACGGTTTTGATTAATGTTTCGCTATTGCTTACCCCTAGCCTTAGACATTGTTAATCACCTAACATGTCATTGTTTAAATAAAAAAAAAACTATAGTAATACAATACTTAAATTAAAAAGACTAAAATTTACATTTTTATAGTGTAGTTAAAAAAAATATTAATGTACTAGAAAGTTATGTCCGTTTAAAAAAAGCTGATGGTAGTTGGTTTAAAATAAGGGTTAAAAGTGTAAATATTGTTTAAATAACCAAAAGTTGAGTAAAGTTATATATAAGTGTTGTTAAAAAGACAAATTTGCCCTTATAAAGTTGTTAACATGCGTAATAAATTGTTGTACTTTAAGCAATTTTATGTGTATTACTTAAATTTGAAAAGGTCCACATAAAATATATTATAATATGCTATAGACATACAAATAATAAACGAGAAATGTGTAGGTGGTGAGGAGCTACGGTGGTTTAGAATGGAAATTCAAACAAAGATGAAGGATTTATAAATCTATCTATACTATACTATATAACTAGTGGTAATGCCCACGCATTGCCACGAGTATTTATGTTTTTTGTCGTACGTTATGGGGCGTGGTTCACATAATTTATTAACGAAAAGCAATTGAGTATAAACAAGCGAGCCAAGGTAATCGAGCCTCGTTATCGTCTCATTGGCTCGCGTGTTTGGCTCGTTTAAACTAAAGTCAAAGAATCTAATATAACTTCTAGTAAAGAATTCTAAATAACGTTAAGTAAAATTCTCTTCTACAACGTCATAATTTTATTACAATTAATACACTGATATCACTTATTATTTTCCTTATCCCTATTATAATTAGATGATTATAATATATAAATCTCTTCTTTAAAAC
This sequence comes from Scalesia atractyloides, assembly GCA_947069175.1. Classification (NCBI taxonomy): domain Eukaryota; kingdom Viridiplantae; phylum Streptophyta; class Magnoliopsida; order Asterales; family Asteraceae; genus Scalesia; species Scalesia atractyloides. Next base: position 63,359,473 of record CAMTDV010000007.1, on the reverse strand, counting down.
ATTATAATTGTTGTAAAACAAATGCCTATTAGCAACCATTAAACTAAGTATAAAAATATAAGAACAAAGATTATAAAGAGAAAGAGAAAATAGAATTTAAAAAGCTCATTTTTATTGATGTCTATATGAAATACAAATGCATGTATATATACTATATAGGGACTTTACATTAATACTAAACCAATGGAAAGATGGGAGTTATGTATTTGGAGAGTCACCGCATAATGATAACTTTACAACACTCCCCCTTGACTATCCACATGATGGATTTAAATAGCACATTATGTTTAATACATTTGGTGATGTTGCCTTGTTAAAAACTTTGCTAGAAAACACCAGTGGGATAAAAGCATAGCTAATGAAAAAAGAATGCAATGTGTATTTTCTCCCCCCTCCCCCCCGATACTTCTGGATTAGTTATGTTGTCTTGTTAAAAACCTTACTAAGAAAACCCAATGAGACAATGTGTGTAATACCCCCCCCCCCTCCCCCACCTCATTTTAATAAGTATTCTTTTGAATGTCGTTCAAAACTTTGATAGTCAATGATTGCATCTTGATCACCTGACGTGTAATTCTTGAAGTTGAACAATGTTGTAAAACTTTATCACTTCTATTGCCTCCTCTCATGAATACATATCACGAGATCAACCAGTGTGTTGTGTTATATTCCCTGCATCTACAAGACTAACCAAACTTTTTTATGGGTTAGTAAAATGTAAAATCAAAACTCTCATACCTTGAGGGTATCGAAATACTTGTTTATAAATCATTTCAATGCTTTATCACTAGATACGAACTATATCTTACCGATAAGTTTAAATAAATGACATATACTGTTACATATAACTAGCAACAAAAATTGCATCTATTACAATTAAATATGGCACATCTGGACCAATAACACTATTTATTGTTACATAACAAAGAATTTAACATTGTTTAACTTTCTTATAGATGGGCTTTCTCCATATCAAAATGTTCCATCTTCTTGTGGATATTGTTTGATTGACAAAAATATTATTATACAGATGCTCGACCCACATATCATCTCTTCAGGATATATATTGTTATCATCAACATATCTTATAATATCTCTAAACATAATACTGTTGATCCAATAAAAACATATAAACTACACTATATTCTATCTCTTTAATATTCAAGATAATCCTTGAGTTCTCTATACCGTATTTGACTTAACGATTTTAGTCCACTTATAGAACTTGTTACCTTCATATAATATATATCTCAAGATTTTAATTTAAATGCTTCATGCATTTATAATCAGTCACGATCTTCCTTTCGTGTTGACTAATCAGATATGTGAATGCACTCTTCAAGAGTTTTGTCATGTAAACTTCACCATCTAGCACATTATTTTGTATACTATATTTAACGAATTCGCTAACAATTGTTTCATTTTCAATTTGTATTGAACTATATTGTCTTGTACGTACCTTACTAAGATAACATAATCACCATATGCTTATTACTCCATAGGAATCACATCCTTAATATGTTTGCTTTTACGCACTAAACTGCCTCTGTAAACTCATCATGAGATCTAGTTATATTATATTCATCGTTATATACAAAACTTATATCATTCTTGAGAACATATTTTACATGATTTGGACAATTTTAAATCATTTAGGGATTTCATGTATATTTCATTGTCATATATTTAGGATATTATAATATCTGTTACACACAGATAAATTCTCTCTTGCATTACAAGACTAAAAAATTTGTTACATCCACCATTTGAGAATATTTCACCTGAAACTTAATTACATGTCTTCACAATTATATATGTGCCACCAATTGTGCTAATATTGCATAATTTCACTTTTCCCATAATACCTCCGCACAAAAGACTCATTTTGTATATAACAAATTTTACAACTTTTAGTTGTATGAACTATTTGTCCAAAAACTTCTAAATTCATGAGAGATTTTAGTTCTTCATTATTTGCGTCTTTCAATTTTGGCAAATCAGTTCACATTTCATTTATCGGCAGATCTTAGTTCTTGATTCTCATTATTTTATTATTTCAAGTGCTACATTATTATCAACGACGTCGATTTTGATTCAATTCCACACACACATATATAGACATGATATAATTTTAATGAGATCTCTTTATTTTTAGGTACTTGGGGTTCTTCTGGAACCATCATGTCTAATGTCTATTCAAGAGACACTTTTTACTATACCTTGACTTTACCATTTTCAATACTAGCTCCATTTTTAAGGATTTTTTATTCTTGGAACCAATTAGTCTATCACACTTCATGCGTGCGATAGACTCATCACCAATGTATGGTGCTACTTCTAGCTTAAACACTAATCTTAATTGGAGTACTAGCAATTGGTACATGTGACTTAGTTAGTCACTACATTTAGGTCAACGAATGGTACATGTGACTTAGCTAGTCACTTTATTTAGGTCAATGAATTGTTTGGTAACCAATTCATTAATAGATGTAAATGAAAAGCTTTTGAACTCTCATTTCACAAGTTTTAATATGAGGATCAAGATGAAATATTGATAATTCATTCAACTCTTCCAACTTCTTTTTATCTCCCCTTCATGTTGGGAATATTGATTTATTAAAATCAAAATCAATCAATTGTGTCATAAACAAATCCTACATTTAATATCAACATATAATCCTAGCCTTTTGTAGGTCCCATCTTTGTGCACTGTGCTGGAGTAACTTCAACAAATACCGTACAACCAAAACTTTAGATGGGATTTTTTGGTTTTCTGGCCGAAAATCAATTACCATGGGAGTAAGTATTATAACTTATTGGCTTGATGTTATGTAATGTTACTACATGTAAAATCACATGTACCTATATACAAACATGATATTTTGTTCTCATGATTATTGGTTTTGCAATCAATGACGGTTGGTCATCGTTTTCAACAAAAGAAACATATGTCGCATGTAGTTTAACACCTATTTCAATAATCATTAATAAAATGGGAATCAAGATCACCGCATGTATCAGAATTAGTATGATCTAACCCTAACCTAATACTTTGACAAGATTAAATAGTTTTTAGGATCATGGCCTAGGATTTTTTCCTAAAATCTACGGATAGATTATTGAAACCTGGTGTTGAGATGAGATAAGAAGGTCTAAAACTAGGATAGGGATAAGGATGATGTTTAGGAAAACATAACACAAAAATAAAGGGCAAACCTAGGGTTATAGCTTAGGTTTTAGATAATCTAATAACCTATTTCCTATAACCATGACTCTAATACCAATATGTAACACCCCGGCCCAAGGCGGAAACATCGAGGCACCATGTAAATAGATTGTTCAACGCATATGGAACTATGAAAATTTAGATATTCATTAATCCAAATTAAATATCCAATACATCAGTGAAAACAAATTGTTCATAACATGATAAATCTATATTAAATTAACTAAATCTAATAGCATCCTATATGAGTAGCATATCCTGAAACATATGCAAAATAAAGGTCAACTTTCAAAAGTTGGTAAGTAACACAGGGAAACCGTACGTATATGGATAATTGGAAAACTGTGTCCAATTCAATGTCATAGTATAAAGGCCCTTTTGAGTATTCATTATGAAACCAAAAGCACACTCTAACCTTGTGTTGACTGGGTATGAGGGGTAACCTCCATGCTAGAATATGTGGTTTCTATCATTTCCAAAAGGAACTCCCCCTAAAAAGGCCAAGGAGTGGGATGAGGTGTCAATCCTATAACACTATAGCATATTATCACACATCTTGATCATAGTTAACTAATGTACAAATAGTAATCATGTATGTTAGATTGTAAGTTGTGAATACTATATGAAAGTTTATGCATTTGATATATGGCACATGAATCACCTTGAGTGTTGAGTTGGATCTTGGGTACTTAACAAGAAGGAGAGAGCTCAGAAGGTTAGAATCCCTAATGAAGTATTTAATATGTTAATTAGGGTTTATAAAGGTTTAAAAACTGTTTAACTTGAGTTAGTTATGATTTATTTTAATTTATAAAAGTTTCGGCTCGTATTTGAATTTCAAGGTCAATATTGGGATTCTAATTTTTCCCACACCACAAAGGGTCTAGTTTTCTATCATAAATCTATAAAAAAAAAAATTAAGTTTATCAAAACCAGTGGGACAATTTACCAACTCATGAGAGTACTATAGTAAAAATTTCAGCTGTTGTTGATTAATATTATCCAAGTTACGATTTTCGTAATGAATACTAAATTTTCTAGATTTACAAACTCAGTAGGGCCTTTAATTATAAAAAATACAAAAAAAAGTATTCAAGTTTATTTAAAAATTCTGAAATATTTGTATTAAATATACACACCCAATAGACTATTTTAGACTCATTAACCAAGCAATTTGGTGTTCATATTACCACGTTACATTTAAAACAAAGTCAAATTTTTCTAAAAAAAGAGTATTCAAGGTTATTTAAAAATTTAGAAATTTTTGTAGTTAATATCCACACCCAATAGACTATTTTAGACTCTTTACCAAGCAATTTGGTGTTCATATTACCATGTTACATTTAAAACAAAATCAGATTTTTCTGCAGTACACATTATGTGCACTGTTTGTGATTTTCAATGGGTATTGACGATAAAACTTGTATTTATAACGCATAAAAGAACTAAACTTGATTAGATTTGGATGTGAATATGAGTTATTATATGTTAGTAAACTGCAAAAACAATGAATAAGAGTAAATAATAACTAAAAATCGTGTGAAGAAAAACAAATTATAACGAAGAATAGTTATGATGAGACTCACATGGGTTTATTGGGAATTAAAACTCCTTAAATCAAGAGGGCAAGGTAATGAATTTGCAGGGATTTAAGAATGTTGAGGTTGAAATTTGATTTTGTGTGAAGAAAAAGGATTAAAGGGAGGATTGTATTTATAGTTAAAATTTAGGTTTAAATGTGATTGATAGAGGTAAATCTCAAAAATAAATATAAAACTAAAGATATAAATATATCCCTATGATCTCAAAACTTGTTACCATTATCTCTTAATGTTTAATATTATTAATTATTTAATTTTGTTGAACAGGGGCGGTCTTGGGTGGGCGAGAAGGATCACCAGCATGGCCCAATATTTCAAAAGGCATGTTATTTTAAAAAAACCTAGATTTGTATAATCCAAACAATAACATAGGTCCACTTATTATTATGGTTTAGATTAGTTATTAGTCAATTGACATTAGGTTTAGACCTTTAGTGAGTCTAATATTCAATTTCGTTAATACTTAAAGACACGTTTTTTAAGTTCAAACATGATACACGAATTCTCAGATCTTACCCTACCCTAATGTTAAAATTAAATGATTCAAACACTTTGATCCTTTATCCGTAAGTTGCATGATAATTTTTCTTTTAATGATAACATGATAATACTCATCGTCAAAATTCGAAGACATGTATGTTATCAAGTTTTTCTTTAATATAATTATTATATTATTTAATATAATAAGTTGTGACTTACAACATTTACGTGGTACAGATAAGCCAACCACTTTAGTTAAATTGATTGATTTGTTTGTATATCAATGTGTCACCAACTTCGACTATAAATTTTTGTATCATATTTAGAGAATTTTGTAAGTATAATCGACCTTGACTTCTATATATATATATATATATATATATATATATATATATATATACGAATTCAAATTCATATTTAAATTTTCTTTTTACACTTATCATTATTATTCGAATACAATGTTAAAATTAAATTTATATGTTTAAATTTACGTGAATCCGTAAATAAAGATAAATTACATATGTGTAAGTCTGTTATTTACACATGTGTAAATTTGTTATATTTACACATGTGTAAAAAATCTAGTAAGAGTGATTTGAGAGGAAAAATGAATTATTAGATGGTATAAATTTTTTTTTATGTTGTATTTTAATTACAATAAGCTTTGTATTAAAAAAATCGGGTTTGATTGGTTTTTTAAATTCGTTCTCACGGTTCTCGCAATATTTAGCGTTCTCAAGATAACTATCCCATATATATATATATATATATATATATATATATATATATATAATATATATATATATATAGGGGAATGTTCATTTAAGAAGAAATTTTATGTGAGAAGGAAAAGAAGAAAGGGCATAATGGTAAAATATTAAATAGTTTATAACTCCTCTCATTATTAAAACAAAAACATTATATCCTGCACATTTCAAAATTTATCCTACATATATCTTATACTTATTGGAATTTACCCTACACACATGTAAATTTACCATACACATTTCAAAATTTCTCCTACACATACTAAAATTTACCCTACACATGTCGAAAATGGTCCTTCACCGTAAATTATTTTATCTTGAAAAAGTATATTAAAAAAATGAGTTACAATTTTAATTAATTAGCTAATTAATGACAATTATAGATTTATCTATATGCCCTTTTTCATAATATTAAATACACACATTAAATGAAGTAAATGGAGAAGTTCTATTGGTTTAAAAGTTACTCTTTTTATTCTTACAAAATTTTTCTTTTCATTTGAACTCTCCACTATACATATAGAGAGAGAGAGTGTGTGTGTGAGAGGTTCCTGTAAAAAGGATCTTTTTCGTGAAAAGTGTGAGAAGGCATAAGATGTAAGACCCTTGCTTAATAACTTGAAATTTCATAAAATTTTCGCATATAAATGCACTTATACAAATGCACGTCCGTTAAAATTTTGAGTTTCATAAAACTTCATAAATATTAAAAAAAAATCAATATATTAATGATGAATAGTTTCTTAAACGCCTAGATATAATGCGGAAGCTTTAACTTTGATCGTGTTCGGTTCTTCGTTGAGCTTGATTGTCATCCGATACTTAAATCATCACCTACATTTCACAATTCATGAAATATATTAATTATATGGGGTGTATAACTAATCTAGTTAAGCCCGAAAGCTCAAAGCAACGAAAACAACAATTTTTATAAACACCCTGCCGTAAGCTACGGCTGTGTGCCGTTGCTTATGGTACATGCATTTGCTTTCATTAAGCAAATACTAGCCGTAAGCTACGGCTGGCCACCGTAGCTTACGGTGGGCTGGTGCAGATTTCTCCATTTTATCGTTTTTGTTACGAAAACTTCCGTAACTTGTTCTATTTTCATCCGTTTCACTTGAAACTTATTTCTAAATGTCCGTAAAATGTTTGCCGACATATTTAACCCAAAATCCTTAACTCGGGTCATAATTTTCATGAATTTTGCAACCATTAACCGGTTCATCTGTATATTTATTTTGACCCGTTAACGGATTTAAGCACTTAAGCTTAAAGCTCGCTTCTTCTTTCCTTACCTCCTATTTCCACACTAAGACTTCTATTCATCTTCCACCACAACTTATGTGTGGTTAATTTGTTATAGTAGATATATATTTCCGTATTCTACCATTCGGTTTGACAATTTACAAAAAAGACCCGTTAAGAGGTATTAAACCAAAATGGCTTATGCCATCTGCTTTTACACTACCGAAAGGTGTACTTACTTACAAAATCATTTTTAAACTACCCTCGAGGGTCGTTTGGTCGATTTATCATTCGAGAGCATTTTTTGTCAACTTTAGTCCTTTTTACGACGAAAGACTTTTGAAAGCATATTTTGACCAAGTCGGCACTTTTACCATAATCTATTTAAAATCATTATGTTCCTAAGAACATAATGTATGCAATTTAAATTATTAGATTTACTTTTCTTTGAGTAATCCAATGTTCACTCATGACTCATTTAACTCTCATCGGATCTTAAGTTCTCATTGAGAGTTTGACCATGTACACATACCTGGCTCGGGTCATACATTGACCTATAGTTCCTAATTAACAGCGATGCAAGTCATTTGCTATTCTTTCTGTGAGAACAAAACTCAACAAGCGACCATTTGACCCGTTTGGCCTAATTGACCATTTATCATTATGAGGTGGTATTTATTTGCCATCTCACCCATTTCGGTTTACACCATGTGATCATATTACTTATAATTCGTTTGACCCATTATGACTTACGCCATATGGTGTCTTTCAAAACTATTTATTTATCCGTCAACTCGTGACCGTATTTCCATTTTACCCCTTTTTTACCCATTATGGTTTACACCATAAGGAAATGTTTCAAAACTCTTTTGTTATTCGTCATCACATGACTAATTTACCATTTTACCCTTTTTACCATAAATTATGGTTTATTACCATTTTCAATTGTTCCGACCCATATCACTTCGCGTCAGAACGCAGTATTTCAAATACTAATTTACCTTATCCTTAACCAATACTATAAGTATGTGTTCTACTTAAAAGATGTAAACTTTACTTACCATGCATCCAATTATGTTTTTCCGTGTATTTGATCTGTTTGACCTGCTTCTTCCCAAGCTTCCACCTAGCTTGCCAAGCGTCAAACTATCATTTATCATTCGCAAGATGGTTAGATTAGTCATCATTTATCACGACTATCCCACCTTACACACTTTACATCAAAATTACCTTTTGATCTTATTATAGGTCATTTTGAGTTTTAAAAATCAACTGCCTATTAACATATGTAAATGCACAAATAAGCTCAACAACTCATTTAGGCAATTCGTCAAATACCCAGTAGACCTTATTTTTAGGCTACCATTTTAACAAGATTCCCAACCAAATTCATATCATTTCTTTCATTTTGACAAGTTCGAGCGATCATTAACACCAAGTTAACTTAGCTCCCAATTATCAATGCTAATTTATCCATTCATTGTGCTAGAACTAAGGGTTTTCATCTCTATGTAAAACCCATTTTATCATATTACTAGACGTTCATCCGAATACCTAACATAATCAAGTTCTACATACAACTAGTAGATAACATGATTTCAAGCACCTATTAACATTGACATAATATCAATTTCATCATATCATATAAAACCCATTCTAACCCATGTATGATCACTTACTCGAGTCTCTAATTTGTTCAAGTATCTTACACACATATATATATAAGTATGATGATCATAAACACTCATATATTATCAATTTCATCATATAATTAAAACGCACTTCATAATCTACTTGTTAATCACTTACAAGTAATCTTACATTAATTATCTCATAATTTCATTATGTCTAACGAAATTAAGCATACATAAACACTTAAATTCATCTTTGAATCATAATCCAACAATCTATTTGCAAGTATTCTACTTGTCTCAAGTTTAGACTTTCACCAATTTAGGTTTTTAAACATACCTTATGATCCCCAGTTTGAGGCTCGATTCCTCCTTCAATTTAGTGATTCTTGATGAACAAGGGTTTGTCCCTTGTTTCTCCAGCTGTGATTGAACTTTTTGTGTGTGTGTTTTGTTTTTTAGTGTTATTAAACCTAAACTTTAGGTTTTTCCCCTTTGGTCCCTCATGTTTGAGATTTAATTATGAATGGATATCATTCAATATTTATCAGTTGCAATACAAATAATCAACTAGGATAATTATTCCTAGTTATTTTGTTTACGGGTTAACTTTTATCACTAATGGTTCTTTACCTGTTCTTAATATTAACGGGGTTTAATTACCAAACCCGTTTTTGGGGTGTTACATAAGAATTGACATGTAAGCCTCATGTTTTGGACTTGGGCATGATGTTTTGGATAGTTTTGTCAAGAAAAACACCAAACATAATAATTTAAAACACAATGCAATGAATTCTATGCTTAAAACTTAAAACACACTACTTAACACTTAAAACAAACTACTTAACGTTCTTAGTATGGTGTTTTAAGTTTTAAGCCTAGAATTCATTGCATTGTGTCTTTAATTATAATGTTTTGTGTTTTTCTTGTCAAAACAACCCAAGACATTATACCTAAGTCCAAACAATGATGCCTAGATGTTAATTCTTATTCTTTCTCACACTTCACACGAAAAATATCCTTTTTACAGGATCCTAAGACTATATATATTTGTGTATCATGAAAAGAAAAGGCAAAGTAATTTCTATTAGACTCATAAATCTAGACTGATTGCTTATATCAAGCGTTAACAGTCTTATAGAAAGAGATTTTCAACATCACTCTAGAATATATATATATATAATTTTAAATAAAATATATATATATATATATATATATATATATATATATATATATAAACATGTCGACACGACTACAACAAAACTTGCTAAGCTAAATGACCACTAAAATTACAAACATTATCAACTCTACGTTTCATTAATTTATAAATGGCTATAAAACTACCATCATCAACAACCAACTTTCAACAATAAAGTATACACAAATTAAAAGGCATAACCACTTTCAACAACAGCAAAGAACAACTAACAACACCACGAAAGGTGGATCTACTACAAAGCAAAGCCTTCTCAATTCTGTCTTCCAAATGACGCAGCCCCAACAAAAGAAATAATAAGCCAAAGGAGTACAACTCAAATAAGCCAAAAACATAACCAATGCAACATGTACAACAACAATTAGCATTAACATGTTTCTGATTGATAGTATGTAATTTTAAGTTTTTATTTATGTAGTATACTATTACATTTGAGATTTAATCATTTGACCTCAGTTCTAAAAATGTAAATTATGATTCTTCTCGAATATGTAGGATGATTGTGTAAGTCTCGAGTCTGATCAATTATGGTATTAAAAATACTTCTAACGACTACGATTAGTTAGAGCTGAACGGTTCAATATCCTACCGTTTTGTTAGGGAGCACTAAATTAGACAAAAAAATATTGTAATTCAAATAGAGTATATTTATTTTAATTTTAAATGTGAACGTGGGTAAACAAACAGGAAAAAGGTGACATGTATAGAAAAGTAGAAATTCAAAATGTGTCAACTTGACCTAAAGTCGGATATTCATGTGGAAACGACAAGATGATTAATGATTCATATGTTTCAAACTGTCAATTAAAGCAATTTATTATAAGTTAAATATAAAATAAACAAACTGACAGGATTGTTATTCAACATTTTAACACCATAAAGTCCTTTAGATAAGTAATAATACCATTGTAAATAGGGTGATGCTAATTTTTTTTAACCGTAAATTTAGATCATTGACGAAACACTAGAGTATAATTGTGTCACCAGTGCAATCATCCGATCATATATATCTCCATTAGGCATATGTCTTTACATCAATTCAGGAGAAAACCTATTAAATATAGAAAACTCCCTTCTGTGAATCGAACTCAGGACTTAATGGTCGCAAAGTTTTATCTCACCACTAAGATATCACTAGACTATAAATCTAGAGTAAATAATGTGAAACTAATACATGAGTTAATACATACTCTTGATTTGGTCGTAACTTAATAAGTTAACAACAGCTGTCATAGTCCGGAAGGACTACATACCATGACTTTATTCAGTCGTACATCAGGTTGATTATGACAATTTTATTCTTAGTTATCTTAAGTTTTATTTCTGTTACATTTCTTTATTCAATATTTTATCTTTATCTTGATTAATATTTAATATAAGAGCATCACGAGTTTTATCTTTATCTTGATTAATATTTAATATAAGAGCATCACAATAAAGTGAATTTTCACTTTCATGCCTATATGACAAGTTTTTGTGTTTTTCCTTATTTGGGGTCTTAGTTTTGTAGCTAATTTTTTAGATCCATATTTGTGCGAGAACAAAAAAATTGGAAGGATACTGGGGAATGTGGCAGGTTGTGGGATCAAATGGTGGGGTTGGGTTAAAAAAAACAAAAAACAAAAAACTTGATCTGGCTCATATAATATTTATATAAACTAGTCTTAAGCCTTCGCGTTGCGGGTCGGGGACGTAAAACTTGCTACCAGTTAGAGTTAAGAGGGAGTAAGACCTTGTTAACTGATCGGCAACCAAAACCTAGGTAAACCGAGGTAAAGTAAACCAATTTACATTTATACTAACGTATACATAAAAAAACATAAAACTACAAGGAGTAAAAATGACATTTTACTAAGTTTTTGAAAAATTAAGGAATTATTATCGTCAAAATTAAAAGTTAAGGTAAGCATAACAAAAACGAAAAACAAAAAAAAGTTATAAAAGACAAAATAAATATTTTTCATTAATTAATATGTTATAAAATATATATATAAAATATAATCAATATTATAAACTTTATTTAATATTGTAAAATCACAAAGATAATTTTTTTAACTTTTAACTTTCGCATCATATAAAAACATTGAACTAGTAAAATTTCAGGTTCTTTTATTTTCTATTAACAAAAGATATTTAAATATATGTATATACTTAAAAGAGATTAATAATTAAAAATAAATACAAAAGGTGTTATGATAATGTGGCAATGTTTTAAGTTGCTTTTGGGTTTCCTTATTAGGTGGATTTTAGATGTTTTAAAGAATGAATGTTTTTTTGACGTGCTTGTTGATTAGACACAATTTTTTTTTGTGTTTTTGGACTTTTTATTGTGGATGGTCTAAGTGTATATATATATGTATAGTGCTTGGATCATGTACAAGACAAATTTCCTGTGCGAAGCATACGCAAGAAGGATATGAGGACAAATGTCATTGGCATGAAAGGTAATTTGGTCATTTCCCAAGTGAACAACTTCCCCTCTTGAGTTTCAAAGGGCTATAAATTTTTCATACGTTCATATTTTTTATAAAATTTATACCACATTAACGAGCATTTTATTCAATTTAATTCGAGCAGTCTAATGCTATAGTTTTCTTAAAATAATTACCGGATTTTTGAATACACATTAGTCCATTATGTGATTAAGTGATTTTGAATATGTGATTTTGAATTGTCATTATGTGATTACACATTCAACATGAACCATTACATGATTACGCATTCAATATAAATCTGTTAGTTTATTACGCATTCAATATGATTTGTTATAATTGATGTTATTACAAATATGCTTATTACATGATTACACATTCATTAATAAGAACTTGATTGTTTATATTTTAATACGTGATTAAATCCCTAATGACGTTATGTGGTTATTATAGGTTGATTTGACTAATGTTTTGTATATAATTATTCTTAATATATGATTAGACCTGAAATATTTGGCATTCCATATGAAATATTATATATTACATGTTTTTGTTTTTACGTAATCACTCAGTATGGTTTCACATAATATACCATAATGAAATCACGTAATCACGAAATGGGTATTTAAAATCACGTAGTTACGTAATAATACATAGTCAACTATTTTATGTAATTACGTAACCACTTGGTGTGGTTTCACATACTATAATGAAATCATGTAAGGTATTCAAAATCACATACTCATGTGTTAGGTACTCAAACTTATGTAATCACGTAATGGGTATTCAAAATCATGTTAAATTTTATAAAAAAAAAATAGCAATAGGCTTCTCAAATTAAAGAGAATGAAATGCTCGGTAAAATGGTGTAGTTTAAAAAAAAGAAATATTAACGTATGAAAGAATTGCCATTTGAAAATCCAGGGGGAGGAGTTAAAGTGAGAAAGGACCAGAATACCCTTTCTCTATTTGTTTCGTCAATTGTTTGGATATTATATTTACGAAAATATCACCGCCTAATTTTCAGCCATTAATCTTGGGAGATCAATGGATAAGCTTATCTCCTACACTTCGTGGAATTAGAAAAATCTTGAAAAAAAAAACAAAACAAAAATAGTGGAATAAGAAAATTCTTGATTGTTGTATTTTGAAAAAAAAAAGGAATGCATTCCAAAGTAATGTGTTCACCTGTAATCGTTGTCGTGTGATATTATAATATTTTAAGTTAATTACAATTTGCCTTACTAAGATTTAGGGTATTTTTCACTTTGCCTCTCCCTTTAAAAGCCTTTTTTATTGCCTGCCTATGCTATCCATACGTTACAGTTTGCCCCATATGTTCATGTTCCATTTACTTTCAGTCCATGTTAAGTGTGAAATAATTGAAATGACTGTTATACCATTAATTGTCTTATCTTTTTCGATCCCTGCCCTAATTCCTTCCATAGAATCCTAACTCCAAACCCTACATTTACTTCGTTAATTCCATCATTCCAAATCACCAATCCATTTTCAAAATTAAGCACGATCAGTTACAACGACATAGTTCTCATCAACTTCATCTTCGTGTGAGCTCACATAGGGTTGTTGGGTCTGAATTTAAATGCTCATGTGGTGCAAGTACCTACTATAAGATCTCCAAGACTGAAGCTATCCATAGCCGATGATTCCTATGTTTTGTAAGTGTTGAAACTGTGTACTTATATGTGTGTAATGATTGTATGTAATGGATGTGTGATCATGTTATTAGATTGATGACTTGTTTCATCATAGTGTTAATACATTTGATCAATGTGTCCCAATATGTTGTATCAGTGTGTGTTAATTTGTTTGACTAGTGCGTGTGATCACGTTGTAACATTTGAATTACTGAAAGTAGATTGTGGTTGGCTTAGGTGGGTTGATGCTCCTATATGTCCAAGATGTGAACGGTAGTTCCAGCTTTGGTAGAAACTATCAAGATGAAAGATGTAATCGTCAAAACCAAAGCTATGCAAGTCACAAAATGGAAGATTGTTTTAGGAATTAGTTATTTGTTGTGTATGTCTTCAATTATTTAAGATGTAATGTAAAACTGTTTGAAGCCTTGTAATAGATCTATGTTTATGTTGATTAAAATGTTGATCTATCATTATGTTAATATCATGATTAATTTAGTTGGTTATGTTGATAATTTTGATTAATATGTTGATTATGTTGATAGCGTTGTTGTATCCTCAATCGGATGAGGTTGTGGAAGAGAAAAAAGAAATGGTTGAAGATAAATTTTGTAAGGACTACAACATACTGATTGTCAATAGTTTCGTAGAAGAGGTGGAAGAACAGTACGAAAAGGATCCAGAGATGGAATATGATAGTGGGGTTTGGGACTACAAAACCCCATAAGAAGAGCATGAAAATTGGTATCAAAACCCGTATGAAGGCGAGCATGAATCAGATTCTAAATGGTCAAACGACGATTGTCATTGGAAATTAATTGTCTTACTTTTAATGTTTGTAATCAGAATTATGTTATGTAATGGTTGGATTATAAATTGCCTTATCTGTAATGTTTAATTTAGTAATGAAATATCTGTGTGCCTTGTGCGGTTGCCCATCTACATGATCAATAAGACCCATATGCATTGTAGAATCCCGTTTGACTTTTAAAATTCAAAGTGCAAATCAATATGAACCATATTCATTGTAGAAACTAGTTTGACTTTTATAAATCAAATTACAAATCAATATCACCTATATGCATTGTAGAATCCAGTTTGACTATTAGAATTCAAACTGAAAACCGGTAATGAACTATATGCATTGTACAATCAAGTTTGACTTCTAAAAGTCATAAAACAAACCAATATGAACCATATGTATTATACAACCCAGTTTAACTTTTAGAAGTCAAACTACACAACAATCAAGTGAAACATCTCATCAATATGACTCATATGCAAATGCTAATAATCCAAACATAATATTGTCTTAACAGAACCATATCCTAACAACATTACAACATATCTTAACACCATTACAAAACCATCACAAAATGTCTTAAAAACATAACAATGCAACATACCAAACAGAAATCAAAATTGTCTTAACAAAAGTGAAACATCTCTTATAAACCATAAATTTTTCAAACAAAATGATTTAACAACCTACCAAGCATCCATAAAATTGTCTTAACAACCTATCAAACATTAATCTTGAGTAGCCTGTGGTGCACTCTATGTTGCATCTTGTGAAACAGGTTCTTATGCTACACTTGGTGTACTTCTGACCTTTACAGTTTATATTGTTGTGGCCTAGATTCCCACATTTGTTACATTTTGTGGTGCCCCTTCCTTGTTATCTTACCCCTATCTTAAATGTTGCTTGAAACACATAACATTCTTTGTTCTCCTTTTCTTTGCCATTCCCACCTATTCAATGTACATACACCTTTTATGTCAATACAAATAAGGGATAACTCTATCAGAAACCTATATGCCATTTCAATATAAACCTGAATATGATGTTTAGGTTCAACTAGTGTTGTGGTGCACTATGATGGTGTCACATATCAAGCCCACAGATTGGTACAATAACATGTTGGTAAGCTTCTTTCCATTTATCTACCACTAAACTCTAGACACCCATTTTTATAGACACCCAACCCTAACACCATAAATGGCCATCCCAAATTGTAGCTACTACATGTTTACATGGTATCCCAGTCAAATCTCACCTTCTGCATGAGCATGTTTTTAAATCCACATTGACCACACACCTAGATCTAGAACCAATCCCATGTCAATACAATGTTAAACATTAGTAGCACCGTAATTCAAACATGACAGTTTATAAAATTATACATTTTCCATTGAAGGATTCACCATGAGAACATTCTTCTATGATGTTGCTTCTTTAATTTCATGAAAGACTACTTCAGCATATGGTGTTAATGGACCATATGATTTTTCTTAAACCTTCTTGACATTAACAATCCTTTTTTGTTATGTATTCTCTGATTTAGTCCAAACATGTGATCACAGGCTTGTCTCGCTCCAATTGTTTGCCTATTAAACACCTCACAAATGTTGCTCAATAAAATCACATTGTGCCCTACCTGAAAAATGAGCTCTTGACCAGGATTCAGGTGCGATCTGGAGTAACCAATGATGTAAGGGCGCGTTTGCATCCTTGATCTCTTGCATAGTAGTGTTAAAGTAAGGCACACCGGTCATCATAGTTGTTATCCTTAACATGTTCTTAAACACATTTTCCTTTCCATTGCTTCTTCATGTTTTCATGTATGTGTCTAAGACAGAACCTATGCTAAGCATTAGGAAAGACCATCTTCATTGCAGAAACGTCAAGGTGATACGCAGATTGTCCAAATAGCTCATGATCATACTATTAAATTGAAATATTTATTCAAATAAATTAAATCATCCATATATCCAGTAAAAAGAAAAATTGTTTGCAAATATCTAAACATAATCCATATTAAATTAATCTAAGTCCATAGCTCATATGTGAAGCAAGTCTTGGAAATAACTCAAACATTATTACCTAAAACATGTGTAAAATAAACTGTCAAGTTCAAGAAGTTGGTAAGCAACAGAGGGTATATGTATATGTAATAGATGTAAAATGAGTAACAATTCATATGGTATGGTAATCATCTATGGAAATTTGTTATATGGAACATGCCAACTGGGTTGTACACTCAAATCTATCTTGACATGAAAATGAGGAACTGCTTCAAATTAACCTCTTGCTAGTGTAAGTGTCCGTTTCAATCATCCCAACTCCACCTAAACAAGCCACAAAAAGTAGGATGTAGTTAACCAAACAAGTATACACAAATAGCAAACTATATATCATACAAGCCATAAAATATTTGAATCATAAATGTAATATAAAAATTGTATTTGTGTAATACCACATGTATCACTTCAAATTGTAAAAAATGAAAAGGGGACTATGTAAACTCACCTACTAAGCTGGCAAATATTCACACCAAAATTGATGTTGATGTTGTGAGGAGAATCCTAAAAATTGTCCTACATTGTTCAAAGGGTACAATTTAATAAGTGTTAGGACTTAGATCTAAATCCTAAAGTGTTCTAAGACTATAGTCAATTAGGGATCCTAAATTTAATTTAGTAATCACTAATGTTTTGATTAAATTATTAATATTTCAAGTAAGTATTAACTATATGTTCTGAATTGTGAAAATGATTATGCATAATTAATCTATTGTTGTAAAACAACAACCTATTAGCAACTAGTATACAAACTATATAAACATACGAACACGGAGCATATGATTATAGAGAGAAACATAGATTGTAGAATTCTTATTCATTAATTTCAACATCATATACAAATGTCATTATATATAGGCACTCACATTAGTACAATAGCAAATAAGAGATAGGGGTTATGCATGTGGAAAGTCACTACATAATGGATGCACTCATAACACTCCCCCTTGACTATCCACATGATAGAATACTATTCTTTAATATGCTTAATGATGCTACCTCATTAAAAACCTTGCTAGGAAAACCCAATGGGACAAAACCATCATGTCTAATGTTTTTTAGGAGACTCTCTTACTATAACATCAACTTGACAATCTTCATTACTTGCTCCAATTTTCAAGGAATTTTATTATTGAAATCAACTAGTCTACCATACTTCAGATGTGAAGTAGACTCATTACAAGCATGTGGTTGTCCTTCTAGGACACTCATTTTAATCGGAGCATTAGCAGTTTGTATATGTGACATAGTCACCTTTTTAAGGTCAGTGATAGTGTCTAGTAATAGATTCGCTAATCCTTGTAAATGAGTTATCCTTTGAACTTCTGGTTCACACTTCTTTTTTGAGGATCATTGATAATTCATACCAACTCATTTCTTTTCCAACTGCTTTTTATCTCCCCCCTGATGTTGGGTATGTTAATCCATTGAGATGGATTTCAATTAATTGAGTCGTAAATATTCCCAACCACTTTTTAAGGTCATGTCTTTGTGCGTTGAGGTGGATCAATTTCAATATATACCGCACAACCAAATCTTGGAAGAGACATCTTTGGTTCCTGACCAAAAACCAGCTATAATGGGGATAAACTATTACAACATGTTGGCTTGATGTGAATTAATATTATTAGATGTAAAATTACATGTACTCATATGCAAACATGTACTTGCTCTCATGAATATTGGCTTTGCAATCAATCATAGATGTTTAATCATCGTCTTCAACAAAAGCAATTCGTGTAACGACATTTGTCATATGTTGTTTAACACTTATTCCAATAACCATTAGTAAATGGGTATCAAAAACACCATATTTATTAGTATAAATATAAAAATATGATACTATAGAGCAATGTGCTTGCTATCTTAAAAGCTAAGCCACAAGTCACGCAACCTTCATGTTGCGGATTTGATAACCATTTAGACAATGCATCGATTTTCAGAAAATGGTATTATGCCGAGGTACACATATGTTTTAATCATTTCATAATATTTAGGGATTCAAACCCTACTTTAGTTGGTATATGGTTAACATCCATTGAGAACAAAAATTTCATGTTTAAGTTGCATTCGTGTTTCACACCATTGAGAACAAGAATCAACTGGTTGTTCGATATGTTTCACACCATCAAGGACTCGGAATGGTCTAACCGGTCAAGCCAATTTATTAAACAATCATGATCTATAAACTTCTGTGACCACACATGCTTTAGTTGCATTCGTGTTTGTCTAATACACGACAATATACACGAAAGAATAATGCACTATTAGTTTAAACATTCGTGTTAAGACATGTTTCTTATATATTCATTCCCTTAGTTCGCCACTTCTTGTGGTCGATTTCATTATTATATGGTCAACTCATTATTAACATCAGAATCATTACAGTTTCCTCATTTATCATGATCACGACCTTTACAATGATCATTGTATAATCATCACATTATTAACATGGTTGATCTTATTGTTAATATGAGCATCATAAAAATTTCTCCAGTTTCCATGATCATGAACTTTACATGGATTATTATATCATCACATTCACACAAGGGAATTGATTATAACCACACAACTTTCATGGTGACATCATTACAATATCTTTTTCTTATGTACATGATCGCGACTCTTTCACTGATCATCATATCATCACATTCACTACACGGAATGGATTAGAAGCACTTTCATACATAGTGGTCGTTTCAAACCTTATATGTTCTTTGACATTCTTACTACTGAAAAGCATATTTGAGGTTTGACAATGGAATTATTTTTTATTTAACCTGTATCAATTAAAAAGTTATATGACCAAATTATTAAAATTTATTGGTCCAAAATCTTACAAGCTTCCATAAATTTATAATAAGTTTTAGGAAGTTTGACACTTTGAATGTCATCCTATAAATAAATAAATCTTGACCACAATTCAATCGTGTTTATATCTTGAAATCATAAACCATAACTTTGGTCATTTGGATGTTCCCTTAAAAATTGATAGCATTAAGAACACAATATATACATCAAGTTACATCATATAATGCATGACTTTATAATGTGTTATCAGATAAGACGAGTTATGATACAAACTTATGAAATAAGATGTTTCATCACTTTATACAAGAAAAAGATTTGTATGAGCTTATTAGGATATATATAACCAATTAGCAATCAGAAACATATCTTTAACATTACAAGCTTACTACCATGTACTGATAAGTAATTATTATACATTATTATACATACATACTCATCAAGTTTTCATTATATTTAATAATATATGATAGGTGTTTACAAGTAAATAGAATTTCACATATAATATTTAACATTACATATTCAAGAATAATTCTTATAGTTGTACAAAACAACTAATTATGTATTCTAGTGACTTAAAAATAATATGCAAATCAGTTTGTATGTATAAGATAACTAATAATATGTTATATGTTGCATTAACAATCTTTCCACATATTCAACTTAGTTAAAATTGTAGGCCTTATCTCTTATCTATATATTTACTTATTGAGTTATTAATGAAAAGATGGTAGTTTAAAATCTCATTGGCATCATCATGAAGCTACAATTTCTTCTGGTTTTCGAAACCAATAATAATAGATCACATATGCGAGTTTGATACGATAAACTTATTCTAGTAATTCAATACATATAAGGAATCATATTATATTCATACCATTTTGATGATGTTAACATCCACTATCATACAAACAATTCATCTATTTAAATTCTATATATATATTATCCAATCTAATAGTAGGTAAGGAATATACATACTATTATAATAGTAATAATATATAACATTGCATTGATGACTGTAGAGTTGCAGATATTAATATAACATATATATTATCATATAAAATGACTTATATGCATTTAATTGTTAAGTAATTAACAAAATTACACTAATAATAATCTTGCAATAAAACAAACTGTTAAGTGTCACTCTTTTTAATAGGTATATTGTATCTTAAATATATATCAGTTTATATAATTCACATCCATGCATATTAATCAAATATTTATATTAATAAAAGTTTTTTGTATGCATTTCATTTTCCTTTAACTACAAGCTGAAAGAAAATAGACATGAGCATCGATAATCAAACTCTTTATTAAAACATAAAATTTGCTTTTATGTACCGACAGCCAATTTCATAGAACTTTAAAGTTTAAAATACGGTTTTATAGAAAAAATAAGTGAGATAAATTAGTGATAGACATGAAATGGTGGAGTATTAAAATCTGTGTCTGTTTCTTTTCTGTTATGCTTTTGAAATCAAACGAAAACCCTCACCGTCATCTTCTTTGTTTAGTTTCCCTATTAACAAACCAGCTCATCGGAGCCTTACAATACCCTCCAAAGTCGTTTTCACGAAATTTGAACATAAGATATATTTGAAGAGATGATTTAGTTAATAACTGACTGACGAATTAAGGGATTAAGAAACCAGTCGCTTGAATTCTATTGAAGAACAGTCGTAGATTGGAAAAACTATATATTTCCAAAATTTTGGGGCTATGTCGCACCTGGTTGCAACCCACACTTGTTTCCACACCAGCTTTTTTTATGACAATATTATCAACTCCAAAAGTAATTCGTGTTGATAACGTGTTGTAAAACAACCTATTATCAATTAGTATACAAACTATATAAACACATGAACAAGTAGCATATGATTATAGAGGGAAATATAGAATGTAGAATTCTTATTCATTGATTTAACATCATATACAAATGCCATTAACAAGGTGAGTTACTAATAGTTTAGAGTCACACTCTGAGGTTCTAAAGTTTTATTTTGTAATAACCTTGGGCACTAAGACTAACAAATCTTAGTATTTTTTGTTAAATTTCTATAAAATAACCAATATACCTTTTATAACTTCTAGGATCATTTATGTAATTCTTGGATTTAATTAAAGACATCATTTGTTTGAGGTAGAAAGTAACCATAAAGTAAATATAATTTCTTACAAGTAAATCGTCCGTTTATTCGTGTTATGGGATAAAAAACATGAAAGACACAATTGTTTCTTTATATCAGTAAACTTAAATAAGTTGTTAAATAAACACAATGAGTTGATGCTACCCCTGTGTTCCGACGGAGCATTGAATATTTTCTTTATTGTTTTAAAATATAATCCTAAGGGCATAGAGTAAAAGGAATGATTACGATAGTAGCCATGAGCTAGAGATGCATGACTATAAAAGTTTCATAATGCAGGAACATTTGATTTACATTATATTTTTATATAATTACCCATTATAATTAATCTTTATATAAAGGCTTAATCTATATATAATACATTTACTCATTGTAATTAACTACTTATTAATAAATAAATAATTGATTTAAATTGATCTATATACCCATACCTTCATATTAAAGGATCACAAAGGATCAACAAATTAAAGCCCATAACCGTTTTTGTAGGAACAAACCGGAAAACAGTTTTTTTTCTGGTAAAACTCCGACGAACTTGAAAAACATAGATTTTGAATAGCAAATCGCCAAATAAACCGTTTAAATCCCTATCCCTAATCACATACTGATAATTGAATGCACGAATTGTTGGTTTGAAAATCAAAGTTTTGTTTAGCCCATGTTTCCGAACCAAAATTATTTATGTAAATCACACCGACCCACCTTTTCATTTTTATTTTTATAAGATGGCCTTACACATGTGAACCGAAGCATCATGATTGTTTATAACTGACGTGACTTTTAAACGAAGGGTATTAACTTTCTAACGGACATCATATTCAAACAAAAGAGACGTAACCCAAGATGGTAATTGTTTATATATGTAATTTGTGGGATTATACAGCATTGGTACCTTACTTTGGTTCTGTTTAACGTTGCTAGTTGGTTTTTTTTTTTTGTGTGATACCTTAATTATAAGTTGCCAATGGCCAAGTTTAGTTTTACAGATATATATATTTGATGGAAACTTTAACAAAAAAAAATAAGAATAACAAATATTCCATCTCATCATTGGGTCAACGTGACAGTGTATGAATTGTGTGGATCAACGTTTAGCACTTACTTGATGGTCATTTTGACTTTAGGCAAGGGCTTTTGGAAACATGCGAGAGACATACTAATGGTTCCAAACAACTAGCAAGCCTAGAGAGATCAACATAATGTCGTTTGCACGATTCATTTGACACTTTAATTGTGCAATTAAACCCAAAATTAAATCACCATTAGAATACCTTAAGAACACCAATCGGTTCCTGAGTAATTCGATACCATTTGCTCTCAAATTTTATGTCAAACGACTTCTCTCATCATTTCTTATCACTCAACTCGTTCACAATCATCCAAACTCACGGATTTGAAGCAAGAGCGATTCTAGGGCTTGTAAGTTCATCTCAAGATTTCTCCTTCAATTCTCAATGGCGATTCTTTGTTGTATGTGGTTATTGTAACTGTTATAGACGTGTTGCTTGCTGAATATTTTGGTCTCTTACTGGTTGATGATGGTTATGTTGCACATTTTTTACGGTTTTTTTGCTTACCTAATTTTTGCATGTTGTGATGGTTATGGTTGAATGTCGCATCCATTTAGGTTGTTGTGTTTACTTGAGCATTGTGCAGCGTTGTGATGGTTTTTTTGTGTGTGATGGTGATTTGCCGAAAAGGGCTCGTAGAAAAAAATGTGATGCCAAAGGAGTAGCTGTGAGTTCTTAGGTTATTGATGGTAAAGGGTGGGGTTAGGTATGTAGAGATTAGAGAAGTGATTTAAGAGGTTTTATTTTTTATTTTTTAGTTTAAGGGTAAAAAGCTAATTTCACAACAAGAGTTAAATTTATTAGCCATTTAGACCAATATTCAATGAAAATAACAACCATGCGAACTAAATCCACCCAAGAGATTCATTGAAGACCAAATCAAACCATTGGTGTAATTTACTCTTTCCTAAATTTTTCATATTTACATATTTATAACAATTTTTTTGTCTTCTTTAGGGAAAAAACTTTGGTTGTTTCATTTTTCCTTTTTAAAATTTTGTGAGACATTTTTTAAGATTTTTTTTTGCGTCGTTACTAAGTCTTTTTTTCCGTTTTATAATTCCTCTTTGTTTATGTTTAATTTGCTCATTTTTATTTATCTTTTGGAGTAACAGACAAATTATACGAGTGACAATTCTCAAAGTGAATTGTCGTTACGTGAAAACTGATCGGTTGCTCAGTTACGTATGTTTTTAGAAGGTTTTTGGAAAAGGTATGTTTTGTTGTGAAACAACGGTCTCTTAGCAACTAATATATATGTATATAAACATGAGAGATAAACTATGAAATCATGTAGAGAATAGAACATGAAGAATTCTTATTCATTGATCTAACATCATATACAAATGCCATTATATATAGGCACTCACATTAGTATAATAGTAAATAAGAGAAATGGGTTATACATGTGGAAAATCACTATATAATGGGATGCATTCATAGATAGGGGTTATACATGTGGAAAGTCACTACATAATGGATGCATTCATAACACCCCCTTGACTATCCACATGATGAAATAGTATTCTTTAATACGCTTAATGATGTTGCATCATTAAAAACCTTGCTAGGAAAACCCAATGGGACAAAACCTCAGCTAAGGGAAAAAGAGTGCAACGCGTATTGTCTCCCCCTCAATATAATATGTATCATTTCAAGTAACAAGTGCCAATCTTCTATGATAGTTGTTGAAAAACTTTTGTAGTGAGTGATTTGTCGCTTGATGTGCAATCTATTAATGAACTTGATGTATGATCTTCATGTAAAACTTTAATTACCTCCTCTTGTAAGTAGATACCATAAGATCCATTAATGTGTTTTTTATAATTCTTTCATTTACAAAACTAACCAAACTTGTTGATGGGTTAGTAAAATATGAACCCATACCTTTCGTACCTTAAGGGTATAGAAAATAAATGTTTTACTCATTACACTATCTCTTCGTCATACACGAGTTAAATCTTGCCAATGAATTTAATGGTATATGTTTGTGTATAGCTAGCAAGATATATTAATACAATTTGTATTAAATTATGGTACTTCATGCCAAAGATCTTTGCTTCTTTGATAGAAGATGATAAAAGTCATTTTTATCTATATCAAATATTTAAACATCATTAAATGTACTTACACCAAAAGCTTTGTCCATATGAAATGTCCAAAATTTTCTAGATGTATTATGATTGATGGATTACAAGCCATAAATTTGCAATATTGTATTTCATTTGCAAATTCTTGCTTAAATATTTGAGCTCCTTTTTTCTCTTCGGGAGATTCAATGACATCATCACATATATCGCAATACTTGTAAACCTCAAATCGTTCTTTTAATGAAAACAAATGGACCAACTTCACCATATGTATTTCTCGTTTTCGAGCTCATTTGTGAGTCAATTATATCATATTTGACTTGACTATTTTAGTCTACACATATTTTGTCCACTTTATATAGTATGTTCTTGAGGTTTTGACATCAATGTTTCTAGCATTATCAATTCATGAGGGAATTCGTTCCATCTTATCCATATATGCATGTGCTTTCACTCTTCAGGAGTTTTGCTATATAAATTTCCCTATTTAAACACATAGATATCTATATCATGTAAAAGTGTCATGAACACTTGCTTTTATCTCCAAAATCCACATTGTACCATGCGTGTACACTACTTATTGAGATATCACAATCACTGTGTACAAGTTTTCAATGTATGTTTATTGGTGCACAAAAATTACATCGTTAAGATTTTTTGATTCACCTTTAAAGAGCTCAATTGCTTTAAGAAACTCATCAGGAGTTCAATCGTATTCAAAAATGAATCTGTATACAACGATCATATTGTTCTCGAGAACCTACTTTACATGAATTACATAATTTAAATCCTTCAAGGACTTGCATGTAAACTTTAGTATCTAAATGATACATAACATTTATAAGATGCATATCAATTCTCTCTTTATATTACCAAACTAATTAAATATTGGAAAGCTATTGCATCCACCACTGCAGAATAGTCTCCTCATAATTAATCATAGGTCTTTGCGAAATCCTTGTGCCATCAATTGTTGATCCACATAAAAGACCTAATTATATTAAATATATTTTAAAACTTTTTTTTATGGACTACTGGCCAGTAAGCTTTCCATTTCAATAGAGAATTCAACTCTGCCTCATTTGCGTCGTTCCATTTTGGCCAATCATTTCTTTGTATTTATTCATAGGCAGATTTTAAATCTTGATCCTCATCATTTCATCTTTTCAAGCGCTATATATACAAAAGTATAACAACGTCGATTTTGTTTCGATTCTATACACTTCTAGACATGATATAATTTACTAAGAGCTCTTGATTTTCAAGTACCTGAGGTTCTTCCAGAACCATCATGTCTAATGTCTCTTCAAGAAACCCTTTTTTTTTACTATAACCTCGACTTGACTATCTTCTTCATTATTTGCTCCAAATTTTTGAGGAATTTTTATTTTCTTGGAATCGACTAGTCTACCACGCTTCAGGCGTGCAATAGACTCATTAATATATGATTTGCCCTACTAGGACAATTAACTTAATTGGAGCATTAGCAGTTGACTACGTGACTTACTTAGTCACTGTATTTAGGTCAGTGAACATGTCTGGTGATTGATTCTTTAATCTAGGTAACGATTTATCTTTTGAACTTCTTGGTCACACAATTTAGTTAGAGGATCAATGATAATTCATGCATACTCATTCCTTTTTCAACTGCCATTAATCTCCACCTAATGTTGAAAATGTTAATTTACTTAAAGTAAGATTTAACGGGCCATAAATAAATCTCTCGTTAATTTCTCTAAGTATGTAATCATAAATAGTATTTTCATCCAACATACATTCCCAACATTATTTGAGTTTCAATCTTTATGCGTTGTGGTGGATCAATTCCTATGTATACCGCACAATAAAAGGTTTGATGGGAAATATTTGGTTCCTGACCAAAACCAACTATAAAGGGGAGAAACTATTGCAACATATTGGCTTGATGTGAAATAATGTTACCGCATGTAAAATCACATGTGCTCTATGAACTTTTGCTCTCTTGATTATTGGCTTTGCAATTAATTTGTAGACGTTTGATCATCGTCTTCAACAAAAGCAATTTGTTTCTTAAGCATTTAGAAAGCTCAATACGTATTCCAATAATCATTAGTAACATGGATACTAAATTCAATGTTATAACCACCATAAATATGATAATGTGGAATAATATGCTTGCTATCTCATTAGCTAAGCTACACACAACTTCAAGTTGTAAATTTGATGACCATTTAGACGATGCATTGATTTAAAAACACTAAACAGTATCATGTTTGGATATATACATCCTTCATTCATTCCATAATATTTTAGGGATTCACACCCTACTTTAGTTGGTAAATAATTAACTTTTGTTGAGAGCGACTATGACATGCTTAATTATCATGAAGAATCTTCTGGTTATTCATTAAGTTTCACATCATTATTGGCTCGGTGTGGTCTAACCAGTCATGCCAACATATAATTACGATCCATAAACTTATGGTTTATGATATTGTATATGTATTACTTGCACGTATGTAATACAAAACATAAGATATGAAAGAATGTATTATAACTTCAAAGTTCAAACCATCGTGTTATGTAATCACTAGTTTACCACTTTTGGTGGTTGATCTCATCATGACTATCATTATAATACTGATATTCGATCTCATTATTAGCTTGGCTATCTTATAATTTCTGATAGTTTGATCTCTTATTAACATGATGATTGTTGCACTTCTAATGGTCAATCTCATTATTAATATGATCATCATTACAATTTTCTCAATGATGCCAATGATTATAATGATCAATATATATTCACTTCATGAATCAGAGTAAAACCATAAAAATTTTTATGGTTTTCCATTATTTTCTCGAACATATAGATATAAGTCGTTTCAAACCGTTTATACCCTTTAAATGATATTGCTACTTCAGGGGTATATTTGAGGTTTGACAAACAAAATTTGTTTTATCCGATTTCCCTTATAAATAAATTCTTTTTGTATAACGTCATTTGAGAAGTAATTATATGTCTGAGTCATATAATATTTCTTTTATACTTGATAATGAGATAAAAGGAGTATGACACTGATGAAATCAGATAAGCAATCTATACATTGCATACTTATTTTTTTTTTCTTCTCAAATATTTATATTTAAACAACTGATGACATCAGATAAGCAATCTATACATTGTACATATGAAGCAATAGCAATAGTCACTATTTTATACTAGCAATAGTAATAGTTAATATGCAAATAAATTGTTAAACATTATGACATGGCATAATGAATGCATGATAGGTACCGACATCGCTAGAAAATGTTTATCTAAAAACAACTAGCAATATTAATCTATTATATGAATTTCTTATATGCAAAATTTGTTGTAGCATTAACCTTAGTATAAGTACCGAACGATATTAGCATAATCATGTTATAACAATAATAATAATAATAATAATAATAATAATAATATATTGCATTATAAGTTGTATAGTTAATTTAATACTAAATCAATTGATGTTTATAAACAGAGGATTAATATCCAATGAGCACTACTCATATAACTCATTTATATCTAATTATGTAAAAATCTTTTGACATACTATGTATTAACAATGACTAATGAAAACAATTAATTACAGAATTCATATCCATTTAAATTATAAACTATACAAAATGAAAATCTAGTATATACATCATGTATATATTACCACCAATACAAGCATATATACCTAATACAATTGCATTGTTTAGTCCATAATATTGAGTTCCATACTTTGTAATATTGAATATTGAATTTAATTGTTTTTCATAGATTCTAAAAGCACATATAATATTCTCTAGATTGCAAATTAACTTCCTCAAATCAAAATAATTCAACAATTTTATTTACAACTTAACAAGATTAATAAAGAAGCATAAATATATGATTATGGTGGCTCAAGGAATATGCAGATGAGCATCACTAGATTGTAAGAGTCCTAAACAACATATATTATAATTAAATTAACTAATTAAATGATAATCTAGCCAATTTAGAATAATAGAAAGGATTATTTGTAAAAGAGAAAAATAAAATAAATATACGTAATATTGTCATCTACGTAAACTTAAATTATTCAATTAATAATGAGTATTAGAAAAAGATGAATTAGTCAATTGTAACGTTAGATATAATATATATATATATATATATACATATATACATATATATGTATATTAATAAGTGTCACCAGTAAGATTGATGTATCATCATCATCAAATATAATATGAAATAATCATACGAAGAATCATACCTTTATTAGTAGAGATTGTAGATTCGAAGATCAAACATTTTGTCAGCAGTGGCGATACATCTACGGTTTCTAACTTTCCATCCCACAAGAAACCCATCTTTCATCATTTGGATAATTATTGGGTTGCTTTCTCAACGTGCGAGATTGAGTTAGGCTGGA
The DNA here is from genome assembly GCA_947069175.1 of Scalesia atractyloides. Lineage (NCBI taxonomy): Eukaryota > Viridiplantae > Streptophyta > Magnoliopsida > Asterales > Asteraceae > Scalesia > Scalesia atractyloides. The sequence goes on along the minus strand of CAMTDV010000007.1, from coordinate 63,329,804 downwards.
AAATAATGCACATCAAAGGCAAGGAAAAAGGGATACCAAAGGTGGCAAAACACATAGAGCACGTTCGTGCTGATAACGTGTTGTGAAACAACGGTCTATTAGCAACTAATATACATGTATATAAACATGAGAGCTGGACTATGAAATCATGTAAAGAATAAAACATGGGGAATTCTTATTCATTGATCTAACATCATATACAAATGCCATTATATATAGGCACTCACATTAGTACAATAGTAAATAAGATAAATGAGTTATACATGTGGAAAGTCACTACATAATGGATGCATTCATAGATAGGGGTTATACATGTGAAAAGTCACTACATAATGGATGCATTCATAATATGTTTAGATTTTAAAGGGTATTTTTGTCATTATGTTGAAACTATTAAGGGATGAGATATATGTAATTCTCCCATTAAATAATATGCACTTTAGATTATTGTATGTTCTTTACATTAATTTATGCAAATTTTTTCTGCATGTACAAAATTGATTATTATTTGTTATAAGGGTCAAAAGAGAGTAACTTTACATAATGAACAAAAACTAGAGAATGCGGAAGAAAATGATGAAACTAGATATGCTAGAAGTTACTCAGGGTGTCATATAACACTCGTTAAGAAGAACACCTTCCATGCAAGCGCATGAATGTATCTGAAAGGAGGTGGTGAAAACAACAATGTTGTGAACAACTTTGCATTGTTGGTCATATCCCTCATGCGAACTCTAACTAAGGTAACTAAACATGCCAAATTATCTAGATTGAGAGTCAAACAACATAATAAAAAACATAAAGGACTTTAGTTGTTCAATGAGCGATTTTAGGTGCTAGGTGACCATTTTCTAGGAAAATTTAACTTGATCATGAATTTCAAATATAGGGAATTTTAGAACCTTTATCATTTGTGGTGTTTGGCGAGTTATTAGGACTATTGATGAGTGATTCTATCATACCTTTAAATAAAGGGAATCAAAATCTTACCACAACTCATATAATTCTCTCAAGTTGTTTTTCCATTATATGAAAACTTAGTTGAAGGCCTTGGAGAAAGCTACAAGATACAATGACAAGAAGAAAAAGTTGGAGATTGAAAATCTTCAACACACATCAATCATATATGTGAATCACTCATGTTACTAGTTTGATTTAGTTGCATCTCTATAGTAATAATTATATGATGAAGATAATGTGTTTATTTGTTTAGTTGTGTTCTTGTTATAATGTGGTTTTGTCTATTGTTTAGAATAGATCAAAATTATTTTGAGCTATTTATAATTAGGTATTTTATTTAGAAAACAAAATTGATTTCTGTGTTTTTATTTATGATGTAACTGTTATGATTCATCGTTCTTGATTAGAAACGAGTTAAAAATCTCATATAATCATTATTTACAAAGACTTATATGATTTTTTTTACGCATTGTTAAATATGTTAAATCATTATTGTTAAATCAAAATTTATACACATACACACTGTGTTATGTTCAAATTAGAATTAATAAATATTTAGGGTAAACGTATTTGCAAATAAATACACTATAATAATTGATGGTACAAAATGTGCATTCATCAATGAATACAATATAACTCCTAGTGAATTAAAAAATAGTGTGTTTATAGGTAGATACATATATTTAGCAACAATTAACATAGTTTGTATTGGTTTAAAATTATCTAGTAATTCTTATTATATATAATTAACTTTAAGTAAGAGCAACCATAGTGGTGCGTTGTTAGGCCAACAACGGGCAAACCACGAGGCTAACCCCATCCCTCACTCGACGGGTGAAACTCGAAAATTGTCTCCCGTTCGCTATTCAAACCACACAATGAATTGTGTGTTAATTGAGGAAACTAGTCGTTGGCTAATATGTTATCCAATCCTATTTTTTTCAATTCCAAACCCACTAATTTCACATGCCTCACCATTACACCATTCCATTTAGTGAAATGGCTAACTTGACGTGGACGACATGTTGTGAAAAAAATGGTATTTCACATGCTCTTTCACTACTCATGGTATAAGTAACTGATGTGCTTTAAATTGTAGATGTTCAAACAACTAATTTTCCTCATATAGTCGGTTTTTGTTGTGAATTTGATGATATGTGATACTGATTTGTTCATTTGATGAATTTGCAAGTTTAAAAGAATGTTTGGTGAAGTTCTATATCTTTCTATTCGAATTGTGAACACTTTCACATTTGATTTTGTATTGTTTTACAGCCATGCTTGGCTAATTTGTCGTTTCATTAGGTTTAGATGAATTCTAGCATATGTGTTGAGTTTTTTGTTTGACTTTTGTATGAGCTTGTGTTGATTTATTGAGTCTTCGTTAAAATGTCTGTGTATTGGGCTGTAAACGAATCAAATGTTAGTGAACAGTTCGTGAACCGTTTAGCGAGAAGTTCGTTTATGTTCGTTCGATTAGTTTAACAAACGAACACGAAAAAAAAATTCGTTAGGTTAGCTTAGCGAATGAACACGAACAAAGGTCTCGTTCATTTGATTGTGTTCATGAATGTTTGGTAATATGTTCGGTTACGTTCATTGATGTTCGTTTATATGAAAAAGTTAATTAATTATAAACCTTTTATGTAAACATATTGAAAACTTGAACCCCTATTTTTTGTAAGTTAGCTAAAATTTGGATATTTAAGACAGTTTTTGAGATAATTATGTCTAAGTTTATTAAACATTGAGTAATTATGTCTAAATAATTATAGATAATTATGTCTAAGTTAGTTAAACTTAATTCATCATTTGGTGGTTGGAGTAGACTTCTTCTGTTTTGGTTTATAATTTGATGGTTGAATTTAACTTTTTATGTCCAGTGTTTAAGGTTAAGAATGTTTTTATTTTTTATTTTCAAGTGAATGTTTGTTTATGTTCCTTATTATTCGTTTGCGTTCGAAACCAGCGTTCACGAACTGTTTGCGAACAACTGAATTTCCTTAATGAACGAACACAAACATAAACTTATGTTCGGTATGCGTTCGTGAACAATTAGCAAACATGTTAATTTCCGTAACAAACAAACATGAACACGGCCTTGTTTGTGTTCGTTCGATTCGATTACAACCCTATCTTTGCATGATATATATTATAATTGCTTCTAATGGCATGTAGAACTACCCCCATGTCCTGATATATCTTATTGTTAGGTTGTTAATTTTCGGGGTTCCAAACTAATTCATGAAAAGCAACTAGTAAATGACAATCTAGGGGTTATTAACTGGTTTGGCCCTTTTATGGTTAATTGTATGCTCATGATCGTAAGGTACAACTAGCTTTTCGTGATTAGAGGTCTTTGGGTCATAAGTTAAGACAAATGTAGGATTGCTTCACACTTTTAGGGTTGTTAGGACTAACTCCCAAGGATTGTGGGATCGGATTAACAGTTATTTTTCTATAGTCGTGGGTCTTCTAGTTTATCGACTCCGGTGAAGGTTTTCATATGTTTAGTCATTCCACTTAGTCTTTACATTGTTAGGAGGATTTCACACCTAAGTGATTTTTATCGCCATTTGTTTCTTTTTAGTCTAATTTATGCTTAATATTACGTGTTTACTTGAGTTATTAATCATCAATCATAATCACATCATGCAATTGAATCAGATAGATGTTGGCAACGATTTGCTATTGATAGATAATGTGTGCGCGGATTGACATCCGAGGATCTTGCCTTTGCTATATTGCATTATAATAGGTATGCTTGCCTAATGTGTAGTTACTTTCTTTGGCAAAACCACTTTCAAAGCTTGATTGTGTAACCGATTTAGTAATTATAAAGCATTTACACTTTACACTTTACACACATGGTTATTATATTTCTATTTCTGATTCCAACACAATAATTAGTTTGTTTAGAGCTTAAAAGTGTTCCCAATGGAAACTCAACAAGTAACAATCACTTTCAGTATTTTACTGATTATAAGAATTTTACATGAAAGCATAAATATTACAAATTCGAATCAAAGAGTAATAAAATAAAAAAATGGCTTTCAAATTACATGAAATAAAATGTGGATGTACAAAAGAATTAATTAAACGAATTGAGTTGCTAGCATAAAATGTTACAATGCTTCGCAACTAAAAAAATAAAATAAAAGAATTGAGTAATTAATTAGCTTTTATTGTTTTTGTTATATGCTAATTAAAAATGAATTAAATTAAATTAAATTAATGTTATAGTTAATTCCACAGTTGATTTTTTCAATATCTCGTATATTATTATATTGGCCGATTATTTATTTATGCGTTGTTCCTCTTCAACCTCCACCATGTTCTCAATAATTGCTTCAGTTGCAGTCTTCAAAAATTCCGGCCAGTCCCTGGCATTATATGACACAACTTCTGTTAGTAAACATAGTTATGAACACCAGAAAAATTCTCAAAATAACAAGTAGAACACTACATATTGCAAGAATACGTTATATGTATTGAACTTGCAATTCACGACTTTCTTACTACTCGATGACATGTAATATATGTACAAATCTTAATGAGTTTCAAGACTAATTCTTATGCACGGGCGTCAATCATTTTTATATTTCATGCAGTGAGAAAAGTGAACCATCATTTGGAGTGCCCAACGTATTTCCCGTGATGCAATTCGACTTTACTATAGATGCACTTCAAGGACCATTTTCATGCATAGTTTTGTATAGCTTATGCAATTTGCACTAAATAATAAATAAACAAATGTCCCTAATAAAATCGTACTAATTGCATGTTTGAGTATGGTGAGATAAGCACAAATATTTTCTCTACCTATGAGATATGAGATAGAGAGGTTTCACCCACCAAGAGCCTAACTGAAAAAAAAAAACAACTTTTTTTTACGTATAAGCAATATGTGTTAAATAACACCTATTATTATATTTATATTTATATCTTATCTTATTTTATTCTATTCTATATTCTATATTCTATATTAATTTTAAACTTGTCATGTTCTATATTAATTTTAAACTTGTCATGAAAAGTAGTTTAGTTTTATTATGAATGGGCACTAGTTAAGGATAACAAACGTCCCCATGATGCTTTGCATGCACATATTTTGTAACCTAGAGGTTTTAATGCATGATACCCTATATCAGTATATAGCTATCATTGCTATTTGTATTTATTAGTTACCCGTTTGACGAATTGAATGTTAGGCCAACGGTGTACTTAGCCTCTTCAAGAGCTGACCGGAACCGATCCAACTCTTGTTTAGGGGACCTCCAGATGTCCTTAACAGTAAGCTCGGAAGGTTTTACGTCACAAAATATTGGTATAACCTTCTTCTTAGCCTCCATGATACGAGTCAATTCATGCAAGCAAAAATATGACTGACAATATCGCGGAGAAAAAACCGCAACGCCCACTTTACATCCGGTGATCGCATTGTCGATTTTATCGAACAATTTATCACCTGGTTTCATGTTCTTACTGTCCAAGAAAGGCCTTAACCTTAACCTCGTGAGATTAACAAACAAAAGTCCAGCGATGTTCTTCTTGGTGTCTATCCCACGGTGATTGATGAATATATCACAGGGTGGCTGCTGCGGGGATAGGATGGCTGTTGTCGATGGTTTATAGTATTGGAGGAGATTGCATTGGACTTGTTTGGCTGAAGAAATTGAACGTTGCATGGGGAAGGAAAGGTGAGTTAAAGAGTTTGTATGTTTCCGTTAAAAAAGTGAGTTTGTACTTTTGAGAGTTGTAGTTTGTGTGTTTTTATTCCATTTTTTTTGTGTGGGGAATTAAATGGGTATTTATAAATATCAAGGAAAATGTAACTCTTTTTCTTAGCAAGAACTTATCAAATCTTGAATCTTGAATTTTCGAAGACAAATCATACATACGTACTTGGACCTTAGAAAAAAGTTTTTGAATATTTTGACTCTCTTGGTATCACAAAGTGTTAGGAACCTTCAAACACGGTGCATATAATAATAACGACAAAATATAATAAAAATACAATTAATAATACAATAGGTATTTTTTAGTCTCTCATTTTTTAATAACAAAAGAAACTCTAGTTTTTTTTGTAACACCCAATTTGATAGTTTATCATCTACAACGTAAAAAAATATCATTATAATGTTTAATTCCAGAAGCTGGAAATGATTATGTCATAGAAACACGATTTTTAAATCAGAGTATATTAGTAGTAAATAAACTTTATATAGTCATATGAGTTTTTTTATCAAATTAGTGTTGGTGGAAAAACTATTTACCAAAATGGTGTTCTATGAAAACATTTACCAAAATAGTGTTCATTGTTTGTTTTATGTTTTCCCTTTCTTTTTTAACCAACTTATAATTAAACTCTTTTTATTTAACTTTTAAATCAATCAAGTATCTATTTTTTATCTTTTAATAATTTATGTTTTTTAATCAATTCAATACTTTTTTTTATTACATGTTATGTCCAGTTGTTTGAATTTCTAAGCAGAATAAATATTCAATCAAATAATTCGTGGAATTGTTTTGTTTTGTTTTATTTATTTTTTAATGACTTATATTCTTTTAATCAATGCAATAGTGTTTCCTTAACGAAATATTATGTTCAGTTTTTTTATTGGATTACTACTAAACTATTTATTTAGTTTTAAAGAAGTATGAAAATGAGTTTACTTTAAATTTCTAAGTAGAACAATCAGTTATTTTATAAATACATATATATTAAACAAAGGAAATTGTATGAAACAAAATAATTCAACAAATTACCTACAGTTCCATCTAAAAAACAAAAAATTCCCATCATGTTTCTTTAAGGAAAAGAACTGAACATAATATCGAATAAAAATTATTAGATTGATTTAAAAAAAATATAAATTACTAAAGAATTAAAAAAATACTTGATTAATTTAATAGAAATAGGAAAAAAGTTTAATATGTCGGTTAAAAAGGAAAAAGCAAACACTAAACAAATAAGAAAAACTATTTTGGTAAATAGTTTTCATTGAACACTATTTTAGTAAATAGTTTTTTATAAATATTAGTTTAATAAAAAAAATTCTCTATTTTAGAGAGAGAAAAATCATATTCATTTATGTTCTTATGGGAAAAAAACTCTATTTTAGAGAGAGAGAAAAATCATATTCATTTATATATTCTTATAGGAAATTCAACCATATTATTTCAGTCCAACTTTAATAAAGTTAAGTTACATAAATCATAAATATCAGCCGGGATTATTAACATCATTGTTATCTAGGTTTCCCTTATTTTCATAAACTAAAATTATTATTAATATTACTAATAAAAGGTACGGTTACTTTTATGGTAAAGTTTATTAGTATGTTTTGTTGATTATAAACTAAGTGTACGGTTATTTGGATATCCTTCTTGGTTATTTGGATATCCCTGAAGTATTACACGACTTGTTTAAGGTTATGCGTTGTATAGGGCTCACTAGTCAATAATTAGCAGATAATCATTGAGCTCTGTATGAAATGTATAGCGTTGTATGCGTCGTAAAGACCTTTATGGATCTTATAGACCTATACGTGTCATATAGGGGCATACGAGTCGTATAGCTTTATAAGACTCGTATTGACCTAGTTTTTTTTTACAAATATTTTTATATAATATTTATCTTTTTAGCAAGTATTAGTAAAAAAATATTTTGTTTTATAAAAAAATTATATAATATATTGTCTAATATAGCTCTATATGTGACGTATAGTTCTACGTCTATTTTTTGATTTTTCACAAAGGGCAACAATTGTCTTAACGGACCATATTGGGTTATACGACGCCATACATGATATGACAGGTATAGAACTTTTTAAAAATTGAGAAAGGGTATACGACGTGTATACCACTATACACGTCATATAGCATCCTCATTTAATACAGGTGAAACTCATACGACGCGTACAACGCTATACATGTCTAATAAGAGGGTGTCCAAATAATTTAGGGGTTTCCAGGAACCATTACCCTAAATTAAACATGTTATAAATGTACTTGTATTGTATATTTCTCATTGCACAAAGTGTAATATACACCTCTTTTTATAGAGATATTATCGATTACAACTACACGATACTCAACTAAATAACAAATTATAGGTGTAAAATAGTTGTAACATAACTACTCTAATTAGTGAAGCTAAATGAATGTAACAACCTGAGGCATGGACGGTAGAGTATAAAACCACGTTGAATGTAACCCTTTGCTTAAGAGGACAGCAATCCAGACAGTAGTTTGAACATATTGATTTTTGAGACTTTGTGCTAACACCATATGTCGTATAAAATGCAGGTTAATATCTCAAGTTGTTGTACCCTGATGAAATACCTGATGCCCACAAATATGTAGCATTAACATTATCACATTACAATGTAGTTGGAGCAGAAATAGATATATGTAACTCATGAAGCACAAATTAATCCATCAAAGCTTAAAAATGTATGAGCAAGTGCATGATACTCCCCCATGGCAGTTGAACAAGCAATCGTATATTGATTCTTAGAACTCTAGTTATTGAGGTTGGGACCAAGAAATACACCATAATGTGCGGTAGATCAACAATCATTCCAACTCAACCAGTATCTACATAAGCATAAACAACTAGACTAGAAGACCTTCAAATATTTAACACATAAGTAATAGTACCCTTTATTTACCGAATAAAACGTTTGACAATAATAAAGTGACAATCAGTATAAACATGCCCTTTATTACACTAAACAATTATACTTTTTAGAAAACTTCATTAGCAAAAAAATAAATAAATAGCTATATTATAATCATGTACAAGTAAATAATATTCTCGATTTTATGGTAAATGTAAAAAATCAACAAACTTTATATTTTCTCTCTTTTACCCATATACCTATCATTACCAACCTCTATTAAAACAAATTTCTTTTTAACACTTTTATCTTGCATTACCATATTATAATTTGATAAGGACTTATAAACAAATATTTTAGTAATAAGGATAATAAGAATTTTTTTATACATATTATACATAAGCATAAACTTTTTTATTAGCAAACAGTAAACTTCATTCATAGTCACCAAAATGTTATAGTAGTAGGATATCAGCAGTTTGCTGGCCCATTACGACCATCACCAAACATACACCAAAATACATAACAATAATAAAAGCATTACATATAAGGAGAAATTGAAATTCACCCATTTTCTCCATTCCATGTTTCAGAGTTTTGCTTTGTGTTTGATCCGCTGAAAGACCACACTTTGCGTTTCGCCGAAAGCTTTATCAATAGCTCCTCGTTTTCCGTTAAAAATGAGTTTGTTTCTTACCTTCCAAATCGCCCAACACGCCGCCAAGATTATTACCTACACCATATTTCTTTTATGTTTAGTGACCATCAGGTCTTTGTGCACAAGAAGCAGATCACAAAAGCTGGACACAAAAAGTTGTGGGATCTTGCACCATGCTGCAACTTTTTGCCAAAGAAAGTCGAGAAATAGCAAGAATCGAACAAGTGATCTGCATCTTCCTCAACCTCCCCGCATAACCAACAAAAAGTCGATACCCTAAGCATGTTCCTTTTCTTCAGCGATTTGAGAGTTGCTAATCAGTCTTGTTCCACTCTCTAAGTAAATATATTGACTTTTTATTCACTCACCTTATTTAAAACCCAACCTATTCCATCATTTTTTACCATATTCTCTTCTACCAAACTCTAAAATATATATAATCTCTCTTATTTTTATAAAAGTAATATGCATCCACACAACCGCACCTTTGATCCGAACAACTCTATGATGTAGGCAAAATATTATACTGCACTTCGCCTCAACAAAATCAACCCTGGATGTTCGACCCGAACAGAATGGCGTACGAGCATCCTCTAGCAAACCTACCTTTTTTATTTCCGCAAATGCAACCTCAACAACAATCGCTCACTACTCTATCCTAAACGCCCCTACACCCAAATCCATATCGAAACTCAACCTACACCCGAATCCTCTACACGAAAAAAGCGAAGACCTAGAAAGAAAACCGAAGCCAAGAAGGAAAAAAGAAAAAGAGGTTCGTCGCGAATATCCATGGACAAATGACGAAGATGTGGTGTTGACAGAAGCTTGGCTTTCTATTTCGGAGAACTATGTTCAAGGTATAATTTATTTATATTTATTGTAAAAAAATAGATATGTTTAAAAGGTTATGTAATTTTTTATATTTATAGTGTATATATAGATTGAGAATCCTTTAAAAGGGGGCTTGAGTGTGAGAAGTGTGAGAAATATTGTAAGGCTGACATATGTCCTTGAGTTATATTAATTCAAAAGGGTAAAAAAGTAATTAACTAAATATTCAATTATATGATAAATGTTCCCATAACCGTCTAGAGTTCTTTTAGGATTCCGATTTGTTTTTTAAAGATCCTTTAAGAATCTGTGATTTATTTGTCAACTCATATAAATCTTCAAGATCGCAAGAAGTTATCATCATTGTAATACGATTTCTTTTCTAATATGTGCGAAAATATATTATGTGGTGTTTTAAACCTTCATCCATGGTGTTTTAAACCTACAGTCCAATATTGTTCTTCTTATGTTTTTCGTATGGTGTTTTAAACCTGCATTCACGGTGTTTTAAACTTGCAGTCTAATATTCATTCTTCGTAATTAGGTGTTTTAAACCTGCATTGATGGTGTTTTAAACCTGCAGTCAAGTATGTGTTCTTCGTATGGTGTTTTAAACCTGCATTCATGGTGTTATGAACCTACAGTCCAGTATGTGTTCTTCGTATGTTCTTCGCATGATGTTTTTAAACCTCCATTCATGGTGTTTTAAACCTGCAGTCCAGTATGTGTTCTTCGTATGGTGTTTTAAACCTACATTCATTGTGTTTTAAACCTGCACTCTAGTATGTGTTCTTAATGTGTTCTTCGCATGGTGTTATAAACCTGCATTTACACCTTCATTCAAGTATATGTTCTTCGTATGGTGTTTTAAACTTGCATTCCAGTAGGCTTCATATCATGCTATACGTAAAAAGAATTATCTATATAAATATAACAATGTAGTACTCATATTAAAGATAAAAAAAGCTTGTTATTATGGTGTACTTTATTTAAAAAAAAACGTTACGTATAAAAAGTTATTAACGTTGAAAAAGATCGATGGAACTTGCATCTGCATTAAAGTGGATGACGGTTTCTTTATTTAAAAATACAATATAAAAAACACTATTACCCCTAATCTAGCAAAATTAGTCAAAAAAAATAAAACATAATTTACATTTTAAGCCATTCTTGTTCTCAACCATTAACAAAAAGATCTAAGGGCTTAAAATACTTCTTACACTTCACACAAAACCACCAATTTTTACACTAACCCCACCATATATATATAATATATATATATATATATATATATAGGTACCAACCAACATAGTTACGATTTTTAGAATCGAATAAACAACCTTTATCACCAAACGTTAGGACGAGATTACTATCGGAAAAATGATAGTCTCTCGTCAAAGTGGCGTGAAATAAGTCAAGCCATGACCGCCTTCAACAGCCACTACAACAACCTAAAGAAGAACCCAAAGAGTGGCGAAACGACCCCAACTTGTTGACGCGTGCGACAAGCTTGTATTTGGAAGGGAAGAAGGGGCGACCTTTAATTCATTGTTGGGATGTTGCGAAGAACTCCTCAAAATGGGCACGAGTACCTCTAGTGGGACAATCGTAATCCAAACTAATCGCTCAGATGCTTGTACCGAGAGTGAGATAACCTTAAGCGATAACAATATTGTAGTTGAGCGCCCGCTTGGTAGAAATAAATAAAAAATAGCGCAAAAATCATACACTTCGGGTGGGAACACACCCCGGTTTGGCTGACATCAAAGAGCAAATAACTTTGTTCATTAGCATCCAACAAGAAAGAAACGCCCACAAAGAAAAAGTTCTTGAGGTTTTCGAACGAAAAATAAATTTGAAAAACGAAAAGGACTTGGCGAAAACTTGGAGAACTTTTTCTTTATAGCATCCAACAAGAAAGAAACTCCCCCAAAGAACAAGTTCTCGAGGTTTTCGAACGAAAAATAAAATTGAAAAACGAGAAGGACTTGGCGAAAGGAATTCTATCGGATATGAAATTCCTCGCTATGAAAGTCGATCACCTTTGAAAAGAAGATAGAGAAATGTACGAGAAATTGAAAGAAGAAATCAAGGCAAAATATTATAGTTAATTTCAGTTATTTTTTTAATATTTCGGGGTTTTTTTTAAATTATGTAATCTTTTTTTGAATTATGTAATTTATTTATTAATGTTATTTATTATATTAGTATTAATGATTACTTTAAAACTTAATAGAATTTATAAAAATTTTAAGTATAAATATTAATAAAAAATGTGTGTCACGTGTCGCACCACGTCACTCTTTCACGCCCCATCCCGCTCCTCCCTTTTTTACACCATGCCACTTTTCGGAAGCATGTTAATGTGGCAGACACGTGTCAAATAACACCCACTTTTCATGCCCCTCCATTCATTTAGTCTAATGTAGTGCACCCAATACTAACCTCGCATTGATTACCCTAAATTAATGACTCGACACATGTGCGTTTCTAACCTTTCATCACTTAGGACATAAAAAGTCACTATGACTTTCGAAAACTAAAGCCTTATTAAACGAATACAACTACGAGAGAACATTGACCCATAGTGGTAATGCGCACCAACCACTAATACCGTCATTCCTCGTATACTAGACTATACCACCCCCAATCAGCACAATACCTATTCACGTCAATTCTCACAACTCTACTAGCTCATTCATGCTTTAAAAACATAGTTGACCCAATGGAAAACTGTCACGCCCCGAATTTCCAACCAAACACCGGCGGGCCTAGGTGGTGAATATCGTGACGTACATATTATCATAGTCAATTAAACACAGCACAGCGGAAGTCTTGGAATTAAATTACTATTACAAACCAAATGTTCAAAGTACGAAAAATAATATACAAACGGTTTGTAAAGAAAGATCCACAGGCGGATCGTAAAATGTACAAAAATGTATAACAGAATTTGGGCAGATCTAAGGATTTGCAAGATCCTCTTATATCTCTACCGAGCAACTTCCAGCCTATTTCGTATTGTACCTGCAACTTAGTCTTTTGAAAATACGTCAGCTTTCGCTGGTAAATACACCCGACTGACTCATTTTGAAAACATTTGAAAATGATTTTAAGTGCACAAGGCACAAAATCTTTTATAACTTGGGAAAGTTGACCTTGCAACCTTGTTAACAGATTCACATGTTTGTCCATACATACAGGGCCCAGTACAAAAACCAAGACATGATTAACGTACACACCACTTATGAACTCACGAAGGATTTATCCCCAACAAGTGTGGGTGGTTGCATTTGAGCGTCTGTCAGGTGTATGCCTACACCCCGCGCTAAGGTCGTGGCCATTATCTAATGTAATGAGCCGAGGATATCCAGGACACGGTATAACCCCCGATGTTTAAGTTATCAAACAAAACTAATTAAAACAGAATATGCAGATTTACTAGCCACTAATCGGCATTGATTGATCCCATTTCCGACCAAGCGGTAATACCGTAACCCAATCCCGTATAGGGAAAATAAGTCAAGAGTATTTACCTGAGCTAGTCTTCTTTTAATTTCAATAACTCAGCCGTATACAAAAGTACTTAATTGCAGATAGTATTTACCAGAAGGCTCTAGTCTGGATTATGGCATAAGCTAACCAATTAAAATGCTATCGGTCTTAATTTAAGTCATAGACTTAGACCGACTAGCGTAATGTATCAAAAACGGTACGATACGCTAGATTAAGCGATGACCGGATAGAATGTAGTTTAAACCCAACAAGTACTTAAGACTTGTATAATATGGGTAAAAAATTAACATTCTGGAATTTGAGATTAAAATGATAAAGTTAAACCCGTTTCGATTAATTTTCGTAAACTAGTTACATATGCTTAACCGTATGCCTATAAGCGATATCGGGTAACCGGATGAGTCATGAAAAAGTTCTAAATGTCATTATACTTTAAATAACTTGTAATATCAGTAGGATATTAACTTACATGCCCGAAAAGGTTTTGAAACGAAATTATGGCTCATAAGGGCGTTTTGGTAATTATATGTCGTATAATAGGAACTTGCGTGTATTCTGATGTTATGATTATAAATATTCTGGAAAATGCTTAATTTGTGATATAATATCAGTAAAATAGCACACATAAGTGTGGTTTATGGTTTAAAACCAAACTATGCACCGAAATGGTATTTTGGTCATTTAAAAGTATAATTTACGATATTATACTAAAATAAGTTTATGATCAGAATATTCACATCATAATATGTTAATTATATTAACATATCAGTAGGTAATTTATCTGCAAGTCCATTGTTTATTAAAACCTTGTTTTATGTAAAAGGGCATTTTAGTCAAATTTTGACATTTTACAGAACTTGTCAGATTATGATTATGATCATGTAATATAACCTCAGAGAGTTATGCTACATTGCATTACGATCATAATGTGACATTAGTTCATAAGTTAACTAATCTAAGTCGGGTAAGCATCGAAAGTCAAAGCAGAAGTCAAGCTTCGCGACTTTCGATTGCGAACCGACTCTAGGACTGAAATTGACGGATCGAACATCTTCCCACATGTTCTAATAATTATTACCAACTTGTTTAAGTGTCAAAAACATGTTTATAACATACGTAAACTCAGATTATGATTTTTATGAAATCTGACCCGTTTGACTTTTTAAAATAATAACTTTGACCCGTCAATTGACCTAGTAAATGTGATCCTTAGGAGGTGCCCTTTTAAGGGGTTAATACCTTCCTAATTACGATCACTTATCCATGTTCATTTCGAACAATGGCTGGACCATAATGGTCTTAATCAAAAGTCAAGGCATTTGTCGAAAATGCTTGACTTTTGGCTATTAAAAGCCTATAAAAAGAAAAGAGCAGAGATGGAGCACTTACAAGTGATACAAGGGAAACTTAGAACTCAAAGGGAAGCTCCCAAATGGTCAGGAACTTCCAAGAGTGTAATAGAGAGGCGAAGAAGTGAATGAGCAAAGAATGAGTAAGTTTAGGTTGCTATTTATAGTGTAAGAAGGCAAGGAGATGGAGCCATGTGTTAGGTGTGTTGTAGGTTCATTACATGTGTCCAATTAGGTGTCAAGAGTTGGTGGAGTGTGCAATTTACAGGCTAGGTGTCTTCCTCACAAATATTTGGGGTTTTTTACGTATTTAGTCCCTCAAATATAGTTTTATTAAATATCATGAATTGTCCCTTGACTTATATTCCATGACATAATGACACAACTAGTTTTTTTCGTTCAACAAGAGATGGATTGAAGAAAAGTATGAATAATCGAACGTTAACGGGTGTCACACTAGGTGTCTTTACGATTTAAAAGTGTTTACTAGCTTAAACGTGAAGATTCGAATACTTATGGTTTCATAGGTTAAATTTACCAAACTAGTAAAGTTAAAGGTTTGGTAAAAGAGCGGAATGCTCGAGGATGGTAAATAAAAATATATCGCCTCAATCGAGAGACGTTCGGGTCTAGAAACATCTTGTCTAAATAAATAATACGAAAATGATGAAGTCTAGGGGCCTCTGGGTAATTTTCTGAAAGTTAAAATACTGAAATATAGAGGCTCTCAAGCCTCGCCGTGGGCTACGGTCACTAGACCGTAGCTTACGGTCAGAAGAAATCTGATCCAGCAACTTCAAACCGTAACGTACGGTTCTCAACCGTAGGTTACGGTTAGGTTTGTGAAATTTGTATATTTTAACATGTTTTAAGTTAGATTGAGTGGTTAACTTAATAAGGTATGATCCGAGGGTATGTACACGTGTTGGTAGATTACCGAATACGAATTTTACGAGGTAATACATAATCCCTCCATTGTCCCACATTAGCGTATTTTCAGAATTAATCTCTCTCGTCCAACTAGTGGCTCGTATGAGAGTTGGGACTTCGTAAAGATCACTTAGAGGCTCAGTATAAGCATGTTGACCCCCATGTCACTCAGAGGCTGGGCATGTTGACACTAATGGTCACTCAGAGGCCAAGTTTAAGCATGTTGACACTAATGGTCACTCATAGGCTAAGTTTAAGCATGTTGACACTAATGGTCACTCAGAGGCTAAGTTTATGCATGTTGACATTAGAAGGTCACTCAGAGACTTAGTTTGAGCATATTGACACCTTCAGTCCCTATTAGTCTTGAATAGACTTATAAAGAAAATATATAACACGTGTCACTATATTATTGGACACGATTTTACGAGGTGTTACATCCCCACCCCCTTAAAAGAAATCTCGACCTCGAGATTTTATTCAAAAAGATGGGGATACTTTTGCCGCATAGTGGACACAACCTCCATGTATATTCGGGGCCTCGAAGGGCATCCCACTTAACTTTTATTATAGGTATCCTTTTCCTTCAGAGCTTCTTAACCTGTCGATCCTCGATCAAAATTGGTTTTTCAATGAACCTCAGGTTTTCATCTATTTGCACATCTTGATGTGACATTGCTAGCGACTCATCGGCTAGACATTTCTTAAGGTTAGATATGTGGAACACATCATGGATTCCACTTAGCTCCTCAGGCAGCTTGAGCTTGTAAGCTACATAACCGACACATTCGATTACCTCAAATGGTCCAATATATCTCGGGCTCAACTTGCCCTTCTTTTCGAAGCGCATCACACCTTTCTAGGGTGATACCTTCAATAATACTTTGTCCCCTATTTGGAACTTAAGAGGTTTCCGCCTCTTGTCTGCATAACTTTTCTGCCTATCACGGGCATCTTTGAGACGATCACGGATTTGTATTATCTTATCCGTGGTCTCTAAGACAATCTCAGGTCCAGATAGTTGGGCTTCCCCAACTTCAGCCTAACAAACAGGCGTTCTACATTTTCTCCCATACAAGGCTTCAAAACGAGCAGCCTTGATGCTTGTATGATAACTATTATTGTAGGAGAATTCTATTAGGGGTAAGTGGTCATCCCAGCTTCCACCTAAATCAATCACACATGCCCTAAGCATGTCTTCCATTGTCTGGATAGTACGCTCACTCTGACCATCAGTCTACGGGTGGTAAGCCGTACTAAAATTTAATCGTGTATCTAACGATTGTTAGAAACTTTTCCAAAAGTGAGATGTGTATCTAGTATCTCTATCAGATACAATAGATACTGGCACACCGTGTAGGGACACAATCTTGTCCATGTATAGCTTTGCCAACTTATCAGAATTATAAGTCTCTTTAATTGGCAAGAAATGTGCTAACTTAGTCAGCCTGTCTACAATGACCCAAATTGTGTCATTGCCATGTTTGGTCTTAGGTAACTTGGTAATCAAATCCATAGTTACCATTTCCCATTTCCAGGTGGGAATCTCAAGCTGTTGTACGAGTCCTGACGTTTCTGATGTTCGGCTTTAACTTGCAAACACGTCAGACACTTAGCTACATAAGTGGCTATGGATTTCTTCAAACCCATCCACCAATAGTTCTTTTTCAGATCTTGATACATTTTGTCACCACCTGGGTGAACCGAGTATTTTGAATTATGTGCTTCTTGGAGGATCAGTTCTCTAAGTCCTCCAAAGATTGGAACCCAGATTTTTCCATTAAATCTAAGGATTCCATCTTTTTCAGGCGTTAACTGATCAACAGTTCATCCTAATCCCTCATTAGGAATATTAGCCTCTAATAGGTTTGCTTTTGCGCATCTAATAACTTCTCATTCAAGCTATTTTTGAGCTCAATGCTCTTAGCGTTAATCCTAATGGGTTTAACCCGTTCCTTGCGACTTAAGGCATCAGCAACTACATTTGCCTTGCCTGGATGGTAGCGAATCTCGCAATCATAGTCATTAAGAGTTTACATCCATCGACGTTGTCGCATGTTCAATTCCTTCTGATTGAACAGGTGCTGGAGACTTTTATGGTCTGTGTATATAATACACTTTGTGCCATATAAGTAATGTCTCCACAACTTTAGTGCAAATACAATGGCACCCAATTCTAAATCATGGGTGGTGTAATTTCTTTCGTGTACCTTTAGTTGTCGTGATGCATAGGCAATCACTTTACCCTTTTGCATTAGCACACAGCCCATGCCAGTGTGCGAAGCATCACAATAGACTACAAAGTCCTCTATACCTTCAGGTAGAGATAACACAGGAGCATTGCTCAACTTGTTTTTTAGAATCTCAAAAGATTCTTGTTGTTTTGGACCCTGTTAAACTTAACATTCTTACGGGTCAAGGTAGTTAAAGGAGTGGTTATCCTCGAAAAGTTCTCAATGAACCTCCTATAATAACCGACCAATCCTAAGAAACTACGAATTTCTGACGGAGTTTTGGGAACTTCCCAATTCATTATGGCTTCAATCTTGGCGGGATCCACTTGGATACCACGCTCACTTACAACATGTCCAAGAAATTGGACTTCCCTAAGCCAAAACTCGCACTTTGAGAACTTAGCATAAAGTTTTTCTTGCCTTAGTAATTCTAGGATGCACCGAAGATGTTTCTCATGATCAACTTGATTACGATAGTAGATAAGTATGTCGTCTATGAAGACAATGACAAACTTATCTAGGTACGGCTTGCAGACTCTATTCATGAGATCCATGAATGCTGCAGGTGCATTTGTGAGCCCAAAAGGCATCACCAGAAATTCGTAATGACCATAACGAGTCCTGAAGGCAGTCTTGGGAACATCCTCACTTCTAACCTTCAATTGATGATATCCTGATCTTAAGTCGATCTTGGAGAAGTAACTAGCCCCTTGAAGTTGGTCAAATAAATCGTCGATCCTGGGCAGAGGATATCTATTCTTGATTGTTAACTTGTTCAGCTCTCGGTAGTCGATGCACATTTGCAATGAACCGTCTTTCTTTTTAACAAAAAGGATAGGAGCTCCCCAAGGTGAGGAACTAGGCTGAACAAAGCCTTTCTCCGAGAGTTCATCCAATTGAACTCTTAATTCATTCATTTTGGTTGGTGCTAGCCTATATGGAGCTCTAGCTACGGGTGCTGACCCTGGTATAATATCAATCCTGAACTCCACTTGCCTGTCTGGAGGTAGGCCTGGTAATTCTTCTAGGAATACATCAGGATACTCTGAGATAACTGGAAGGTCTTCAATATTTGGCTTCAGCTCGTTAATAGTTACTTGTGCCATGTAAATGACACAACCTTTCCCTAGACACTTGGATGCTTTAAATAATGACACTTTGTCTGGAAATCCATAGTGTGAATCTCCAAAGATGGTGAGCATTTCACCAAAGGGGGTTTTAATTTCGATGAGTTTCTTATCACAAGCAATGCGGGCTTGGTTATGGGATAACCAATCCATGCCTAAGACTACATCAAACCCCGCCAATTTCATTGGCAGAAGAGAGATAAGAATTGAATGATTCTTAATGGATATAAAACATCCATCAAGAATGGAAGATGCTGTTTCTAAGGTTCCGGCAACAAATTCTACTTCATAAGTTATGTCTAGAGTTCTTATGGCTAAGTTTAATAGTTTGGTAAACTTAAAGTCCACAAATGACTTATCCGCACCCGAATAAAAAAGAACTCTAGCAAATATGTCATTAATGAGGAAAGTACTTGTTATGACATTATTGTCATTAACGGCCTCCTTAGCATTCATCTAGAAGGCACGAGCATTTCCTTTCTTGGCTTCTCCAGGCTTTGCCTCATTAGTTCTGGGATTCTTTGGGCAATTAGGCTTAATATGCCCTTTCTCATTACAGCCAAAACAGACGGCATCTTTAAGATTTTTGCACTCGTGGGTTTTATGCCCTTTCCTCTTGCAAATACCACATGATTTAATCTGGGGGTCGGTATTGCATTGCCCCCAATGCCTGCGGTTACAGGTTTTGCAAAAAGGTCTATCTTCAGACCTGTGCTGGTTCTTCTTGAACCCAAAATTTCCTTTCTTTTTAAACCTTTGGAAGTTATCATCCTCCCGCTTTCTTTTCCCGTCAGTCTCAGACTTGACTGACTTTTGCCTCACTAGATCAAGGGTGAGGGTGAGAGATAGGTCAACACCAGACCTATAGGTACTAGGCTGAGCAGCCTTTACCATGCCCTTTATCTTGGGCGCTAACCCATTAATAAAACGTGCAATGCGTTTGGTCTCAGGGATGATTAGATAGGAAACTAACCTAGATAAGGAATTGAAATCGGAGATGTACTTCCGACAATCTAGGTTTTTCATCGAAAGAGACAAGAAGTCTGTCTCTAATTTCTCCACCTCATGAGGTGGGTAGTAAGTTTCCTTAACAAGGTCCATAAACTTGGACCATCCCAGATTATACAGGTATACCTTACCTGTAGATTGAATCATGGCTTTCTACCAGATTAGGGCATCGCCCTTGAAGGATTGGGATACAAACTTCACCACATCCTTATCAACAAAACCGCTGATATCTACAATAGTTTCCATCTCATCAAGCCATCTCAAGGCTTCAACTGCTCCCATTTCTCCATTAAAATCTCGGGGCTTGTAAGAGACAAAGTATTTATAGGTACATCCGTCTTTAGAAGAACGGGACTTATTGTTTCTTTGATTCACTCTTCGCATTTGAAGAGTCGACAGAGCTCTCCTTTCAAGCTGATGATGGTGGAATAGATAAAGGTTTGGAGCGAGTAGCGCTCACTTCCTTAAATTTCTCCATGGCCTTTTCCATGGCTTTTCCGACAGCTGCATCAATGCGAGCTTGGAAATCATCATTATTGATGGCTATATTTTCAGCTTTGTCAGCACTATTATTATGGAGATTACTTTGCGCCTCATCTGAGTTAGCCATTTCTGATGTTTGGGTACTATATACCAAATTAAATTTTATATTAGCCATGGTATTAATAACCATATAGGCTATAAAGTTTAGATATATAAATCCATTGCCTATTTGAACTAGTGTGCATGGAATCACAACTATCAGGCTTAACATTTTAAATGAAGGTTATCTATATTTGCCCTAGGTCTCAATAGGACCATCAAAGTCAAATTACGATTTGGACATAGTCCATATATTATTAGACAGTGGATCGTAATATCACAACTGTCATTATCACTTGGACAATTGTATATAGCACCTAGGCTTGTCGCAAAGGACATTTGATTATGGCACACAGGCCTGTTACTAATGGATATTAATTATGGCACATTGGCCTGTCACTAATAGACATATGATTATGGCACTCATGCCTGTCACTAATGGACATTAATTATGGCACATTGGCCTGTCACTAATAGACATAAAATATGGCACACTGGCCTGTCACTAAAGGACATAAAAATATGGCACACTGGCCTGTCACTAATGGATATAAAATATGGCACATTGTCACTAATGGACATAAAATATGGCACATTGGCCTGTCACTAATGGACATAAAATATGGCACCTTGGCACTACATCACTAGTGTATGTTTAATCATAGCCCTAAGGGCAATACATCACTAATGGATATTTAATTATAGTCTAAAGGCCAATACATCACTAATGGATGTTTAATTATAGCCCCAAGGGCAATACATCACTAATGGATGTTTAATCATAGCCCCAAAGGCAATACATCACTAATGGATGTTTAATTATAGCCCCAAGGGCAATACATCACTAATGGATGTTTAATCATCACACTGATGATATTAGCCGGGATCAAATTTGATCACATAGGCTATATAAGGTTAGGATATAGTCCATTACCTAGAAGGCTAGTGTGATTCCTCAAGTCACACTACCAAGAGTATGAATATTCTTGAATGTTAACATAAGATTATCTTAATGGTTGATTAATAGTCCCGGTCGCATTGACCTTAACGACTTGGAGGCTTGAACTTAAGTCCACCACCTCTGGATAGAAGGATAATTCCCTTAACTATCATGATAGAAGACCCCTTCGTACTTAACTATCATTTATAAATTGGCCAAACGTGTGGTCTGTGCCACTTGGCTAATCAAAACCATTAAGATCTTTTTGGAATTATATCGCAGAGCATAAATTTCGAGTAAAATCGAGACGCTCGTTTGAAGAGGATGAATACATATATAACTCCAAAATACTTCATTAACTGATAATAGAAAGTACAATACTTGAAATAAATAAATGAAACCAATTGTCCATGCAAGGACTAAAAGAAACAACTTGTCCACGCAGGGACTAAGGAAATAACAATGTCCACATAGGGACTAAATATAATAAAAGAAAAGACTTCACTCGTCCTTCTTTCCCTTAACTAACTTGGAGAGCTTCTTGAAGAACTTATTCATCTTTTTTTCCGTCTTCTCCGCTTGTTGTTGCATTTCCTTCATTCGTTCTAAGGCCTCGTTAATGGCCTCGAGTTGTGGCGGAGGTTGTGGTTGTGGCATCATAGGATACTGGTACCCATAAGTTGGATATCCAGTAGGTGGATAAGCAGGTGGGAAAGGAGATGGGTAAAGTGCGTTATGCATGACCGCTTGCATATAAGGGTCATGTGAGAGTGCTTGATAGTCTACCGGTGTAGACAGGTTAAAAGGATCATATCCAGATGTGTCTGGATATGTGGGGATTGGGTTACTATAACCCGATGGTGGTGGTTGAACTGCAGGTGTTGGTGTTGGCTCCACCACAGGTGAAGCATTGGAGGGTCCATCCATTTGTGGATCCTCTTAAATGGTTGGGTAAGGTTTGGGCAAAGGTGGCAGCGATCCCGACCGTTGGCCCACACGTCCCGACATACGTGCTCCTCTTTTTCTCCTTGGTGGCTCAGGTGGAGGTTGGGATTGGTCCACGGGTTCCATGTGGACATCTTCCTGTATAGGCGGTGGTTGAGAGTGATGGGAAGGAGTATTAGCAAAGGCAAATTGACTCCAATATTTGTCCCACTCATTAGGACCTTGATATAGCGATCCGGCATAGGAGTTGGAATCGCTCGAGATTTCAATAGGATGCGCGTTCGATCCTGATGGCGACATCTCTGGGTCGGAGTCTTCGTCCGTTGGGTTCGGTTGGTCCAACTGATTTTGGTCAGCTAGAGGTGTGTTAAAATAGTAATCAGGGTTAAATTCTTCATGGTAAGAGTGTGAATGGGAATGATGGGAATGGTGAGAATGGTGTGAATGATAGGAGTGGTGAGAGTGGTAAGAATTTTGGGAATGTGGGGGCGAGTGACTATGAGAGACAGAGTGTCTCGATGGTTGCCAAGGAGACGAATCTCCTAATTCTTGGTAGGAATCTGAGTTGTGAGGTTGTGAAGGGATGCGCCGCAATGGTCCTCCCCTCATTGGACCTTTTACTCTTCCACTTTGTCCTCTTACTCTTGGCGGCATTTTCCTGTTAAAAATCAAATTTAAAACAATACTAATAACTTAATAATGAGATGAGTAATCCTAGGTCAAAGCCTAGACTCGGAAGTCTAAGGAATGTGCTTGTGTAAGTTTGAGATTAAACACAAGAAGGCTAGTGTTTAATTCTCTCAAACGTTGGCTCTGATACCAACCTGTCATACCCCGAATTTCCAACCAAACACCGGTGGGCCCGGGTGGGGAATATCGTGACGTAAGTTGATATTTTCATAGTCAATTAAACACAGCACAGCGGAAGTCTTGGAATTAAATTACTATTACAAACCAAATGTTCAAAGTACGAAAAATAATATACAAACGGTTTGTAAAGAAAGATCCACAGGCGGATCGTAAAATGTACAAAAATGTATAACAGACTTTGGGCAGATCTAAGGATTTGCAAGATCCTCTTATATCTCTACCGAGCAACTTCCAGCCTATTTCGTATTGTACCTGCAACTTAGTCTTTTGAAAATACGTCAGCTTTCGCTGGTAAATACACCCGACTGACTCATTTTGAAAACATTTGAAAATGATTTTAAGTGCACAAGGCACAAAATCTTTTATAACTTGGGAAAGTTGACCTTGCAACCTTGTTAACAGATTCACATGTTTGTCCATACATACAGGGCCCAGTACAAAAACCAAGACATGATTAACGTACACACCACTTATGAACTCACGAAGGATTTATCCCCAACAAGTGTGGGTGGTTGCATTTGAGCGTCTGTCAGGTGTATGCCTACACCCCGCGCTAAGGTCGTGGCCATTATCTAATGTAATGAGCCGAGGATATCCAGGACACGGTATAACCCCCGATGTTTAAGTTATCAAACAAAACTAATTAAAACAGAATATGCAGATTTACTAGCCACTAATCGGCATTGATTGATCCCATTTCCGACCAAACGGTAATAATTTACCGAAACCCAAGCCCGTATAGGGAAAATAAGTCAAGAGTATTTACCTGAGCTAGTCTTCTTTTAATTTCAATAACTCAGCCGTATACAAAAGTACTTAATTGCAGATAGCATTTACCGGAAGGCTCTAGTCTGGATTATGGCATAAGCTAACCAATTAAAATGCTATCGGTCTTAACTTAAGTCATAGACTTAGACCGACTAGCGTAATGGATCAAAAACGGTACGATACGCTAGATTAAGCGATGACCGGATAGAATGTAGTTTAAACCCAACAAGTACTTAAGACTTGTATAATATGGGTAAACAATTAACATTCTGGAATTTGAGATTAAAATGATAAGGTTAAACCCGTTTCGGTTAATTTTCGTAAACTAGTTACATATGCTTAACCGTATGCATAAGCGATATCGGGTAACCGGATGAGTCATGAACAAGTTATAAATGTCATTATACTTTAAATAAGTTGTAATATCAGTAGGATATCAACTTACATGCCCGAAAAGGTTTTGAAACGAAATTATGCCTCATAAGGGCGTTTTGGTAATTATATGTCGTATAAAAGGAACTTGCATGTATTCGGATGTTATGATCATAAAAATGCTGGAAAAATACTTAATTTGTGATATAATATAATTAAAATAGCACACATAAGTGTAGTTTATGGTTTAAGACCAAACTATGCACCGAAAGGGCAGTTTCGTCATTTAAAAGTATAATTTACGATATTATACTAAAATCAGTTTATGGTCAGAATATTCACATCATAATATGTTAATTATATTAACATATCAGTAGGTAATTTATTTTCAAGTCCATTGTTTATTAAAACCTTGTTTTATGTAAAAAGGGCATTTTAGTCAAATTTTGACATTTTATGGAACTTGTGCATAAACTCATATTATGATTATGATCATGTAATATAACCTCAGAGGGTTATGCTACATCGCATTACGATCATAATGTGACCTTAATTCAGAAGTTAACTAATCTAAGTCGGGTCAGAATCGAAAGTCAAAGCAGAAGTTAAGCTTCGCGACTTTCGGTTGCGAACCAACTCTAGGACTGAAATTGACGGATCGAACATGTTTCCACATGTTCTAATAATTATTACCAACTTGTTTAAGTGTCAAAAACATGTTTATAACATACATAAACTCATATTATGAATTTTATGAAATCTGACCCGTTTGACTTTTTAAAATAATAACTTTGACCCATCAATTGACCTAGTAAACGTGATCCTTAGGAGGTGCCCTTTTAAGGGGTTAATACCTTCCTAATTATGATCACTTATCCATGTTCATTTCGAACGATGGATGGACCATAATGGTCTTAACCGAAAGTCAAGGCATTTGTCGAAAATGCTTGACTTTTGTCTATTAAATGCCTATAAAAAGAAAAGAGCATAGATGGAGCACTTACAAGTGATCCAAGGGAACTTAGAACTCAAAGGGAAGCTACCAAATGGTCAAGAACTTTCAAGAGTGTAATAGAGAGGAGAAGAAGTGAATGAGCAAAGAATGAGTAAGTTTAGGTTGCTATTTATAGTGTAAGAAGTGCAAGGAGATGGAGCCATGTGTTAGGTGTGCTGTAGGATCATTACATGTGTCCAATTAGGTGTCAAGAGCTGGTGGAGTGTGGCAATTTGCAGGCTAGGTTGCTTCTTCACAAAGATTTAGGGTTTTTAACATATTTAGTCCCTCAAATATAGTTTTATTAAATGTCATGAATTGTCCATTGACTTATATTCCATGACATAATGACACAACTAGTTCTTTTCGTTCAACATGAGATGTATTGAAGAAAAGTATGAATAATCGAACGTTAACGGGTGTCTCACTAGGTGTCTTTACGACTTAAATGTAACATCCGTCGAAAAACGGGTTTCCAAAACCCGCTTCGTTTATTAATCAAATATCCAGTTATAATTTTTCATTGCGTATTTATTGCTCAAATTAATTTTAAATGATACATAATTAATAAATATATTAGAATTTAAAAAACATAATTTATAAAAATATTAAATAGTTAGAAAAAAATAAAATGGGGACGCCGGGTTTCGAACCCGGGTCACCCACAAACTCAAACACATAACACACCGCTCCGCCACACACTGACTTTGTGATAAACATTAAAACAAATAACACTTATAATAAAACTCGAAAATCAAATTCAGTAATCGGCGCGCCCAAACTAATCGCCACCGGAAAAATAGGCAATCCGCGATTCTTGCCATTTTCCTTTTGACCAAAACACGTTAACCGACTTCGACATCGGTTATAACCGATGTTTGACCCTCAATTTTAGTCGTAACCGCCGGAAAACCCTTGACCGCGAATCAAGACCCAAAAACGGACCCAATTCACTGAGTTCTTGTCACACCCCGACCCGCAGCGGAAATAAGAGTCGGGGCATATTGGGTTATCACCAAAGCACATGAAATTTACTATTATGTTTCATAATTAATAAAGTCAAAGTTACATTTTCAAGCATCCAAACATGTTCATTCAATACAAAGGAAATAAACAAACATAACAATCCCAATACTAAATCGTTTTATTCTTCTAATCCAGGTCCTATGTGTTCCTAGCTGCTGCTGGTTCACCTGTATCATGTGTAAAATAGGAGTTTTTGGGTCAACATAAGTTGGCGAGTGAACCTTATTAGATAAACATTTGATAATGATTTTATGGTTAGTTTATCAATGAAATATTGTGCATAATCATAAAAGAGCAAATGTAAGTAATCAAGCATTGGCAAATAGCAGTTACAATTATAACATACAATAACACTTGATAGCATACATGAACATACCAATATCATACGATAACTAACATAAATGAACTGTGCGATCAAGGCTCAATCAAACGGAGCCGATCGTATTGCATGTACTGAAATGTAAAATGAACTGTGCGATCAAGGCTCAATCAAACGGAGCCGATCGTATTGCATGTACTGAAATGTAAAATGAACTGTGCGATCAAGGCTCAATCAAACGGAGCCGATCGTTGCGGGCACGCCAGTTTCAACCGCATAATAAAATGGGGAACAAGCTCAAACCTCATAAATGGGGAGCGGCAGCCTCGGCAATTGCATGTACTGAAATAATAATTTGCATCCAATAATAACTACTTAACAGCAACAAACTAAATACACATGTCATGATATGATGTATGCACAATAGTTTAGTTATAATACGTATATAAACAAAGACACATGATACATCCCAAAAACGTGATAAAAACGGGGAATTTGAAAGGTTCACTCACATTGGGTGCGTTGAATTGGAGATGGTGAGATGCGCACGATTTAGATGAGCGAGTCGACGAGAAATACTAACCTAAATAATAATGGAAAAATATAATAAATGGATGGATGTTATTAAGGATTTTAATGAAATTTTTAAATATATTTTTGTGAGTTTATGGCTATTTTCTATCTTTAAAAATGTTATTTTTAAGTATTTTTAATTGATTTTTAAATTAAATTAAATAAATAAAAATATATAAAAAAAATATATATTTTTTTTAGTGTTGACCGTTGACCGTTGACCGGTTCGGTCAGCGGATAATTCTGCGCCGGGTGGGATTCGAACCGGCGACCTTCCGTTCGCGTGCACGTAGCTCTACCAACTGAGCTACGTGTCTAACCCGTTATAAACTCGTTTTTAATTACATTTATACACTTATTTGAATTAACCGAAAATTCCTTTATTTGCAAAACGTTTTATTTCAATTGGACCGGTGCTCATGACAAGATTCGAACGCGCGACGTGAAGTTCATTTTGCACACAGTCCACCGCTGGACTGTGTGTCTAACCCGGTTATATTCTTGGTTTTTATTATACTTAACAACTATCTGTTTTAACCCGGTTTAGTTCTTGATCAAAAAGGCATGTTATTACACAAGGCGTGCGTGTAGCAAGGATCGAACTCGGGACGTGTATAGTTGTTGTTTGCACACAGTCCACCGCTGGACTGTGTGTCTAACCTGTTTAAACTTCCGATTTTAATTAATCTTAACTCGTTACCGAACTCGTCTTCTTCATTACGAAACGCAGATATCAATCAACAATCCGATTCGTGATTAATTTAGTTAATAAACATGATGACTAGTTTGAATGCATTAAACCGAACAGTTTGGGGAATGAAGATACCGAACAGGTTGTCTTCTTCAGAGAGTCCGGCGAAACTTGTCGGCTCTGTTTTTGAACCTTCGGCTGAGAGGATCTATCAACAGATTTAAGGGATTAGATATGAAATTGAACTAGTGAGTATTGATTATCAGTACGTTGGAATGTGCATACCGATAACTAACGAGTTTCCGGCAATTCCAGAAATTTTCCGGCGAACACAGAAAGTCCAGCAATGTCGTCTGTGGTTGATTTTGAGTGATGGGTTAATGTTAGTAAAGTTCTAACAATAATTGAAATCGTAAAGGAGAAGTATTTTACCGGTTTGTGTTGAATACGGTTTCCGGCGACTTTTGCAGAGAATTCCGGCGAACTGTTTTAGGCGCTCAAATGGTCTGAAAATGCGACGAAAAGGAATTGAAGTGTTGGTATGATATCTCTGAATCGCGAGAGTGTCTGGTGTTTGAGTTAATCAGAACTTGAAGTTCTTTTTCGGTTTTAAAAATCAAAAATGATGAGTCTTTAATTTCAATCAATTTCCGATTGATTAGAAACCATCGAGCATCGGTTATAACCGATTGTGTGAGGTAAACAATCGATTTGACGATTGGTTTGCCGATTACCGTTTTTCAGGTGACACCATCAGTTAATCTGAGTTTGTGTATAAGTTCCATTTGTTTTCCTAGAGTTAACAGAAAACACATTGTGGCGGAGTGGTTTAGGGAATGAAAGTTAAGTAGTTTAAAGACTTGGCTGACCCGGGTTCGAGTCCCGGCAATTTCAAATATTTTTTATTTGTTTTATTTTAACTTTTTATCAAATATAATTTTTATAGTTTAGTTTATTTATTAATTATGTAACGTTTTAACTCAAAATAATCATAAATAATTAACGCAACTTTTATAACTTGGTACAAGATTACAAAACGGAGCGGGTTTTGGAGACCCGATTTTTACAAATGTTACAGTTCTTCCCTATAAATACCCCCTCAATCTTCCGGAAATCCTTTCGCTCAAAACCGCTCACTTTTTCGAAGCTTTAGCTCGTCGCCAGAAATATTCTGCATTCATCAGACTTTCACCGGAAAACCGAGACTTACTTCAAATCGGTAAAATTCTCGACTCTTTTGTTTGCAATCCATTATTCGGCATGTATTAACATAAATCGTTCAACCAGAATCTGTCTCAGACAACGTAGCCAGGAATTCCTGCACTCACCGGAAAATCACTAAAATTCCGAAGTCTCACTGTCGATCGGTACAATCATCTAAACCCTCCTGATATCCCTTGTTTATTAACTTAATTGCACAACACATTGATCAAAACTGTTAATCGATTCACTCAGTCGGAAGTCACCTATCAGAGCTGACGAATTTTGCCGGAAAATCTGAAGAAGACACTTTGTGATTGGTACTTCTTATTCCTTGATTCCTTTCTTTTACTTCAATTCAATAAATCATAAACGTAGTTGGTCAATTAAACAAACAGTCATTTCACTGTTCGGTAATTCGATAATCGAAGAAGATGAAGTTAAAACATGTGTATAAGTATAATTAAAAACGGATATTCAAACGGGTAAGACACACAGTCCAGCGGTGGACTGTGTGCACAAACAATGCACACGTCCCGGGTTCGAATCGCACACGTTACCGACTTTCAGAAATAAAACCAACATTTTTAAAACTTAATCAGATCAGGTCACCGAATGTTAATAAGAGTAATAAAATCCATAAGTTAAACAGATTAGACACACAGCCCAACTGGTTGGGCTGTGCGCACTCGAACCGAAGGACCCGAGTTCGACTCCGGGTCCCTGCAACCGGTTCGGCCAAATAAACCATTTTTAATAAAACCAAAAAGTTAAAAATTAATTAGTATATAAATATAATTAAAACAGAGAATATTTCGGGTTAGACACGTAGCTCAGTTGGTAGAGCTGCGTGCACGTATACGAGAGGTCCCGAGTTCGAACCTCACTCAGCGCAAACAAACACACAGTCCGACCGGTCAACGGTCAACAGGGTCAAAAAGTCAAAAAAAAAATTTCTTTTTATTAATTTATTTATTCAGAAAATTATTTAAATACTTAAAATAATATTTTTAAAGTTAGAAAATGTCCTTAAACTCACAAAAACAAATCTAGAAATCCCATTAAGATTAAGAATTTAAAAGTATTAAACTCAAATAAAATCCATTTATTTACCGAATCATTTCGTTACTATTTAGGGTTAGTTTCTCCTCGTCGATCAAATCCTAAAATTCGTGCGCATCCAACGTCATCAAAGAACGCACCCAAGGTGAGTGAATCTCTATCAATTTCCCGTTTTAATCATGTTTTGGGGTGTATCATGTGTCGTTTAATTCCTTATTATATTTAAACACTTGTACATTCATCATATTCGTGATCAAATGTGTATCAAATGTGTATCAATTGTTGTGTGGATTATATGTAGTTTACATTTATCATTTTCAGTGCACGCATATCATTAGGCCCATCAGTTCCCCGTGGGAGACGGGTTGAGCATCAGGTGCCTCATACGATCGGCTCCGTTTGATTGAGCCTTGATCTCACATTCATCATCATTCATATCATATACTCATTCAAAGTGGTTTGTGTTTGTTATTTATATGTGTTTGCTCACATGTGATTATTGCACAAATTTTCAATATTAAATAAGACAAGAAATTAATAACAATGTTTTATCAAGGTTCACTCGCCAACTTTTGTTGTCCCAAAATATCCCCCGTTTTACACATGATACAGGTGATCCAGTTGAGGCAAGAAACACATATGAAGACCTAGAAGAATAAATCAGTTTAAGTTTTGGATTATTTACATAATTTCTTTTCCTTGTAATTGTATGGATTTTGATTTGGATAATTAAGTTGTAATTTGTATTTAATAAATATGAAACATTTTAGTAAACATCATGAGCTTTGGTGATAACCCAATTATGCCCCGACTCTTATTCCGTTGCGGGTCGGTGTGTGACAGATTGGTATCAGAGCTATGACTATAGGGATATAGGATAGGTTATTAGACCCTTAGAGCCTATACTATAGTTGATTAAAATTTTAAATTTTTTTATGCGTTACATACAAAATTCATGATGTTTATATGCTTTATGTTTATTATTACACTCAATGTTATGCAAGCATGTTCATAAGTACATATTATTATACAACGCTCATCATGAATCATATCCTCATAACATATCATATCCATGAGAGCACACACCTCACAATTCCCATGATTTTTGCAATGATTTTTGTATTTTCAAATCACATCAAAGTGAGTTCTCATGACGGGCATGTAGTAACTGGAAGGGTACGAGTACCGGTAGTCGGAACGTCCTGTCTAGGCTTGGCATTCGTATAAATCCAAAATAAAGGACCAGTTTGCCTACCTGGGGACTAACGATGAGAGTACGAAGGACCTATTAGGCCAAAGCATGCTATACCAAACGTCGTGTGAGCTAACCCCACTTTGAGTTGTCATTGTGTCTACACCTGGACACCCTCCTACCATACATCTCACAATCATATTTCACGGTTTTCATTCGGGTGATGCGAGTGTTAATCCGCCAACACCAATGTGAATCCTACTAAGCCCAATAGTCATGGGGGCCCACATGACTATACAGGCGATGGTATGGGGGACATTGGAGGCCCAAACATGAGCAAACCCAAGACATCCTATGGATGTAGTTGCATTATTGTTAGTTATATTATTTTAATTCTTTTAACGACACATGACACCTAGAAACTTCTTAAACTTACGATCTTCCTATGTATGTTCCTGTAGATGTCGGCTAGGCAACTACGTGGAGGTAGAAAGTCAGGAAGATCCAACGAACGCTTGGCCACTCAAATTGCTAAACAAATGGCCGCGGTACTTCCTGACATCGTGATTCAAGTTCAACAAGCTCTCACCGCAAATCCCATCAACCCTCCAAATCAAGAAGACCACAGCGTCGCCAACCCTCACTCCAAAAAGTGCTCCTACAAACACTTCAAATCTTGCGATCCCCCAAAGTATGAAGGGACCGAAGGTGTTACTGCCCTCCTTCACTGGTTTGAAGAAATGGAGAACACCTTCCTCAATTGCGATTGCCCCGAGGATCGCAAGGTACGTTATGCAACAGGGAGACTGTTTGGGGTAGCTCTTACCTGGTGGAACACAGAAAAGGGTAAGCGAGGAGTCGAAGATGCCATGGCCTTAACATTGGAAGAGTTAAGGGAACTCATGACAAGGCGCTTCTGTCCAAGAAGCGAAATCAAAAAGTTGGAAGATGAATTCCACTCGTTGAAACAAAAGGAGGGAGATCACACTTCCTACAACAAGAGATTTCTCGAACTGAACCAAATGATCCCCAACTTGTTCACCCCACTGTACCGCTTGGTCGAACACTACATTCGAGGCCTCCCCTCGAAAATCCAAGATTCGGTTTTAAGCACTTCGCCTGCAACACTTGAAGCCGCAATGGAATTAGCCACAGAACTCACCGAGAATCGCATCTGGAACGGCAAATTCAAGGATGAGAAAAAGAAAGCCCCCATTGAGGCCCAAACTCCAAACCATTCCGTCTCCTCTTCGAAGTTTGCTGGTAAGAGGAAACGAAACAGCAGAAATTTTGCTGTCACACAAACAAACCCTCCTATCACTGCCGCACCAATTACCCAAATTGCTCCCTCAGCTGCACCATGTAAAAAGCCATACACCGGCCCATACCCAAAATGCAACCGTTGCCAGTACCATCACCCTCCCGAAACTCCTTGTCAACATTGCACCAGCTGTGGCCGTGCGGGTCACACCATCCAAACTTGTCGCACACTTCAACGAATGAATCGCAATCAACCTCCAACCCAAACCCACCATCAGATAGCGGGTCAAGCCCAACAACCCTTACTCCTACCATCCGCACAACATATAGCCCAATCCTACTACCAACCCAAATACCCCATGATGCAACCTATGCGAGCTTGTTACAACTGTGGAGACCCAAGCCACTTCAGGAACACATGTCCACGCTTGGTGAACATCATCCATGCCCAAGCTCAAGCGAATCCGGTAAACCAAGCTAACCAAGCTCCTCCACCTGCTAGAGGAAGAGCTTTCAACATCAATGCCAACCAAGCTAGGGCTGACAACAACGTGGTTAACGGTACGTTTCTCATCAATGGTAGTTATGCATCCATGTTATTCGATACTGGCGCGGATAAGAGTTTTGTGTCCTTAGAATTCGAACCTATCCTCAACCAAACTCGTGATAATCTCATGGAATCTCTAACGGTGGAAGTTGCTGACGGAAAGCCCGTTTCATTAAATTCTATTATACGAAATTGTACCCTCACTCTAAACGATCACGATTTTCCAGTTGACCTCATTCCTATGAAGTTGGGAAGTTTCGATATTATAATCGGTATGGACTGGCTCAGCCAGCATCACGCTGAAGTAGTGTGCCGCGAAAAGTTCATTCGCATTCCTCTTGCAGACGGTCAGACCCTACGTATCTTTGGAGAAACCCCTTCAAAAGAAATCAAATTAATGTCCTGTCTTCAAGCCCAAAAATATCTCCGCAAGAACTATGTCGCATTCCTAACTCACGTCGTCAAAAAGGGAAACAAGGAGAAGAAACTCGAAGATATACCAGTGGTGAAGGAATTCCCGCAAGTCTTTCCCGACGACATCTCAAGACTCCCTCCTGTGAGAGAAGTCGAATTCCGCATCGATCTTGTACCTGGCGCTACACCAGTCGCAAAATCTCCTTATAGGTTAGCCCCATCCGAAATGCAAGAGCTGGCCAGTCAACTGCAAGAGCTGACTGACAAAGGATTCATACGTCCTAGCTCATCGCCTTGGGGTGCACCTGTACTTTTTGTGAAGAAGAAAGATGGAACGTTTCGCATGTGCATCGACTATAGAGAACTCAACAAGTTAACGGTTAAGAATCGCTATCCCTTACCTCGCATCGATGACCTCCTAGACCAACTTCAAGGCGCCATCTGCTTTTCAAAAATCGACCTTCGTTCTGGTTATCATCAGCTCAAAGTACATGAAGAAGACGTCCCAAAGACTGCCTTCCGAACTCGTTATGGTCATTACGAATTCATGGTCATGCCATTCGATTTAACCAACGCCCCACTGTCTTCATGGATCTAATGAATAGGGTATGCAAACCCTACCTCGACCGTTTTGTCATAGTCTTCATCGACGACATCCTTATCTACTCCTAGTCTAAATCCGATCATGAGCGACACCTTCGACTCATCTTACACTCTTAAGGACCGAAAAGCTCTACGCTAAGTTCTCAAAATGCGAATTCTGGTTAAGAGAAGTACAATTCCTTGGACATGTCGTTAATGACAAGGGAATACATGTCGACCCTTAAAAAATCAAGGCAGTACAGGAATGGCAAGCGCCATGTACCCCTACCGAAGTAAGGTCATTTCTTGGTTTGGCTGGTTACTATCGCCGTTTCATTGCCAATTTCTCCCGTATTGCTGTACCACTCACGGCTTTAACTCATAAAGGAAAACCCTTCATATGGGGACCTAAACAAGAAGAAGCCTTTCAAACTCTAAAGTAAAAACTTTGTGACGCACCTATCCTCACACTCCCTGAGGGTTGCGATGACTTCGTAGTTTATTGCGACGAGTCAGGGCAAGGACTAGGCTGTGTACTGATGCAAAGAGGAAAAGTGATAGCCTATGCTTCTAGACAACTCAAGGTTCATGAAAAGAATTATACCACCCACGACCTGGAACTTGGAGCCGTTGTGTTCGCTCTCAAGATATGGAGACATTACCTCTACGGTACCAAGTGTGAAATATACACTGATCACAAGAGTCTTCAACATATCTTCAATCAAAAGGAGTTGAATATGAGGCAACGAAGATGGGTCGAACTTCTCAATGACTACGACTGTGAAATTCGGTATCATCCTGGCAAGGCAAACGTGGTGGCTGATGCGCTCAGTCGAAAAGGTTATGCGAACTCCATTCGTCTTCTATGTTCGCAAATCATAACCGACATCAAAGATCGAATCCGAGCAGCTCAACATGTTTCTGTAACAGAAAATGACGTACACGATGAGCTGTCATGTGGAGCTGAACTCAAAATCGAAACCAAATCCGACGGTATTCTATATTATTTAAATCGCATATGGATTCCCGATCGCGATAACCTTCATGATTTCCTCCTGAATGAGGCGCACAAAACATGATACTCTGTACACCCAGGAGCCGACAAGATGTATCAAGACCTACGATACACCTACTGGTGGCCTGGCATGAAAAAGGACATCGCTGTTTTTGTTTCCAAGTGCCTTACCTGTTCCAAAGTAAAAGCTGAACATCAAAGACCTTCAGGACTTCTAATCCAACCTGAAATACTTGTATGGAAGTGGGAAAACATAACCATGGACTTCATTACCGGGTTACCTCGCACCTCCAGTGGGTATGACACCATATGGGTAATCATTGATCGTCTTACAAAATCAGCTCACTTCATACCGGTTCGCGAGGACTTCAAGAACGAGAAGTTAGCTCGTATCTACATTAGCGAGATCGTAAGCCGTCATGGTGTACCTTTAAGCATCATTTCAGACCGTGATGGTCGTTTCACTTCACGAACATGGCGAGCCGTACAAACCGCCTTGGGTACACGATTAGATCTCAGTACCGCTTTTCATCCTCAAACTGATGGACAATCTGAACTCACTATCCAAACTCTTGAAGACATGCTCCGAGCATGTGTCATAGATTTCAAAGGGAATTGGGACGCTCATCTACCATTAGTTGAATTTTCGTACAACAATAGCTATCACTCAAGTATCGGCATGGCTCCTTTCGAAGCTTTATATGGTCGTAAGTGCCGATCTCCAATATGTTGGCATGAAATTGGAGAAGCACAAATCACCGGTCCAGAGTTAATTCAAGAAACAACCGACAAGGTCATTCAAATTCGAAACAATCTTCTAGCGGCTCAAAGTCGTCAAAAGAGTTATGCAAACAAACGACGAAAGCCCTTGGAGTTTGACATTGGGGATCAAGTACTTTTAAAAGTATCACCGTGGAAGGGAGTGGTTCGTTTCGGCCAGAAGGGCAAGCTAGCACCACGCTACGTAGGACCTTTCAAGATACTCGAAAGAGTAGGTCCTGTAGCATACAAGCTTGACCTACCAGAAGAGCTCAACAGAATTCATCCCACATTCCACGTATCAAACTTGAAGAAGTGCCTCGCCAATGAAAACCTCCATGTTCCTCTAGAAGACATTCAGATCGATGAATCTATGCACTTCATTGAAAGACCAGTAGAAATCATGGACTTCGGAGAGAAGCGTTTAAGACGAAGTCGTATTCCAATTGTCAGGGTACGTTGGGAGTCGAAACGAGGACCTGAGTTTACTTGGGAATGTGAAGACTCAATGCGCGAGAAATACCCGCATCTTTTTCCTGTTACCACTACTACTTAAATTTCGGGACGAAATTTCTAAAAGTAGGGGATACTGTAACATCCGTCGGAAACCGGGTTTCCAAAACCCGCTTCGTTTATTAATCAAATATCCAGTTATAATTTTTCATTGCGTATTTATTGCTCAAATTAATTTTAAACGATACATAATTAATAAATATATTAGAATTTAAAAACCATAATTTATAAATAATATTAAATAGTTAGAAAAAAATAAAATGGGGACGCCGGGTTTCGAACCCGGGTCACCCACAAACTCAAACACACAACACACCGCTCCGCCACACACTGACTTTGTGATAAACATTAAAACAAATAACACTTATAATAAAACTCGAAAATCAAATTCAGTAATCGACGCGCCCAAACTAATCGCCACCGGAAAAATAGGCAATCCGCGATTCTTGCCATTTTCCTTTTGACCAAAACACGTTAACCGACTTCGACATCGGTTATAACCGATGTCTGACCCTCAATTTTAGTCGTAACCGCCGGAAAACCCTTGACCGCGAATCAAGACCAAAAAACGGACCCAATTCACTCAGTTCTTCCCTATAAATACCCCCTCAATCTTCCGGAAATCCTTTCGCTCAGAACCGCTCACTTTTTGAAGCTTTAGCTCGTCGCCGGAAAAATTCTGCATTCGCCGGACTTTCACCGGAAAACCGAGACTTACTTCAAATCGGTAAAATTCTCGACTCTTTTGTTTGCAATCCATTATTCGGCATGTATTAACATAAATCGTTCAACCAGAATCTGTCTCAGACAAAAAATGGTTTAATGATACTAAAATTAACAATATAATTCTCGCATTGATTGTGCGATGAGTGGTGGTAAAATAAGAAAAAATAGGTGATATGTAAAGAGAGAACATGAATAATTGGGTATTAATGTTATACTCCAAATTGTTTACTCCTTATTAACAAACTAGTGGGATTCATCATGTGACGACAGTATTGGTTTGGTTTGTTGTAGTCGCGGTACTATACCGACACTTGGTATAAAAACAAATAGAGATATATCCAAGAGATATCACACGTGTTATACATCAATTAAAAACCATAAAAGCGAATATGAGAGTCAATTCGGATAGTGTTGATACTTGTACCGATGCTGTTTGATGGGAATCAATTCGGTTTGTCATGCCACCCAGTTTGGTTAGGTTTGCACGATAATTAACAAAAAAAACTGCTTGTATTAAAGAATGCATAAGAATAAGCACGACACAACGGTATATTCAGAAATTTATATAGTGTTGTATCATATTATCAAAATACGAAAAAGATTAATAACATCATTTTATATAAAGAAATAAACTATAGAAAAAAATACGCTTGCAATTATAAATAATAATAATAAAATTATAAAGAAATAAAAAAAAGTTTATATTATTATTATTATTATTATTATTGTTGTTGTTGTTATTATTATTATAGAAAAACTTAAAATAAACTTTTGAAAAGAAACATGCATTAGATTAATTCTGCTGCCTTCCCTAAAAAATGAATGACACGTCATTACGTTTGGTTACTTTTCACCGGTCTACCAAATTACAAATTACGACCGGTCTACTAAATTATAAATTACGAATCCTTAATGTCTTTGAAAAAAACGAAGTAAAATACATTTTCCAACATGGAAAGAAAAATTGAAACATTACGTTAAGCTTTCTTTTGGAATAGGTCATAATAATACACTATATTTAAAGATTCTTAAACTACGATTAATATCAACTGAAATGTAATTATAAGTTGGTATAGTGTTTAGTTAGTTGATTTCTTTTTTTAGATATCAAGTTTAATTTCCATTACTACTATTTTAAAAGATATTGGTGGTGGCAAACTGGTCCTCTGTGGGGGTCGTTAGTTCGAAATTAAGGTGAACCAGGTTTTACTGCAGTGGCTCTTCGGCCGGATAAATTTTCCCCGGAACTGATGGCTTTGTGGTTGAGGTATGCATCCAACTTTTACCATTATGAAAAAGGAATGGATTTACTCGATTGGGAGTATCTTAAGATACTTATTCAGTGATTTAGTTGACCGTTTAAAAGAAAGACTTGAAATATTATTGTAATATTAAGATATAATTAGATTAGAAGTTGATTAAATCTGTACTTTGATGAATATCTTTTTTAATGTAAAAGAAAATTCTTTGTTTTGACAAAGCATAACTTATCTATTGCCATCTTATAATAAGTTTAAAGTTATCTTATAAAGTTTTTTAAATCTAGAAAATGTACGAATATATAATAGATCACAAGATATAACATAATGGATCACATATTATAACACAATGTCGAGAAATATTACACAATGTCAAGGAAAACAGAAACAATGAGTCGCAAAAAAACATAATAACGCAAATAAAAAAGACACAATGCTAAATTTAGAAAGGGTACAAATATACAATAGACCACAAAATATAAGACAATGAATTATAAAATATAACACAATGCCAAGAAATATTACACAATGTCGAGGAAAACAGACATAATGAGTCACAAAAAAACACAGTGACGCAAATAAATAATTAAGACATAATGCTAAATAAAAAGACCGAATGATCTAAACAAAAATTCTAAAATCTTCAAGCTAAAATTCCAAAATCGAAAACTATAATCTCATATCGTAGAGTTCGATAAGACGGTTCCAATGCCGCTTGAGTAAGTTCTATCAGAGTTTGTTTGATACCCATCCAACGACTTCTTATTTTTAGGAAACCGTGTATTTGAACCTTACCCTGTGTAATGATAACTTACTAATCAACACAAAGTAAGAAAGATTACGTGTTTTACAAGAAAACAGAAAATATGTGTTTTCCTTGATTAAATGACTTATTTTATAAAACAGAAAAAATAACACCATTGGATCAGGAAGTGTGCTATTTTCTTGTATGGCAAGTAAGAGTATTGAAAGGTCTAATTGTAGTTTTTTGAACACAGGATTAGGTCGCTTATTGTTCAAATAACAATTCAATTCTTATTAATTTATTTTTGTACTTTTACATTTCCATTTGTATTTGCTTTCGCCAAATTATTTTTCTACGATACTCACTGATGAACTCAGAATTTTTTTTATAGGTGATAAATCAGTTTTTCTATCATTGATGAACTCAAAAAATTTTTTATAGGTGATGAATCACTTTTCCATCATGGTTCAATTTATAAAACGTATAAGGCTACTCGGTGTGGGTGATGACCTTCTTTGAAGGATGATCCTTCACGTCAGCGTCATGTCAGATACCTTGGAGAATACCCCTCCAAAGATGGAATCAAGGAAATGGGTGACGACCCTACCCCACCTAGTTAATTATTTTTCTTTTTTTTTTAATTCAACTAGTTTTTTAACATTTACTAATATAAAATAAAATCATTAATATTGAAAACCACACATTACGTAACCTAAAAAAATAAAAAAAAACATAAACTAAAAAATAAAAAAAAACATAACCTAAAAAAATCCCAAGAACTCCACTTTTTTCGCGATCTTTTCTTTCATTTTCGTAAAATCGGTCGATCTTATTCTGGATACAAGTTTATGTCGGTCGTCATTATCTCCCACTGTTTATATTCGTTCTTCTCATTCTTCAACCGAACACGTGCCGTGACCTCAATGTACGCTTTGAACTGTGCCATAAACTAGTCCATTTTGGAACCGCCCCCCGTTGCGGCTTGTTTTTTTTGCAGCTGCCGCCTTTTGGATTTGTCCCTGCCCTGGGGACGTTCCTCCTCTCGAACCCCATACTCTTCTTCGTCAAATTCGGGCTCGTCGTTTATATTTATTTTGCATCGTGCGTCCGAGCTCCCCGCACTGTAACTACCGGTGTCCGAAGTCTTTGTTCGTTTAGCCATTGCAACGTCATCTTCTTCGGGTTGTGGTCGGGGAGACTCCGGTGTTGGGGAATGTTGGGGATGAGATTGAATTTGCGAGTTGAATGGGTTTCGCATCATCATTTGTTGTAACGATTGCATTTGTTGCATTGATTAGAGTTGACTCATTTTAGAAAAAGCGTTGGGGTTTGTTAAAAACCCGAGAAAGTGTTGTAAGAAAATTGCGAGGATGACCAACTCGGTTCCATCATAGGATAGTAGCCGGGTGCCGAGAAAATGTTTTAGTTTGGGTTCGAGTTTGGGTTCAGGTTTGGATTCGGGTTGTATGGATTCATGACAAAAGTAGAATAATTGTATAAAGTATAAGAATTGTAAAAAAGTAGAAGAATTGTATAAAGTTGAGACAGAGAATTGGTTGAAGTGTGTAAAAAAGTGGGATGATTTTGGTATATTTATAGGTAAAATTATTAATTTAAAAAAAATTGTTTTTTTAATCTTTTAGACGTTGAACGGCTCTTTTTTGTCTTCACATGGACCGTCTCCAACGTCTAGGGGCAGACGTCCTCGACGCCGCCGGAGCACCGGAAATGGTGGCCGTCGGATCAGGCTGGACCTAAACGACCTCACACCGAGTAGTCTAAAACCCAATACTTTTATTGCACTAATCCCGAAGGTATGCGATCCAATGACTCATATTTCAAGCCATTATCATTTATTAAGGTGGTGGGTAAGGTAATTTTTAAAAGTCCACGTGAATAGGTTCAAACCTCTACTAGATAAAATCATTTCCTTCAACTAAATTACCTATATTAAAGGAAATCATATTCTAGACGAGTCTCTAATTATTACGAGGTGATATCATAGGTAAAACGGGCCAAAAAAATATAATGTTTTCTCAATAGGGTCGAATCAGGTTGTTTTATATAAAAAAACAAAAACACTAGATTTTATAAAATCTATAAAAGTGGGTCATATAAAAAAAGATAAGAAAAATTAGATTTCATACAAAATCTGTAAAAGTACGTCAAACGTCATTACAAATACATAATGAAAATATGATATATTTAAATGTGTTATATAGGGGTTTTCATTTTTTTAATCTAGTCACTAGTATTAAGCCCATGCGTTGCATCGGTTGTCGTAAAACTTATCAAGTAGCACCAACGCTATACCACTGTCAGCGACCACCAACACTAGAAAAACCTGTAAAAATAAAATAAATAAAAACGGGAGAAAATAACGTGGAGCGAAAAGTAGACGTAACATCTTTGAATCACGCACGCTCGTTGCAGAGAAATTAAATTGAAACGTAAAACATAGAAAAAAATAATTAAGTTAATCCAAGACCCGCGCGTTGGACGAACTTGTCAAACAGAGGAAAAATAGATGTATTGCGACGGGCTAGTCAAACGGAAAAAAAATATACGAAAAAATGTTGAACCCCACACGCATGTTGAGGTGCGTTAACTTATAAAATTTAGAAAGAAACGAAAAACCTAGGAAAGATGAAAACCATGGTGGAATAAAATTGAAAATAAAAAAGAGTTAGGATTAAATTGTAAACAACAAAAAACTTTGTGTTAAATGCAAAACAACAAAGAGTCTAAATTGTAAAATTGAAGTTATTTATTAATCTTAGATAAAGATAAGGATAAAAATCAGTGATATCCATATATTAGTTATTAATAAAAATACTTTGGGCTAAACATAAAAAACAAATGGTCTAAATTGTAAAATTGAAGTTATTTATCAATTTTAGATAAAGATAAGGATAAAAATAGGTGATATCTATATATTAGTTATTAATATTTAATATTAAAAGAATTTTATTAAATAAATATAAATAAAATTTATGAGATTAAAGTATAGAATGTCATGTGGTATTATTTGAAGTCTTTTATTATAAATTAGATAACAATGTTTAGTATCTTGTTGAATTTTTTGACTTGTCATTTGATTATTCTGTGCGCATTCCTTGAAATAACCTTACCACCAAGGGGTTCGTTTTGTTCACTCGTTATTTCTAAAAGTGGTAATTATTTAATAATCTTTTGATTCATTTATTACAACGAAAAGATAATTCTTAAATTAATGGATTTTTTTTGCAAGACTAGTAGAAGCACCTAATCTAAGTCAGTATTTATACGTTTGATTTTCACTTTGTTTGTCAAAGGAAGCTTGTATGGATTGATTTTCGTTAAGAAAATCGTCACACTTTCTTAAAAATTTTTTGTACAAGCTATTAACCTCACTCTGATCATGTTTACCAAGTCTATCTTGTTTTTTAACCATTATACTCCTCGGAAGCAAACACGTTTTTGTGATCTCCAAAGTATCCCTTAAACAAGTAGAAACATAAGCAATATACACGGTCCTTTTGTTATTCTATACTTTAACCATCTCAGATAAGCATCATACCAACTTTACCAAAACATATTAACTCATTACCAACCTTGCTTTATAGGAATAACTAGATTTTTACCCGTGCCGCACGTTGCGGCGGCTACGTTTGTGATTTCGTTGCACGTTTACGATGATGACATTGATGTATCGTGTGACGTGACGCATTATTAACTTTGTTACACATCACAATAGTGAAACTAATGTAATTAAACAGAGATAAAAAGAAGTATAGTGTCTACGCAAAATCCAAACCAATTTAGAAAAAATAAACGACTTCCAAAACCAAAACCTTTTATTTATTCAGCCATTTTCTTATTGAAATAGCCTAATAATATGCCTATTTAATAGTAAAACATGTCACTTTTTTTATTGAAACCATAATATGCCTATTTAATAGTAAAACATGCTACTTCTTATTTGAAACCATCATAACTTGTCAGACAAAACATCTTTGGTTTTGTAAACCCATCAACATGTTAAAACCATCTTAACCACCTCATTCACACACGCATTCTCATACATGAGAGAAAGAGACTAATGGTAGAGAAAGTAAAGATTAAAACTCGTGGGTCTTAGGCCACCGGAGACGGCAAGCGTCTTGCCAGCAAAGGCAACAGTCCAACAATGGCGATACCACAGTGGGTTTCAGGCCACGGCGGGTTATGTTGTGAAGACGGGAGTTGCTACTTATCTCCATAAAACAGCAAAGTCGAGCGTAATATCCGGTCCATTAACAATGTTATGCGGACACTCCTTGCCCATTCTTTGTTGCCTAACACATATTGGCACCACACACTCGAAGTTGCTACTTATCTTTTCAGTATTATACCAAGTAAAGCGATAAACAACCAACCCCCCACTCAACGCCTTTACATTGTCTTCCATCCTACACACAACTTTGAGTGTTTGGATGTCTTTGATACCATTTAATCCCTCATACTACAATTCACAAACTTGTTTATCATTCCATGCCATGTGTCTTGCTAGGCTATTCACCTTGTAAGTCCCGAATCCGGATCTACGATGCTAATGATCGATTCCTACAAAGAACTAGATCCAAAACATCAATTAACTTGATGTTTGAACTAAAATCTATAAGATATAAAGAACACAGTGAAGAACAATGATGAACACACTTTTAGATCTTTAAAACCCTCAATTTGATTTGCAATTGTTGTTTACAATAAATCCCTCAAATCTCCTAAATGTGTGTGTTGAAGAAGCCCTAATTCATTCTTTCTATTTATAGCCTTACCAAGATAAGGCTAATTACACTTTAATCCCCTGAACTTAATAACTCACCAAAACTCTCACCTAATAAACAAAAAACCTTATATCAAAAATGCTAAATATATTTTGCATACACCAAAATTTTATTATTTATTTCCTCTACAACGCGTTTAGCTCAATGTTTTATGTGTTGATTACGGCTTGATCGACATTGAACTTCACTTGTATCTTCGTTGAGTGTCGCCACTCACCGTTCTTTGTCAGGTATGATCGTCGATTGTAGATGCACCGATGACACTAAGATGTCACCGAGATGTGTACCAGCGACATTGAGATGTCACCGGTTTGTGCACTGGTGAGACTCAGATGTCTCCGGGATAACTAGAATACTAAACAGATATCAAATACCTTGCGACACAGCGAGTGTCGCTAGTGACTACCACAGGTTAGTGACTGCCACCTGATCAACTAAGTCCTGATTTGCAATCTTTCAATCTTGACGCTTTCAGCCCTGTACTTTCAAGCAGTGGTATACAATGGTCTCACAGATTCCAACAATCTCTCCCTAGATCATTACATACCACTTGAACTTCACATGCTAATACACACAATCAGCCAAAGTCG
Organism: Scalesia atractyloides; assembly: GCA_947069175.1. Classification (NCBI taxonomy): domain Eukaryota; kingdom Viridiplantae; phylum Streptophyta; class Magnoliopsida; order Asterales; family Asteraceae; genus Scalesia; species Scalesia atractyloides. The sequence continues at coordinate 63,284,811 of CAMTDV010000007.1, read as the reverse complement.
TCTACACATACAATCACCTTATTCTTCTATTCTCGAGGCTTGTCAGCTCCTTTAACCTCTGGTAGATCCTTCAATCTCCATAAACTGCACCTTCAACACTCATTCTTCCAGTCTTAACGCTTTTAGCCCCAACACTATCAAGTTGTGGTATACATTGGTCTCATAAGTTCCAACATACCTAATCATCGTGGTTATAAATGCCTTGATCTAATAATAAAGAAAATCATCATCAGTCGTCATGTGATGTTTTAGGAGAACACTTTCCCATTCTCTAATCATCCCAAACCCTCACTACATTCTTATGATTTTCTCACTCAACCAATTAATCTCATCATTTAGCATAACATCTCACGTGACCCTACCCATTCTACTACCCAACCTAATACCGACGGGCCAATCTCCTCTCCTTCCTCTCAGACAACCGGCCTGTCTCCACCCACTCATCAAACCGACCCTCCCTCACCCACTACCCCAAAGTAACCCACAACTCAATCCTTTCACCACCCATATTCACTTACTCTAGAAGATCTGACCCAACCCACAACCGCAAGCATCCCAACATCCCAACGCGCAACCCATTAATCTGAACCAACAAGCCAACCCACATCCCAATAAGTCACCTATCCTACCCCACCTCCACCACCTACACGTACCATCCATACACGTGCTATGGATGGCATCTCCAAACCCAAAAGGATTCTCAATCTATATACCTCCACTACCGTGCCAATACCTAAAACCCTAATGGAAGCCTTGTCCAAAAGGGAATGGCATAAAGCCATAACCACCAAATATAATGCCCTTATTAAAAATAAGACATGGGAGTTAGTTCCAAGAGAGTCTCATATGAATGTAATTTGAAGTATGTGGATTTTTCGGCATAAGTATAAGTCGGATGGCACTTTAGAGCGGTATAAAGCTCGTTGAACATATCAGGTTTACTATGGTGAAACTTTATGCCCCTTTTGTTAAACCTAGTACCATACGCACCATTTTGACACTTGCTCTATCTAAACATGGCCCATTCATCAACTAGATGTTACCAATGCCTTTCTACATGGTAACTTGAATGAAATGGTGTACATGTATCAACCCATGGGATTTCGGCATCATCAATTCCCAAATCACGTACGACTTTTGAATGAATCCTCTATGGTTTAAAACAAGCCTCAAGGGCGTGGTACCACAGATTCACGGATTTTGGTTTTAGCATTGGTTTTTACAAGCGTAAATACGATAACTCACTTTTTATTATCACCAGGGTAAACTCACAACTTACTTACTCATCTTTGTGGATAATATCATTCTTACTACTTCCACCATATATGTGGATGATATAATTCTTCCTACTTCCACAGATAAACTTCATGTGCAACTTATGTCTCATCTGGCAAAGGAATTTGACGTGAAGGATCTTGGCCCTCTTATTTATTTTTTGGGTATTCACGTTACTCGCAATAGTACACATATGTTCTTTCTCAACAAGTCTACACTAAACACATTATTAAGCGGGCTGGTATGTAAAACCAAAGCTTAGTGCCATGACAAGTCCCGAGTTTGATGATCCTACTTTATATCTCGCCCTGGCAGGTGCTTTACAGTACCTTACTTTTACGCGTCTTGACATTAGTTATGTTGAACAGCAGGTATGCATGCATATGCATTCCCCACAGATTTGCAGTGGAACGCTTTAAAGCGTATACTCCGTTATATTCATGGGACATCTTCTTACAGCCTCAATGTAAGCTCGTCTAAAGACATCACACTTTGAGCTTATACTAACGCAATTGGGTTGGCTGCTCTGACACACGCAGGTCCACCACTGGCTATTGCGTTTACTATTGTCCCAACTTGCTATTTTGGTCATCTAAATGCCAAATTGTTATATACATTCTAATGCTAAAGCATAACATCTCGGTGTCGCAAACGTGGTTGCTGAACATTGCTGGATTCGTAATCTTTATTGGAATTACATCAACCAGTTAAAACAGCTAGCTCGGTGTATTGTGAGAATATCAGTGCCATATACTTTTCTGGGAATCCAGTTTAGCATCATCGAACCAAACAGATCGAGCTGGATATTCACTGTGTCCGCAAACTTGTTAAATGGGGGACAATTCGTGTACCCCATATCCTAGCTCGTTATCATATTGCAGCAGATATTTTAACTAAAGGTTTACCAAAAGTGCTTTTCGATGATTCTAGATCTAGTCTCAGCATTCGGTCTCCTCTCACTTTGATTGTGAAGGTGTAATAGATAATAAATTTCTATAAAATAGGAATAGATATATCTATTGTTTTTATGTATTTCTCTCCACAATTATAGGAGATCTCTATTTATATGAAAAGTGATCAATGAAATCAATCAAGTTTTATACTCTATTAAAAATAAACCAACCCTCAACTGTCATCTACAATAAAAACCAGTCTTAACCCACACATTGCGGGGCGAAGACCGCAAAACCATTCTAGAAGCGTTACAGGGCCGGGTGGAGGGAGGGGGTTGTTTAGGTTTTTGGGTTGTAGTGGGGTGGGGTGGTGTTTAGGTTTTTTGATACTGGTGGAGTGAGTTTATATTGGTTGTGTTCATATTGGTTCTCGTGGTTCTCGCGATAAAGTTGGTTATCATATGAACCCTACCCTATACATACAAACCAAAAGAAAAACCCACAAAAGACAAAAAAAGATACTATTGAATAAATGTTATATATATAGAGAGAGAGGATAATTTTATTATATTAGAAAAGGATTACAAAGGGCTTAGTAAAAGCAACAAAATAGATATAATAGATGAGGGGCCATAGATACATGAGTAGGGCTGTCTAAAAAGTTTGTGGTTCGGAGTTCGCTCGAACCTCTCTCGAAAAAAGCTTCCCTCGATGTGGCTTGATTTGAAAGTGACCCAAGGCGGCTCGGATCGGTTAGAAAGTGAGTCTAGCTCGGCTCGGCTCGTAACAAGCCGGGTTAGCTCGGTTTATCTCGCATACCAGCTCAGCTCGTCTTAGCTTGGATTATTTTACTTTTAATATATTTTTTTATATACATTATAATATATCACAAAAACTGATTATTATTTACATGTAATTAAGAGTGTAATTTGATATCTATATTATATTTAAAGGTTGATTACCATGCTATTGAACTTATATTGTATTTTGTTGAAATTAAAAACATATTGTGTGTTGTTAAACTTGATTTGGCTTGTAATGTATTAGACTGAGCTTATTTTAGATATGTTTTTTAACTTATTTAATAATATTTTAGATTACTGAATTTTGAGCCATATATTAATCTTTCTTTTGAAAATCGAGCCAAATCGGGCCCGAGCTTTGATTTCCAGCTCGGTTTCAAATCCAAATCAAGCTGATCCAGCTCAGTTTATGACCAAACTAAACCCAAATTTTACCATAGCTCAACTCGATTCAACTCGTAGACAGCCTTATACACGAGTGCCAAATGCATGGTGAACCATAATACCAATAACCAACAATTGATGTGCATTTTGTCCCTTCCTTTGGGAACAACTACGATATAGGCTTGCGCTGTATTTTTTTTATTCTTAACTTTTTTTATCTTTAAAAATGCATAATTCACATTCACAATTTCAACTCCTAAACCTCATATGGGGAGCGACATGTTTTTTGTCACTCTGTGATTAGCACTCTCAATCTTACAGGAAGAAAAATGTTTTCCAAAACTTAAAACCTTAGTATAACTAGACTACAAGTTGATAAATATTTTTTTACCTTTATATATATGTATATGTCCATTACGGTTTATTCAATTATTCATGTACTATTTTTTGTCATTTACTCATTCTTTTGTATGTTCCATGTTAATTCTTTTATAATAGAAGTTTCATCCTTAAAAAATATATAGTTAAATATTATTTTAGTTTTTATGGTTTGGATCATTTTGTCAGTTTAGTCTTAAGGTTTCATTCTTTGCCTATGGGTCCAAAAGGTTTCACCGTTGTCATTTTAGTTCACTGGGTTAACTTTATCCGTTATTTCTGTTAACGAGAAGGGCAATTCGGTCATTTTATATAGTCAATCTGCCCTTCAAGTTAACAGATATAAAATGACTGAATTGCCCTTATCGTTAACAGATAAAATGGATGAAGTTAACCTAATGGACTAAAATAGCAACAGTGAAACCTTTTTGAACCCACAGGCGAAAAATGAAACCTTTGAACTAAACTGGCAAAATGACCCTAAAATGGCATTTAACTCAAAAATATAAATAAATAGATACATACTCCCTCATATGGGACAAATTTAGCATTCAAATATATGGTATTAGAGCTAAAAAATGTTTGAATAAATATTTTTCTCTGGGTATATTATTATTATTACTACTGTTATCATCATCAAATAAATAATCTCCGTCAGGTGACTATTTTCTGATCTCAAGGTATTCATTTATCAAGATTTTTGTATGACTAGTGTCTTTGCTCTTCACAACTAGTCTTCGTAACAATTAATAAAACTCTGATGCTAAAAAATGTGTTATACAAATTTTGTGCTCGCGTATAAAATAATGAGAGAGATATTTAGCATTTTGTCCTAGTAGTTATAAACATGAAGTATATACATTGTGTAGTAACATTTTCAAAATCAAAGCAGTCTCCCATCCTTCAAAACATACTAAAGATTATATCTTATTAGATCACATTTAAAGGGTTTCCATTTATTTTCCTATATATTTAGAGAACCCAAACATCAAAATTCAATAGGATCTCTCTTTATGTAGCATAGGGCCATTATTGAGCTTCTTAAGCTAATAGTTTAAATATCTAGAGTCAAAATCTTTTTTACTGCAAATGATGAGAAACTCTAGTAACTTATCGATGAGACGGTGGAGATTCCCCGTGAAGAAATGAAGTGAAGAATGCAAGTGATGCACTTGGTTTGAAAATAGGCACTGCGTGACCCGCTCCTCTAAATGTTGCGAATGTTAGCCCTTCGTATTCTTGAAGCCAACCGCCAACCTGAACAGCAACACCAAATAGACATTATATATATAGTAATACAAAGATTTATAGACCAATTAGTCTCCAAAGAGATGAAAAATTAAAGAAAGTGTTATAAAAAGTTGGAGCAAGAAAAGTGCATCACCTGTTTTTGGTTGTACCATGGCCTCCATGCCCTTGTTATAGGCAAGCCCAGAGAGCTTAAACTGTATCTTGTGGACAACACAGGTACTCTTCCATCAGTATCTCCACTGACAAAACAAGAAATCAATACAAGTTAATTTAAGTATAAATAAACACAACTTTTTCAAAAGTACATCACAAAATCACTCATTTAATTACCTATATACCCATATCCTAAGTTTTGCATCAATCAGTTTCTTGTATATGGGAAGAACTGAATCCTTTGATTGTGACCACCCATAGAATATGTCCATACTGCACAAACATAAATATGTGTATGCTCATAATACATAATGTTTTTTAAACATAGTTAAAGAGAGATCTATTCAATTCATTTCTTACTTGCAAATTGTCCAGTTCTTGAGTTGAAGACCGTTGCTAACATGAAGAGCTTTCTGAACCTCGGGTTTATTGTAGTAACCTTTTGCATAATCATCAAGGCAAGGATCATACCCACCAAGTATGCGAGGCATCTAAACATATGAGAAAAGAGTTAGTTGAATTATTATAGGGATTTAATGTTTTGTGAATTAATATATATATTAGTGGGATGTCCATTGAACAAATAAAAAGTTTACCATCTTAGATGTGGTCTTCTTGGACATGACTTGTAGTGTTTTTTCATCTGAATATGCTGAGTTGGCAATACAAACAGAAGTGTAGAGGCTGTAGATGTCAATCTCCTTATATTGTTTGAGAACTTCATCCACTGCTTCGCTACAATCATTGTTGCTCCAAGTATCATTACTATTGAAATCACATGATTCTCTAATGGTTTTGTGAGTTTCATCTGATACAACAGCATGGCTCCAAGCATAGTCAACAAGACCCTTCCAATCCTCAGCATCACTTGTTTCAGGATTACCCAACTGTGTTTGCATAGCATAAGTTAATTAATAGCCGATAAACGCTTTTCATTGGTAATAAATGACAAAACAAAAAGAAAAGAAACCTTAAAAACATATTGTGAATGATATACAGATGTGTGTTTGTGTGTGTATGTGTGCACATCTAGATATGAAGAAAGCTAAGGAACCTAAGTAGCTTGAAAACCATAAAAAGAGTACCAGTATTCCTTTCAGATTGATAAACAGGGATGGATCCTTATTTCTATCGTATATAAGACCAGCGAGTTCTGGCACGTATTTTCCTACATAATTTAATGTGTGAATAAGACATCCTTGAGAATTTTTAAAATCAAAATTTGGTTAAAGGTGACACAACGATACCTGCATAGCTCTCTCCAGCAATATAAAATGTTCTAGTTCGATACGACGGAAACTTCATGAACCAGTTATGCAGGAAAGCATAAGTGTCATTTGCTGATATAACATTAAAATGTAACAAATCAGTGCTAATCGCTAGATATCGATACATCTTAGAAAACATATCCACTTCTAATGTTAACCATGGCACTTGACCTTATGTTACAAAGAAAGAACCGCCATTCTTGCATAATCATAGAAGAATTACAACATATTGCATTTTGTAATATTGGACAAAGATATATTAAACTTATGTAGAGTTACTTTTATATATTAACAGAAAAGTTGGTTTGTTTGCACCAAATTACTACAGAAAGGTTTCCGTTGTTTTAAATTCTTTCACACATACACATTAAATAGGTGTGTACACACTCATACATATACATATATTACAAAGCATATACAGACGCCGAAAGCTTCCAAAACCAGAAGACTCACCAGTGGAGTCGTCTCCTAGGTTTTCATAATCACTAGTTGTGTTGGAGTAGGAAAAGCCAACTCCAACAGGAGATTCCAGGAACAACATATTGGCTTCTGCACCACCACTTTACAAATTTCAGTAGATGCCCCATTAAAGAATACTATATGCTTATTAGAAGAATATAAAATTATAAAACACTAATCAAAGTCCCATGCTCCCATAAGCATGAGCATGGATGATATTCTTTTCATCGAAACCGATAATCACGTTAAGACAATACCTCTATTCCATGAGTAAGGATTTAACTGAAGATCATTTCCATCTGTGCCCACAATGAATGGCCCAATCTCTTGTGTAGCTCCATATCCCACTGAAGAACACCCGGGACCTGAAACATGTCACCAAAGTGGACACCAGGAGAATCAAACCACAAACTAGCCACTGTCCATAGCTGTATGGGTGAATAATTAGATATTAATAAAGACTGCACTTCTCTTAAACAATGAATTTAATTATTCTTCAAAACTTTATTTCTTTGATTATTTAGAAACAAAGATTAGAAAAAAGAGCATCTTTATAAAGAACTTTATCATCATTTGTCCCTCTCTCTTTCACGCTACCATTCTATATAAAGATATGTTGGGACAATAAAAAATTAAAATGGATAGATTTTGTCAAAAGATTGTACTGAAAACCTTAAACCAAGTATCAGGAGTTAGTTGATCACATTATTTGCTTGGAGATGGTTATCAGAAGTTCAAGTTCAAAAAACATGACACACTTCCAATCTATCGTTCTATAGGCTGTACGTCGTCGAAGATACAATAATAATAGTATTGTTTTACCCTGAAAACATATAGGTTAGTTTGGTATTTTGTTACCTCCATTAAGCCATAGCACCAATGGTTTCTCATCTGGGAGACTCCAGGCTTCATAGAACCAATAAAACAGTGCTCTTCCACTTATTTCATTTACAGTCACATATCCAGCATAATGCTGGAAATCAACATTAGGCTGACTGGGCAAGCCGGTAACAAGATGATCATAGTTCTGAAGGTTTGAGTTCTTTTCAGTACTGGACCATGGTCCATACCTAGAACCAACTACAACAACAGTGATCTCAGATAACAATAAAGCAAGAGTTATATTCAAAAGTGACATCACTTTTAGTTTGAAAGCCATAAGGAACTGAGCTAGCTAGCACAAAACAAAGCTCAAATACAAATTTCTTGCTAGCTAATGGATAAAAGAAACCAAGACCCACATATCTATTTATACTTGTAGATGAGATATGTATTACCAGAAGCATGCCACTAATCAAAGGTGAAGAGGTAAAGGTTACATTCAGATATTAGTGAAAAAGTGCCACGTGGTAATTTGTCTTTTTGTTGAGTTATAAGATGCTGAGATATATCTGACATGTATAGAGCTTTTCTTGCATAAATTCTTTGTAGGACCATGATCACGTGATATAATGGAAAGAAAAAATTGTTATTACAGCAAAGGCCGGCCTCTAAAACCATTAACATATTTGTAAAAGAATATATGCTTTTTAGTTTGAATCCAGAAACAAAATAATAATGCCTTTCTAGGAAGATCTTTTTCAAACTTGAACTCCTTTCTAGTTTACAGTATAAGACGAGAGGGATATTGTTTTATTATTCACAGCTGACTCTGAAAGTGCAAACATGGCATGTCATCCATTCCATGGTGGGTGGGTGGGGTGGGTGGGGAGAAAGAGTGGACAGTGTTTTATTGGGTGAACCAAGAGACACGTCGTATTTCATCACTTTTACTTGAATGCATGTATGGAACAACTGTTGAGTACATAATTTATTTATATTTTTAACACCATTATCAAGTTATTCTACATGTTGGCCAGAAAACTAGGCTTCACGCTTAGCAAAACCTCACAAGTCAAACGTTTCTCTACTATTAATGCAACTTCTGATACAACCTCCTACGGTTTTCTTCATATTTTTTCATTGAGTAGTTACTACATGTTTTACGGTTTTAGTGCTTCAAAGAAATAACGGATTTAGTGAAGCATTCAACAGAAGCACACAAGTACACAAGTGGTTAAAAACAATAATTTTATTCAAAGGCTTGGAACTGAATGGTTCCGGCCAAAGTCGGCTATCTCAGAACCTTACAAGGTCTCGATTACAATTCTACAATATTTAAAACAATAAACTAACTAAACAATAACCATATATCCCAACTTATAACTAGGAACCATAATTCTAAGAGGAAACAACAACATTAAAGTAGGAAACTAGAATTTTAAAAACTAAAAAAAGATATCATCTTGATCTTTTTCCCATTAACTCACCACCTTCCGACCAACTCTTAATGGATCACCACCTTCCAATAAATCCATGTGGGTTCGGGTCCACTTAAGGTTGGATACTCCTTCATCGATTGGTCTCTTGCTTCTATCAAATCATAACACATACAGTACATACGTGAAATGTTTAAAATATATATGCAATACCCCCTGGCCATAAGCACCAAACAAAATTTCTGACAATGCACAACCCTCAATCCTATGCCCGCTTCGCCCAATTTTTGAATCGTGCATGACCTAACAACATGGACGTTAGATTTTGCTTTGTGCCTAATACGTAATTTAGTTTCAGATTAATATTTTGATACTACTCTCATAATTTTTAATTAGATAATTCAACAGAACACAAGAACGAGTATTTTGTGTTTATTTCTGATCAATTAATACTAACTAGTTATTATCCGTTACACTTGCCATTGATGGACTATGTCCGTTCTCATCCTAATTATCACTAATGAGCAATTGCAACATGCTACTCATATACAACTGATGATTAGTTTTTAGGAAATCCCTTCGACATGAACTCCATCATCAAGAACTATAAACCACCCAACTTGCGCTAATCACCAATTACCACTAAAAGTTAGTTACTAGTTAATACTACTCGCAGTTTGCTACTAGTCAGTTACTATTATCAGTTATTTATTGGTCATCATCATCGTCTATAGACCAAGTTGTTGATCTCAGTTACCACTAATGATCAATAGCAACATACTATTGATATTTAGTTCCTACTAAAGCTTAGTTTCCACGCAATGTTCGGCCAGACAGGCGCAACCCTTTGAACCCCACCACAAGGAGCTGCCGTGGAACCTATGTTGTCACCCTTGGAACCTTTAAGATTTCAAGGTGCCGAAAACCAAAATGGTTTTGATTGAATGTACACTTTGCACCTCCTATATGTATCAATAAATATTTAGATTATAACTAAGCTAAACTAGCTTGAAAACACTAAAACAACCACACTATCAAACTCAAGAAATAACGACTTCTAAGCAAATCCCTTTTCATTAAACACCCTCGCTCCCTCCCAATATATTGGTGGAGTTTCTCACTCTTTCTCCATTCTCTATGTTTCTTGTTCTTCCTATATTAGAACTCAGAATTTGTGATTTATGGTTTGTTCCACTCCAACATCATTGTTACCACCATGTTCGAATTTGTTTTCTAGTTAGGATTACGTTTATTGTTGGTTTTTAGATTTTTATTTTATTTTTTGGTTTCAATTTGGATTTCACATCTCCTTGTGTTTTGTATTTAGTGTGTGTGAACTATTGTTTATGCTTTTTTGTGTTTGAAGTTTTTCACATATTTGCATGCTTGAATTTGTGTTTAGTTTTATTCATTTTAGTATTCATGTTTTGTATGTTCAAATTTGTGTGTATCTCTTCCCATTAGTGTTTATGCTTTTGGTGTTTAAATTTGTGTTTAGGCGGTTTGGATTAGAGCGTTGTTTATGCTTTGTGTGTTGGAGCCTATATTAACTTGTGAGTGTATTCAGATATGTTGTGTTTGATTCTTTTCAAATTTGTGTATGTGGGTCTATCAAGATTTTGTTCATGAAAATTGGGTTTGCAATGATGGAAGTGAGAATCTATAGTATGCTGTCAATGGCTAACAATGGTGGTCCATGATAGTCACTAGTGCAAATTAATGACGAATGTTTGAAGGGAAATAAAAAGATTAGAACACGGGAAAGGGGTTGAATTGTTTTTTATGAATAAAGGTAATATTATCATTTCACATTGATTTAATAGAATTTTAACCATTGATGGTGCCGAACATTGACGATTTGACAACGATGATGATTAGCTACATCATCTCTTAAAAGAATTGATGAAACCGAAAATGTTTAAAACATTTACATCATTGCCATGGTATCTCCACAATAGTACTTCTATTGTAAAGAGGTGGGAATCTATGGTGGAGATCAGGGGATACACAATTGGTGTAATTAACACCTCTTTTTCTTTTCCTTTTTTTCATCATTTTATTTTTCATCCAAAATTTTCACATTATTTGCCTCTCTATTATTCCCACTACCTCTTTGTGAGAGTTTTTTCTTTTTTTTCGACTACAAATTTTTTTATTTTGTTGTCAGTTAGACTTGAACCTAAAACCTCTCTCACAAGGAGCATCACCTGTCTTTTTGTTAGAGTTTAATCTCATATATATCTTACGAATAACATAAATGGAACCCAAGTCAAAAGCAAACCCAATTTATAAAGTAGTAAACATTCACTCCACCGTAACCTACTGAATATTGAAATAACTGTCAATCTGATTCATAAATTTCTACCAGTTTATTTATATTGATTCTACATGCAACCATCTTTCATCTTTTTTATATCCAACTCCATGAACAATTAACTAAGATAAAAATAGATAGAACCGAATACTGATCATCAATATCAAATATCATATATATATATATATATATATATTATATATATATATATATATATATATATATATATATATATATATATATATATATATATATTATGTATATGATATTTCAACCTAAAGCAAACTGAAAACGCAATCCAAATTCAGTGTCCATTTGATTTGGTAATCATTTTATTGTATCCACTCAAGCTAAACAGTTGATAACGAACCAGGTCGTTATAATGTTCATGTTTAACCTGCTTCTTTTATCTTTGCTAGTGCACTTTTCATATATATACACAACTATTGGTTTGTGCATGTAAACAGACCCACCTTGTCTCCCCACTTGATCATCTGGGATTTCACATGTGCTTGATTGACAGCCTTTTCCTCAAACACTAAAGCTTTTCAAGCAACTGACAGCTCAAAATAATAGCAACTTGAACAGTTGCACTAACATGAATCTTAATTCTGTTATGATTATTGATGGTACTGTGAGAAGGTCAAAACCATGATGAAAGAAAAGACTTGATGTTCCAACTCGTGGCGAATCGATTGGGTTTTATTTGAGTGCCATAGAAGGTAGAGATAAGATTGTATGGTCAAAGTGACGTTTTGTCAAAAGAGAATATATATTCCATGGAATCTCATCATCAAAGAGAGGAAACTAAGGAAGTTTGTGCTGGGCACTGTTGATGGTAACCATCATCCGAGGCTATAAGGAACGGACAAAGGAAAAAATAAGAGAATATAGCGAAGAAAACTCACATGATGGAATATTTTACGTCCGGATACAAAGAATTTACACACATGATTAAAGGACATGTTAGAAACTCTGGAAGTTACAGGATAAACATAGAAAACCTTAAATGTGTTCTGACACTTGGAAAGGTGGTAATGTTAAAATAACTCATTCAGTTGGTATTATGTTTGTTATGTATGGTTATAATTCTGTTTGTGAGTTGTTGTCAGGTGTTGTTAAATGAAGGGCTTTCAAGTCAATTGAGGAAACTTAGTGGATCTGAATGAAAGGTTATTGTGGCCGTGATTAAAAGAAAAGAAGCTCAGGGGTGCAAAGTGGAACATAACAAATATCTGGGTATAAGTTGGTGGAGTTGTTCTGTTGGCGTAATACCGACTCAATTATCACTCTCAGTTTCTCTCTCTTGTTTCTCTCTCTAGTTGTTAGGGTTTGAGATCTTGTTGATCTCTGTTTGAGAAGATCTGATTGAAGATCTGTTGTATTATCTGTATCGTTTCTATGTTTTGATCAACTGATAGTTCATCAGTTGATCTGTGTATTGTTGTTATCTGTTTCAGATCTTACTTTGGTAAGATCTAGGGTTTGGGGGTGTTTTTGGGTCGAATAATCAATATAAGTTTGGTCACCGTTTTTGTCGCTATTTTTGTTGTTTGATTCTTGTTGTTGTTGTTGTTCATAGATCTGTATAATTGTTTGTATTACAAATTTCTACATGGTATAAAGCTAATTTGCTCTTGATCTGTGTTTTTCCGCTGCAAAACTAACTAGTCTTTTGTTTGATTTAGGGTTATCTTGTCTCGTAAGGGTTCTGTGCTTGAAGCTAGGGTTTCATCGGTGTTTTTCTTTTTCTGGTTTTATCGATTGAAGGCTGTGTTGGTCTTTGTAATTGATTGTGGTTACAAAGCAAACTGACCAGTTTGTTGGTGTGGATCTTGTCTTCTGATCTGTTTATATAACCCAAGAAGGTTATAAAACAGATCTCTGCTAAGGAAGGAGTTAAACGCTTCTGTAAGTTAGGGTTTAATTTCTTTGTTAGTATTGGTTTTGATTAGTTGATGTCGGGGTAGTCAGGACCGGTTATACGTGTTCTTTATCTGGTTTGTTTTGTTTCATATAGCTTATTTGGCTCCTGAGTTAAGACATGTCCAGGCACTTTGAGTGATGAACCTGGAATCTTGCCCCTGGCTCAGTTTCGCCTTAGGGTTTGTTGTGTGTAAGATCTTCTTGATCTTATCTGTCTGTGATCGTCTGTTGTATTGTGTTTGTTTGATATATTCTATATTGTGTCAATATGAGCGATGTTGTTGGTACCTCTGCTACTCTTATAAGTAAGCTCGATATAGGTGATCCCATGTTTCTTCACCCTAGTGATTCTAGTAATCTTACAATTGTCAGTATCAAACTTAAAGGGACTGAAAATTATAGGGTATGGTCTAGTGCTATGAAACTTGCCTTAGAGGTAAAAAATAAGTTTGGCTTTATAGATGGCAAATGTAAAAAACCTACTGATGATGCTGTGTTAAGTAGTCAATGGGATAGATGTAACTCAGTTGTGTTGACCTGGTTATTGAATTCTGTATCAGAGGAGTTGTATTTGGGTCAAGTTTTTTCTACTCTTGCTTCTGAGGTTTGGTCTGATTCAAAGGAAACTTATGACAAGGTAGATGGTTCTGTTGTATATGACTTATATAAACGTATTAATGGTATTTCTCAAAATGGAACATCTGTTTTTGAATATTATCATAAACTGAACACTATGTGGAAACAATTTGATTCCATGGTTCAGTTACCTACATGTTCATGTGATGCTGCAAAAGATTATAATGATTTTTCAGCTCTTATTAAATTGATGCAGTTTCTTATGGGCTTGGATAATGTATACCAGCCTGTAAGAACAAGTTTACTAACAAGAGAACCTCTACCTACTGTCAAAGTTGCCTTTTCTATTATTTCCAGAGAGGGGTCTCATAGAAATAATAGTGCTAACTCAAAAGTTCAAAATTGTTTCTTTTGTTTCAAAGTCTAATCACCAGTTTGACCCTAAGAAAAAATTGTTTAGAGGACCTAACCCAAATCTGAAATGTACTAATTGTAATATGCTAGGTCATACTGTGGACCGATGTTATGAATTAGTAGGTTATCCCCCAGGGTTTAAGAAAAGGTTGGTCAGGGTAGAAAAAACACTTAATAGTAGGTCAAATTTATCCTCTGGTTCTTCTTTGTCTCCCTTCTCTGCTGAACAGATTGCTAAACTTCTAAGCCTTGTGAGTGAGAAAACAAATTCTGATCCTCAAAGTTCTAATATGGGAGGTAAGTCTGATTGTGTGAATGGTGGTTTCATTTGTTGTTCTAGTAGTGTAAATTTTGGTTTTGACTTTAACTGGATTGTTGATTCAGGTGCTAATCAGCACATGGTTAATACTGATAAGAATATGTTTAATTGTACTGATGTATCTGAGTTTGAGTTGAGAGTTTCTCATCCTAATGGTACTAATGCTAAAGTGTCTAAGATTGGGAGCATTAAATTGGTTGATAGTGTTGTCTTAAATGATGTGTTTTATGTTCCTGAGTATGGTGTTAATTTGTTGTCTGTGTTCAAACTTGCCAAAGATAATAAAATTACTGTGGTATTTAATGAGAATACATGTGTGTTACAGGATTTGAAGTCAAAGAGAATCCTGGTGACTGGTAATCAGGATAATGGGCTGTATTTTGTTAATAAGAGTGGTAATTCTGTTAATCTGTCTTTTAATAGTATAAGTAACAGTAATCTTTGGCATAGTAGGCTAGGACACCCTGCAAGTCAAGTCCTAGCTGTTTTAAAAGATGACTTAGGTGTAAACAAAATTATTAATCAACCTTGTGAAATATGTCATAGGTCTAAACAGGTTAGAGAGTCCTTTCCTTTAAGTGATCATAGGATTTAACATGTTGGTGAGTTAATTCTTTTAGATGTTTGGGGTCCTTATAAGGTTATTAGTAGGGATGGTTATAGGTATTTTCTAACTGTAGTAGATGATTATTCCAGGTCTGTTTGGTGCTATTTGCTGAAAAATAAAACTGAAGTTTTTGATAACATACAAGCCTTTTATGAGTTAGTGTTGACTCAGTTTAAAAAAGGATTAAAGTTTTTCGAAGTGATAATGGTAGTGAGTTTGTTAATAGTCAAATGAATGTTTTTTTGTAAAAACAAAGGTATCCTTCACCAAACTACCTGTGCATATACACCACAACAAAATGGTATTGTTGAAAGAAAACACAGACATCTTTTAAATACTGCTAGGGCTCTCATGTTTCAGGGTGGTCTTCCTCTTTGTTTCTGGTCTGATTGTATTTTAACTGCTGTGTATTTGATAAACAGGCTTCCTTCATCTGTGTTGTTAGGTAAAAGTCCTTATGAACGTATGTTTGAATTTAAACCCTCATATTAGGAACTTTGGGTGTTTGTGTTTCAGCACTATCTTAGATGATTCAGATAAGTTTTCCTTTAATGCTGAAAAATGTGTTTTAATTGGTTACTCTAATACAAAAAAAGGTTATAAACTGTGGAGTTTAGATAATAAAAAAGAATTCTATTCTAGAGATGTAAATTTTTATGAAACTGTGTTTCCTTTTAAGTCTAAACAGTTAAGTAATCAAGAAGAAGTTGTGGTTGAAAATCTGAATCACTTGAATTTTTTTGATAGTCTTGAAATATTAACATCTTCTGTTCCTATTACTCCCAATGATGAAGAGGGGAATACGGGTTCTCATGAGCTTTCTTGTGATGATCAGCAGCCAGTCCCCTCTACATCTGCCACCGCTAGTAGTGTTGAAATAAGACAACATTCAGAAACTAGGGATGAGAGTAGTAGTGGAGGTGGATCTGGCAGGGCAGAGGTCACAGAAAGCTCAAATGATGAGAGTATCCCATCTGAGGGAAATCAATTTGAACTTAGAAAGTCTAGTAGAGATGTTAGGTTACCAAAAAGGTTTGAGAACTTTGTTATGAATAGCAGGACTAAGTTTGGCAGTGAAAAAGTTGTTAATTCTTCTTGTCTTTCTATTGATAATTTGTGCTTTGCTACCTCTCTGAATAAGACCATTGAACCTAGTAGTTTTGAGGAGGCTGCTGATGATCCTAGGTGGGTTGAGGCCATGAACAAGGAAATGGAAGCCTTGTTCAGGAATAATACCTGGGTCTTGGCTGATCTTCCTGTTAATAGGAAGGCCATAGGTTCTAAGTGGGTCTTTAAAGTCAAGTACAAATCTAATGGTGAAGTTGAGAGATTCAAAGCTAGGTTAGTAGCAAAGGGGTTTAATCAAAGAGAAGGCCTTGACTTTGGAGAGACCTTCTCTCCTGTGGTAAAAATGGTTACCATTAGATGTTTAATAACAATTGCTGTACAAAATAGTTGGCCAATGTACCAACTGGATGTTGATAATGCTTTTTTGTATGGGAAAATTGATGAGGATGTTTATATGAAACTTCCCCCAGGTTATTATTCAAATAATGAAACCAAAATGTGTAAGCTTGTTAAATCTTTGTATGGGCTTAAACAAGCCCCTAGAAAATGGAATGAAAAGTTAACAAGTGTGTTAATTGAAATTGGTTTTGTTCAGAGTAGGTGTGATCATTCTCTGTTTGTTTTATGTAAAAGCTCTGTGTTTATGGCGTTACTTGTGTATGTAGATGTTATCGTTGTTACTAAATCTGAGATTGATAGAGTAAAAAAATTGTTAAGTGATAGTTTTAAGATTAAGGATTTAGGAATTTTAAAGTATTTTCTCGGTATTGAAGTATTATATGATAAAAATAATGTGTGTCTAAGTCAGAGAAAATATTGCTTAGAGTTGTTATGTGAGTTTGAGTATTTGGGATGTAAACCAATAAGTACACCTATTGAACAAAGTTATCTTGTGACATCTGAAGTTGGAAAAAACCAACAGGACTTAAAAAATGTAACTGGCTTTCAAAAATTGATAGGCAAACTAATATACCTGTCTTTAACTAGACCAGATATTAGTTATGCTGTTCAATTTCTCAGCCAGTTCATGCATAAACCAGCTGGTGTTCACTTAAGTATTGCACTAAGATTACTAAGGTACTTAAAACAAAGTCCAGGTAAAGGGCTTTGGTTCACAAAATCTGACAAGTTAAACTTGTCAGGGTATGCAGATTCTGAATCGACAAAGTGTTTGTCCACCAGAAAATCTGTAACTGGGTTTTGTATCTTCTTAGGAGAATGTCTTGTTTCTTGGAAAAGCAAGAAACAAAGTACAGTCTCTAGATCAACTGCAGAAGCAGAGTATCGTGCAATGTGTTCTGCTACTTGTGAGTTGATATGGTTAAAAAACTTGTTAAAAGAATTAGATGTTGAGTGCCAGTTACCTGTTGATTTATACTGTCACAGTCAAGCTGCTATATCTATAGCAGCTAATCCTGTCTTTCACGAGAGGACAAAACACTTTGAGCTTGATTTACTTTTCTTAAGGGAAAAAGTTGTAAATGGAGTGATTAATACTGTTAAAGTTGATTCTGAGAATCAATTGGCAGATTTGTTTACAAAAGGTTTGAGATTTGTTCAACATCAAGAGTTTTGTAATAAAATTGGTCTGGTTGACATGTTCTCCCAATTGAATGAAGGGGGGATGTTAAAATAACTCATTCAGTTGGTATTATGTTTTTTATGTATGGTTATAATTCTGTTTGTGAGTTGTTGTCAGGTGTTGTTAAATGAAGGGCTTTCAAGTCAATTGAGGAAACTTAGTGGATCTGAATGAAAGGTTATTGTGGTCGTGATTAAAAGAAAAGAAGCTCAGGGGTGCAAAGTGGAACATAACAAATATCTGGGTATAAGTTGGTGGAGTTGTTCTGTTGGCGTAATACCGACTCAATTATCACTCTCAGTTTCACTCTCTTGTTTCTCTCTCTAGTTGTTAGGGTTTGAGATCTTGTTGATCTCTGTTTGAGAAGATCTGATTGAAGATCTGTTGTATTATCTGTATCGTTTCTATGTTTTGATCAACTGATAGTTCATCAGTTGATCTGTGTATTGTTGTTATCTGTTTCAGATCTTACTTTGGTAAGATCTAGGGTTTGGGGGTGTTTTTGGGTCGGATAATCAATAAAAGTTTTGGTCACCGTTTTTGTCGTTATTTTTGTTGTTTGATTCTTGTTGTTGTTGTTCATAGATCTGTATAATTGTTTGTATTACAAATTTATACAGGTAACATGTTATTATGGGAATACCATATTCGCTCATTATCTCTAAGATAAGGTCGTTGTTGTTGGTGATGGTGATCCAGTGTTATCAATATCATTTTAGCATAGTTAGATTTAGTCGAAACCATATAAGAAATTCTAATAAACATTTACTCTAGTTAGGAGACGTAGAGTATGTACTCACTCAAGATTGTTCTGATTTCGAGCATCGTGGGAAGGGTTTTAAGGGGTGAAGCCCTAGACCATGGTGGGTTTTAAAGGGGCACCGCCCCTTTACATGGTTCGGGGCAATGTCTTGATGGGATCCAACGGGCAACACCACTGGTGGCTATTAAAAAGTTGCATGTAAAATGATTATCGGTGTTAGATACAGATTAGTGACAAGTAAGCTTAGCAGGAAGTTGCTACTAAACACTAACAGACGAATCTTTTTTTGTAAATTACTACTGAGTAGTGGTCTTTATGTCTTTTGTTGTAAGTTACAACCGAGCAATGGTAACTTAGCTCGGTGGTAATTGTGCTCAATAGTAACAAGTAGTAGTAACCACTGCAGTATCATGTTGTCACTTGTTACTGACATAATTGATGACTGCAAGCAATTGCAACCGTCACTTGACTACATACGCTTTCATAAAGAGTTGCAACTTTTCATCTCAATTATTTGTGATGGTTCACCACTATATAAAGGACGTCACTTCTTTGTTTAACACATGAAATAAAAACTTTTTTTTACATAAAACAAAACCTTTGTAAAGAAAACTTTTTGTTTTATTCAACTATAATTTGTATACCCACAAAATACTTTAATATGAAAGTGAACTCAAAAATGTTTTAGAGAGTTATCTAGGTCTTATTAGAAATATGAAACCTACAATCGCTACAATAATCACATTAATGGCGCACAATGCCCGAAGTCCCGACACTTTGCCTATAAATACTCTCACTCTCTCTAGATATATTCTTCTTGCACGGCAAAGCTTGTTCACAAGGCCTATCCTCATGGCGAGACTAATTTTTTTTTGTCTCGGGTTTGGAGCTTCAAGCACAAAAGGAGCTCCTCCGATCAATACTCCAACCAGTGCTTTGTTTTGCAACAATTGTTATTTACTCTTAAAATTAAGACCTTTAAGAATAGATGAAAACTGAAATCAGTTTAATTGAATTATGACTTGGAGTCCAACTTATCTTAGTTGAACAGTGAGATGGAAATCATCCATTTTTATTATATATTTATTTATTGTCTTTTGCTATATTTAACTTGGAATGGATGTATATCTACTCATCTTGTCATAATGACTAGAGTCACTTATTGCTAACTACATTTATGTTTAGATCATAGCATTTTAGGTCATTTACATTCTGGATTAGCCACAAGTAAGTGTGGTAGGAAAAAGTAAGTGCAAATCTATGCAAGGATAACGATGTTTAGGGTTATAATCGATTCGACTTTTCTATGATAGGTTCCTAGAATCATGTAAACGATAGCATAAAATAAACTCATGATATTGACACAATGCACCTCTTGTTGCTTTTCAAACCAATACTGATGCAGATCCTCTTCAACAAGTAGGTCAGGTCAATAAACAAACAAACATTTAATCAAATAGTTGATGATAAAACAAACCACTCAGTAAAATATATAATTTATTCGTATAAGCAGTTCCACTGTTTAAGGGTACTAGTATTTGGATGTTCCCTGTTAAAAAGACATAAGTAGGATACTTATAATTCTCACCCATAGTTGTAACATCCATCCGGTCCTCATACCAACCACGAATATTTTTCCTGTTTTTGGTTACCAAGTGAAAACTTCCTAGGAGGTTACCAATCATGGATTGCTCTCATTCAAACACGCATCTATGTGGAGTTCTCCTCACATCTATAATCACTGCTCCCAAAACACGCCAATATGTGGTAGTTGAGGCAATCACGCATGTGGATTTACCTTAGGTGTCATAGTAGTATTCTTGATTATCATAAAGTCCAAACTGTAAATGAAATGAAATCAAAATGGCTGTCAACAAATTGAAAACTTATCTGACAAACATATACCTAATAAAAGACTTTATCATTTCTTTCTTTCTAGCTATTATAATAAGATTTATTTGTTTTAATATTTGATTTGTGTGGTCTACAAAGTTCTTCAATCTACATCAGTCACATAAACCATCAAGTCACTAGCTGGGCATGTTCTTAATTCAATGGTTGACATCGGAACAGGGTGGCCAACCAAGAATGGCAGGCTGCAAGTGAACATGCAAGGTAATTGTTTTCAGCCATTGATGTAATATCAGAATAATGACTCATATTTGACAAAATATAAACTAATATAAGGCGGTGATAACTGTAGCTGATTACATATATGTTCATGAATTTGTACGTCGAGTCGAATCTTGCATTTTTTTATAAGATGACATTATATTCTACCTAAAAAGGGATAAATTTTCTAACATGTTCTAAAACCTCAAGAACTAAAGTTGAAAGGTTAATGATCAATATTCTGTTGTCTCCTTACACCATAAACATAAAAGAGTTTATGGTGTATTATGCAATAGAATGGAACTTGAATAATTTTATCCAGGAAGAATATGTGACAGATGTACCGTCAAGTGTTCGGATTTTGGATTGTATATTCGAAACAGAGTAGGCAGGGTGAAGGGTTTTAGGGTGCTGGTCATCGGGTTTGGATGATGATGTCTGGTCATCGGGTTTGGTCATGATGACCGGCTTTTAAGGAAGTAATCGGGAAAAAAAGGGGAAGGGAAAAGAGGAAGATATTCAGAACCGAAGCTCTGATACCATAAAAGAGTTTATGGTGTATAATTCTTGATGATCTAATTTATGAAAGAGAGCCCTTTAAATAGGGAGAATTACAATGTCTGCCTATCTCTAATTTAGGAAACACAATCACAATAGAATTCCAATTGATCATCTATCTAAAGAATAATAAATCAAATATATAATAATATATATCGGCTAAGAAAACAGTCAACTAAAACAGGTAACCGCACATTACTAGCTCCAACTTAATGGAATTCCACTTTCTTAAAAGCTGAAAAATCTAACTAACATTAGTATTCAACAAAAACTCAGGCAAATTGATAATAAAGTAATCCTTGTAAAGTAAAGAGGCATAAATTCGGTAAGTGATACACATATAGAATAATCCTAGTATGCATACCGTGTGCTTTATCTGTGTTCCTTACATCTATCAGGCTTGAGTTTTAACAATAAAGCTTAAAACACATCTGTTGTTTAGTGGAGTCCATTTTTTCCTTATTTGCCTATAATTATAGCTAACTTATTGCAGCTCAAATGTACAATCATGGAAAGTGTATGCTTTAGAACACATGATGACAATTGTAATTGGTATAGTTGATATATTGTAATAATGTATTTATCTTACTAGTTACTGATAAAGAGACGTGTGTGCTTGAAATAAATCATGAGTTCAGTGGCCACTTTTATCTATTTTGCCTCCTCATGAGCACTAAAAGGTGGATCACAAGAATCAGTTTTCTTTTTCTGTCAATGATAGTAGATCAATAGATTAAGTTAGTGATCGCATAGTGACACAAGTCCAGTCCAACTAGAATCGTTTTACTAGGTGAGAGGATGTAACACCCTAGGTAAATCCCACATTTGTATATTGAAGAAGTATCATAATTCAAATACCACCAACACGTCTTGCACACATTAGTTGTAGATGAGTGGACATGACAGGGGACCTTTTGGGAAGTCTTGCGGGCAAAGCAAACAATATTGGGACCGCATATTACACTAGACATGTAGACCAAGTTTATTTGTGTAGAAAATCAACAAGTATATGAATAATTTCAAAGTTCAAATCTATAGCATGTTGCATGCACAAAATAGATGGTAATTGGGACAAAAGCAATTCCTAGCAGTTTCCCATGTTACACAAACCAACCCAACCACTTTGGCACTCATATATGGATTAAGTAATGATATTAGGACCTAAAAACTTGCTGGTCTTGACCTGATTCCAATTCCAAAGGTGGTATCAGATAACCTTTTTTGACTGATCCAATATAATGGCTTTAAATTCTATGCACGCGGGTGGTTTTTCGCTTCTCAAACTTTGTTCAGTCTTTCATCATGACGAATGAATTAGATTTTAGTTCCTTTATCTTTAGCCAACTTTATCCTTTATGACCTTGTTTGTTCATACTTTGACCAATCCACATTGTCTGTTTACACCTTTCTTTCTAAAACAGATTCCTTCACTTTATTCCTTCTATTGTATTGTTTAACCAAATTAGCTTAAAAGCACTAGCTAGTGATCACTTTTTTATGTATCAGATGTTGGGTTAGTCTCATCTATCTCCTATTATTGTCCATACTCGGTTCCATAAGGAATTGAATATGTACAAATTTTCAGTGATGACAATTTGTTATGCAAGAAATTTGTCCAACTGATCCACCTTTAATCAGAGGACATGAATCAAAGGGGAAGAGATAAAAGGTTAGGTAAATGAAATTAATGTTTGTAACTTTGTATGAGCTGTATAATGTTTGAAAAACAAAAGCCTTCACTAATCGTCACTTCTTTTATGTTAATAAAGAGCCTTTCTAAAGTTATTTACGGGCTATAGGAATTAAGAAGTTGTTCTGTTTCCCACATGGGATTTGTAATTTGTTCAAAAGAATTGGGCTTCAATAATGGGCGCCCAAGGGCCTTCTTGGGCCACGGTTTGAATAAGACCTTCTGAGTTATGCCTGTTATTGTGGCTTTGACCTCATTTATTTGGTATTATTCTTAAAAGGGTATCTAATAAGCCTCATAAAATTGTTGTGTCGGGTTGGACCGGCAAATAGGTCATCCAAACAGGCTGGTTGGGTTCGGGTCAGAGTGTGGTTTCCAGCAAACGGGTTAGGTCAAAACGAGCTGTTTTGAAAAAGTACTAATTTAGTTCGAATCAAAAAAGTTTCGGGGTTGGATTAAAAATAATTGTTTTATTAATAGAAAAAAAAGTCCCAAAAGGGCTTCACCCAGTATTTTTTTTTTTACGATAGGTGGTGATGGTGTGGTGATGTCGCAATGGTTTGGGTCGAGGTGACGACGGCAGCAGAGGTGGCGTGGGCAACAATGTCGGTGGTGGTGACAGTGGTCATAATGGTGATGGTGATGGTGAAGGTGTCGTAGCCACTAGTAGGGGCGGAAGGAGGGTGGTAGCGGCAGCTGTCAATGTGGTGATGGTGGTGACGGCAACGATGATGGTGGTGGTGGATGTGCCAATGATGGTGGTGAAGGTATTGTCAGCGCCACCACTAGTGGCGGTGGCCCATTTGGACCCTTTTAAATGTGACCCATTTAAACTTGTATTAAAAATGACCTATTTTGACATATATTAGTTGAGACAACCCAAATTGATATATTTTATAATTTGAGCTTACCCGAATTGTAACACTCGTTTTTGGGGCTGTTACGATTTATGAGGTTTAACATATTTAAGTAATTTATAATCCAATATTGTGTTTTGGTTTAGTTTAATCTATATCTATACCTATATTATATATATATATATATATATATATATATATATTGATATATCATAAAATAAACCTCTTATGGACATTGTCATTCATTGAGACTATAGCTTTTTTTTTCCTTTTCCCCTTAAAAGGTTGATTAAATACAATTTAATTGTTTCCAGATTTGTTATTGTTTTAAAATTTAAATATTAAATTTAGGTAGAATTTCGTTTGATCAATACTTTCTTTTAATTTTTTATTTAAACTTTAATATATAAATGTTTTACCTATCTTAAAACAATTCAATATGGCATATGTATATTTAAAAATATTATACATATCTATATCTTCTATTTTTATCTTTTATGTCTAATAAATAAAAATAATGAAAGACACGTGTCAGTTTTGTAAGCTACCTGAAATTTGGTTTTCTTGTCTCTTTCTCCTATTAAATATATGACATGTTATTTAGAATAAATACTTTTTAAATAGAATTTATTTAACCGGTGTAATACAAAGGTCTCTAACCTAATCTAAAATAAAATGGTAGTTGATGGGTCGACTATCACAGGGATGAGCTCGGTGGTTGGTACCGGTATCGAAAATAACCGGTATCATACCAGACCAGTACCAAAAATGTCAAAAGTCGATACTGAATCGGTGCAAAAATTATATCGGTTTGGGAAATTCGATACCCATACCGGTACCATTTGCTCATTCCAAAACTATCATTTAATTAATTGTCAACAAGGCTTTCAAGGGGATTTAGAAAGGGGCACAACAGTTGTCTAATCGGGCTTAGCTTGGAAGGGAAGTTAGGGTTAGCTCCCTAGATAAACTGGGCTCCTCCCCCAATGTGTGTTTTATATCTAGAAAAAGAAAAGAGAGTGGGAGAAGTCGAGAAAAGATTGAAAGAAAGGGACAAAAAGAAAGGGAGAGTAAGATTTAAGAGAGAGATAGGGTCAAGAGACTTGTGCGATCTAGCAAGGAAACCGAGGCAGTCATTTTCTTCGGTGATTGATCATGACGGTTCACGGGGTTAAAGCGGTGGGGCAAGACGGCCACAAGGTAACGAGAGTCAAGCCTAGCGTTTTGTGGTGCGAACGAGAGAATTGGAAATTTTATATGTTTTTAATAAATATTTTGAAGTAATTAAAAAAATATTCAGTGGATATTACTATAAAGCATTTATCTATAAGCTTGCAATAGTACGCAATTACCACTTTAAGTACATATTTCATGGTGAGTTTGGTGATGGGTGATGTGGCATTTTGGGCTATTCGACAGGGACATTAGAACATCCGAGGCTATAACTTTTATTAAAGTTACATTTTAATAAAGTTTTTATGTGTAATAGTTTAATAGTTTAAGGTATGTAATGGTTTTAAAAAGTATTATCTTCGGGTTCATGTGATGTATAACGCCAACTAAAGTGATGTGCCTTGGTATTGGGATGTCACACAAATATACGCATATGCAAATTTATTTATTTAAATCAACTCATTTTATGACGAACGGGTCATAATGGTCACCACTTGTTATTAAATTAAAAAAGTTACGAGAGAACATCCTTTTACCTTTATTATTGTTGATAAGGACCTAACTTTATAGTTGCAAAATTCACATTGGAGCAACTTAATAAATTCAAATGGACTTATTAGATAGCCATTTTTCCATGATCTTTGAAGCCCTACTTTTAATTTGAGTAAAGTATAATTTGTGTTCCGTTGATTTGGTGGTGGGTCAACTTGCGTTTCTCAACTCTTTTATTTTTGCCACCTGTAACACTCTGTGTCATTCCCATTATTTATCTGTAGACTCACCATTAACTGGGTGGTAAAACTACAACTCCCCCTCCCCCTCCCCCTCCCCTATCTCTCTCTCTTTCTCTCTCTCTCTCTCGCCACCCACCACCACCATCATAATCACCTGTCACCATCACAAATGAAAAACAATCATAAAACATTCAAGTCTTAAATCTGATCACCATATGTTAAACACCCATCACATAACATCAGCCCAAAAACACTTACAGGGAGAATTTGGAACCAAGACCTAGAAACTTAAATGAAAAACGATCAGGAGGAGCTATTCTAACACCTCATTCCAGAAAATCCCCAAACCCCATCATCATCCAGTTGTCTAGCATCAAAACAAAGTGTTCTGGGAAAAAATTTGGAGCATAGAGCCCCAATTCAATTGACATTCCATCAAATGATTGATAGAATCATTCAAATCCAAAGGATTCGATCAAACACAACCCCAAATGAGAGATTAAGACCAAAGAACATCGGGGAAATGCGAATAATAGAGTAGCAGTTATTAATTAAAAGATTTTTTTTAAAAGTATTTAATCCGAATAACAATTACTAATGCACATATGTATATGTCATATTTCTTGACAACACCTATACAATTTCTCTTTCATCTACACTACCATATGTAATAATTACCAATATTATACAATTTCCTTTCCATCTACACTACCATCCGTAATATATTGCCAATATGTATAATATTTCAAACAATGCACATGTGCATCACCAACCTTCATAACATACCAAACAAATCATAAACAGACAAATATAACCAAACCATCAACCACCAGATAAAATTAACCAAAATATGTATATGTGCATATGACAACATCATTTAACAAGGAAATTATAAAGTGATGCACATGTGCATCTCTTCCCAATTGCATCATTAAATTAAACAACCTTTTTTAACTCTTTGATTAACGATTACGTTATCATCCTCCATAACATCTGGTATTTTTTTTACCCTTTATTCCTTGATTTAATAACAAAAGTTACTTTCTTCACTTTTTTTAATTTATTGATCTACAATAATAAACAACTATAAGATAACCAAACATACAAACTTAATGTATATATGCATTAACATTAATTCTCTCATTACCATATAAACTATGCACTTGTGCATTGATATGAATGACCTTAATGCTTTTATAAAAATATTTATAATGGTTTTAATTTTATAAATTAAATCTGGATTTTGTATGGATGGACTAGATTAATCAACGACTAGATCGGTGACTCCACTTGTTACTTTAATCCCGTATATATTGTACTTATAACTTCATTTGAACAACCCAGTTTCTTAACTCAAATTCAAGGATTTCAAACGCACCATTGATAAGATTCTTCCCTCTATCAATGCAAATTGATAAAGGGGTTTTATTCCCCACCAAAACCGAGTAATATGCACGTAACCATTACCTGTATCGAGTGAGGATTAAAGGAGGATTCGTCGATGCAAATACCGTGCCCTAGAACTTCGTCATGATTTAGTCTTAGGGGAAAGATAAAAAGGATTGAAGGGAGAGAATGAAGGTGAAAAAGGATTGAAGTGAGGATTGAACGAAGGGTGCTCTGGGATATCTTGATTGTATAATATTACGGATGGTAATGTATTACGGATGGTAGTGTAGACGGAAGGGAAATTGTATGATATTGGTAATGTATTACGGATGGTAGTGTAGATGGAAGGGAAATTCTATAGGTGTTGTCAGGAAAATATGACATATGCACACTGGTTCTCACCCTAAAGTTGGTTCTCGCATAAATCTTACCCTATATATAGGGTAGGATGATTTATGAGAGAACCAGCTTTAAAGAAAGAACCTCGAGAACTACTGTGAACACAAACAAAATAAACTCAAAACAAACAATGAACCCTCCCACCCCACCACCACCCAACCACCCCCCCCCCCCTCACCCACAAAAAAAAAAACCTAAACCCCTCACCCGCATCTCTCTCCACCTAAACTAAATACTAAAAACTAAACCCAAACCTAAATGCGGAGAAAATTTAATTCCATTAAAGTCGTGACTTTTTATTAATAAAAAATTCAAAAAAATATTAATAAAAACTTACGATTTTAATGGAAAAAAATTTTAAAAAGAAATTTTGTATGTTTTTAAGCTCTTTAAGGTAGTTTTAGTTGTGTTCACAAGTGGTTCTCATGGTTCTCGCAATAAATGGTGGTTCCTAAATGATCCTCACCATATATATGTGTGTATTTTCCATTTATATATATATATATATATATATATATATATATATGACTCAAATTTATGTAACTTTTATATTAAAACTAGATAAAATTATAATAAGAACGACATAATAACGTATTGAAATTTATATAATATGATTTAAATTCGTATAAAATTACTATATCTTACATTTTACATTTTTAGTAGAATAATATTTCAATATTATTATTTTACTTTTATTAATAGTTTCTTTATTAGTTTACTTTTATTAATAGTTTCTTTATTAGTATATTTTTAATTATTATTTTTTCAAATTAATAGTTTCTTTATTAGTTTACATTTATTAATAGTTTTTTATTAGTTATTTTTTATTTATATTGTTTAAAAAATTATTATATCTTATGTTTTTGAGGTTGATGAACAATAGATTAATATTTCAATATTATTTTTTTTACTTTTATTCATATTTTTATTAATTTTTTAATCATATTATTTTAAAAATATTAAATTAGTTTTATTTGTTATTTTATTATTATAATAGTTTTGATTATATTTTGTTTTTTATTTATAGTTTTATTCGAATAAGTCAAATATAGTCAAACTTTACTGTAAGAAATTTGACCAATATCGTTTGAATAATATTGGTGTTGTTGCGGGTAGCGTATTCATTTTTATGGCTTTTCCAATGTGGCGGTATAAAGTTTGTTGAAGATGGAGTTGTATTTGCAATATATTATTTTTTTGGTACCGTAAGCTATAGCGAGTCCAGTATAGTAACTTTACAGTGATGAACTGAACCTGTACCAGCCGAACAACATCGCTATTGGTAACGAGGGTGTGGTTCGGCTACAAAGTCTATTTTTCCTACAAAGTGTACAAAGTCATAAAACACTACAATTTTAGCCATAAAACACACTCAAACCCCACCAATAACAGAGTGAAGATCACTAAAACACAATATCCAAACCCTAACGGTCCATAAAAACTTTAAACACACCATCGTAGAACTATGAATATAAAACACAACATGATAATTAGCATAAAACCCACAAATATGGCGTTTTTATTCTTCACTTTGTTATTTGTGGGTTTTAAGTGTGTTTTATGACCGAAATTATGGTGTCTTATGACATTGTACACTTTGTAGGAAAAATAGACTTTGAACCCAACTCCCACCCCGGCAACAATATTCATTTTTATTGTTTTCAATTGGCGTGTATATCCTCTTGCGCTTGTCTCTTTCGGAATAGAGGTTGCTATTCCAAATGCCGATACCATATTGAACCGACCCGATATCGATCGCAACCCGCTGCAAAGCGCGGGTAATCTCGCTAGTTTTATACAAATATAAAAAAGTAGATAACATTGTAACTGAAAAAAAAAGAAAGAAATAATTAAAAAAAAAAAAAGAATATCGAGATGTAAATGGGGAGTGAGATATGGGAGTTTTTTTAAAAAAGAGTTACATTTATAAAAAAATGATTATATGTTAAATTATAGGATTAGAAATAGAGAGCTTATTGTCAGTGCTCCAAAAACCTATAAATTATGGATTTCTAACTTACGTGTTTAACTATGCCTTTATTTAATATTTAGACTGTTAGTATTAACTTTTGAAATTTGACAATATGCATGTTAAATTAAACTCTTTTTATGAGAATTAGTCTGATTCGTTGGTTTTCTTATCCTACAAATCTTAAAAGTTTTATTTTATCTTAAGTAAAGTGTAATTTGCATTCTTGTAGATTAGGGACGGCATTAGTCTACATCTCCAGACGAAAGGTTTGAAAACTTGAGCCTTGCGGTTTGAAAAGGTGCTAAATGTTGAGTCCTTGCAGCCAACTCTATTAGTTTAAACTATTGAAATTACTATATTACCCTTTTAACCCGTTAGCCCGCGTCCTTATGGTTTCTAACATTTTATTCTTTAAGTCCCTGAGTTTAACAGTATTTTTCCAAATTCAAATACAACCTTTCAATATGCGTCCCTATGATATTTAATAGGTATCTAATTCTGTCCCTATGGTTTTATAAAGTATCAAAATCCCTATAAAATATACATTAGCATTTTGAAAGTTAGATTACATTAACATTTCATAATATTAACATCCCATAAAATTAACATTTCTAAATATATAATACATTAATCATTATGATTTATGGTTACATAAAAAGTTAGATAGTCCTACAAACACTTATATCAAAAGCTAGACTATCCAAACATCCGCTTGTATCTCCAATCAAAAGTATCATGACCACCCGAATGTGCACGACGAGATGGCTCAGGGTAACGCTAACCTTAATCCCAGCTACAAATGTTCAAATTAGTTGTATCAAGTTAAATTTTTCAAAATAACTACACTAATCAACAAGTATTAACCAAACAAAGTAAACTAATCAAATATTATAAACCAAAATAACTACGATAATCATGCTTATTGAACAAAATAACTACAGTAATCATAATTATAAACCAAAATAACTACACTAATTAAAATTATAAACAAAACCAAAATGACTAATTAAGTTTACTGTGTCACATCCTTAAAATCCATATGCAGAGTTTTACCACGAGGTGTGCAACTAACTAGAATCAAGCCACTAATCATGTTGAAACATGTATTAAAGTTAATTAAAATCATCACAATCAACACGATTCATGATTAAGATTTAAATGTCCAAAACATAGTTTAAATCAACACCGGAAGCTAAACATAAAATCCAAACATAAGTTAAAAACTACATTGTTTAATAAAATTTAAAGCCAATAGTTTAATGCCAGCCACAACACCCTAAATGTTGCAAGCTCCCATGTTGTACCTAGCGTCCTACAAAGCATGCTAAAGTGTATCAACCAAGGTTGGTGGGTTCACAGTTTCAGTTTTAAAATAAGGTAAGTTTCAAATACATTAGTTTATTATAAACATGTCATGGGTAACTAACTCACGGTTAAACCACTAAACTGTGTAGTACCGAATACTTAACTTTAGTAAGTTGTTGTGCCCCATATCAATGTCTATCGTCATTGATATAAAGTCAAGGTCAAAAGTTCACGGCTAGCTCCCAGCATGGTGTGAGGTTTGTCGAACCTAATAGCACTATTAACTAGTATCTCGTTTGCCAAACCCAGCAACTAATCGGTATAATGTGTATGGACTTATCAGATAGAGTTTCGTTTAGTACGCTAAAGACATGAGATGTAAACTACGGTCACATACTTGCACAACAGAATACGGGTTGTTGGAAATCGGTTATTTTCGGACCACATGTTCCGATGGTGTTGAGTGTCGAAGACCCAAAAGTTTAAGTTCCAAAGAGTTCTGAACATTACTCTTAGCAAGATTTTCAGAAAATTGAGCTAGATGCAAAGGCATTAAGTATCGTGGCAACTGCTTTGCCTAATGATATCTATGTTGGCCTGTTGCACTGCAATAGTGCAAGGAGTTATGGGATGCTCTGAAAGAACAATTTGGTGGCACTGAAGAGGTTATGGAAAATAACATAGAAGTTTTGAACAAACAGTATGAAACATTTTGTGATGTGAAAGGAGAATCATTAACTCAACAATTTGAAAGGATTAGTTGTCTCATTAGTGATTTAAAACTAGTAGATGTTAATTTTGCAAATTCTACTTTGAATAGCCGATTTCTTAGATCACTACCAGATAAATGGGACACTATTGCCTTTGAAATCATAAGTTCTGTTGGGTTTAAAGAGATGAGTTTGACTCAGCTTCGTGACAGGCATCTCACTTATGAGAGAGAGCTTAACCAGAAAAATAAGCTACAAGAGTCAGAAAAAGTGGCTGATGACTATGCTTTTGGTAGTATAGCACTTTTTTGGTCAAGAAGAAACCTCTTGTAGTAGCAAGAATAGAGTTTTGATCATATTATTGACATAACATCTGGTGGGAATTTCAACTCTGATTCTTGCTCACCCAACTTTGCTTTTGCAGCAAGTGGAGAAACCCAAGTTTCTGACAACTTATCCTTTGAACTTAATGATCTTTAACATTTTGATCCAACTGATTTAGACGAAATGGACATATTGGCATTGCTGGGTGTTAGGATCAGCAAGTTCTATAAAAGAACTGGTAGAAAATTCCAAGGGTTGCATGGAGGGTTAAATGTTGGGTTGGATAAGTCAAAGATGTTTCAGAGGAGGTAGTGTTAAATTCTAATGATGTTTGTGAAAATGTTATGGTAGATGTTTCAGAAGAGAAGGTTGGTGAAGAAACTGTTATCTCAGTGTCAGACCCACGGGAAACTAGTGTTTGTGAAGGAGAATGTGATTGTGCCATGATGGTTGTTGCTAAGGTATCACCTCAGGTTCTTAAAGACCTATGTTCAGACAATATCTTGCAACGTCGGATGGGTCACATATTTGCACAACAGAACACGGGTTGCTGGAAATCGGTTATCTTCGGACCACATATTCCAATGGTACCGAGTACCGAATACCCAAAAGTTCAAGTTCCAAAGAGTCCTAAACATTACTCCGAGCAAGATTTTCTTAAAATTGAGCTAGATGCAACGACATTCAGCATCGTGGCAACTGCTTTCCTAATTATATCTATGCTGGCTTGTTGCATTGTAACAGTGCAAAGGAGTTATGGGATGCTCTGAAAGAACAATTTGGTGGGAATGAAAAGGTTATTGAAAATAACAGAGAAGTTTTGAACCAACAGAATGAAACATTTTGTCATGTGAAAGGAAAATCATTAACTCAACAATTTGAAAGCTTTAGTTGTCTAGTTAGTGAGCTAAAACTGGTAGATGTTAATTTTGCAAATTCTACTTTGAATAGCCGATTTCTTAGATCACTACCAGATAAATGGGACACTATTGCCTCTGTAACCAGAAATTATGTTGGGTTTAAAGAGATGAGTTTGACTCAGTTTTATGGTAGGCTTCTCACTTATGAGAGAGAGCTTAACTAGAAAAAGAAGCTACAAGAGTCAAAAAAAAAGTGGCTGATGACTATGCTTTAGGTAGTACAGCACTTTTTGCTCAAGAATAAACCTCTAGTAGTAGCAAGAAACAGAGTTTTGATCATTTTATTGACATAACATCTTGTGGAAATTTTAACTCTGATTCTTGCTCACCCAATTTTGCTTTTGCTGCAAATAGGGAAAACCAAGTTTCTGACAACTTATCCTTTGAACTAAATGATTTTCAACATTTTGATCAAACTGATTTAGAAGAAATGGGCATATTACACCAACTGGCATTGCTGAGTGTTAGGAGCAGCAAGTTCTATAAAAGAACTGGTAGAAAATTTCCAGGGTTACATGGAGGGTTAAAAGTTGGGTTGGGTAAGTCAAAGATTAAATGCTACAAGTGTGACAGGCTAGGTCATTTTTCTAGAGAGTTTAGGAGTCAAACAAATGGTCGAATTATCACACACCTAAGTCCTAGACCTCAAAACACTGTCCAATATTCTCAATATGCCCCTAGTCCTCATATGCAAAACACTGCTCATTTTGCACACCATGTAACCGCTATTCCAGTTCAGTATGTCCAAACCACTGTTCCTCAGATACAGGTGGTTCAAGCCCCAAGTCCTCAGGTTCAAGTGTAACCTTCACCACAAGTTACACAAACCTCTACTCCTGAAGATACCAGTCAACGGAGCTTCTTTACACAAGGCTTTGTTGATTAGAGTATCTTACCTGAAGAACCGACTGATGAAAATTTTGCTCTAGTTGAAGATACTAAAAAGAAACATGATGATTTTTGTTTCATGGCACTAGACACTATACTTGAAGGGGGTGAGTCTGAGTAAGTAGTGTTAAAATCTAATGATGTTTGTGATAGTGTTGTGGCAGATGTTTTAGATGAGAAGGTTGGTAAAGAAACTGTGATCTCAGTGTCAGACCTATGGGAAACCAGTGTTTGTGAAGGAAAATGTGACTGTCCCATGATGGCTGCTACTAAGGTATCACCTCAGGTCCTTAAAGACCTATGTTCAGACAAGTGTATTATTGTTTTTGCTAACATAAAAGAGGTAAATGAAAACCTTAGAAACAAAATTTTAGATGATGAAATTTAGTTTGAAAAAGTTGCAAAAGAGTTAAAATCAAAACTGTTTGAAAAAGAGTCTGAAATCAGTAGCCTCAAACATGAGTCTAGCATAACCAAGGATCAACTCCAAACTATGATAGAAAAATATCAAAGTTGTAGAAAGGATCTTGAATCTACCCAAATTACTTGTGAAAAGTGGGAAGAATCCTACAAAGGTTATGAGCTAATGTTAGAATCACAAATCAAAAGCAACGTAAAATTTGGTGTAGGTTTTAGAAAACATGATCAAGTTTCCCAAAACACTGCTGTAAATGATTGTGAGGTGGTTGAAATTATTCCAACAAGTTTGGCTGGTCAAGAAATTAAAGTCACTTAACCAAATGGTAAGAAAATTGTTTTAGAAAGACCAGCATGATCCTCAACTTTTCAGGAAATTGAAAAATATCAATTCAAACCTACCTGATCATATGAGTGTGACATTTTGACAACTTTAAGCCAATGTATTTTTCAACCACTGAAGGTGTAAAGGCACCTTAAGTCAAGATCATTCCCTTAAAAGATCTTCCAGCAGATGTTACAACATCTACTGACAAAAGGTCAGAAAAAGGGAAGAAAAGAGATAAAATATCAAACTTGTTTTGTGATTTTTGTGAAAAGAAAAATCATGTCACTAAAATATGATTTCTTTTAAAATTCTATGATACAAACAAAACAAGTGTGATCATTGATTCACCAAATTGCAACATTTGTGGCAGAACAAACCACAAAATTCAAGGGTGTGTTTATCTCAAAAATTTTGATGTCAAAAGAAATGAGTATAAATCTAAAACACATGAGAGTTCAAGAAAAGAAAAGACTCAACAGACTTTTGTCCCTATCCAAACATCTGTTACCAAACAATTGAATATAACCTTTGCTCCCAGAAAGGTTCAGGTAACAGATGCACCACCAGCAAATAAATTTCCAAAATGATATGGCCAACCTGCTTACAAGAATGTACCACTTGACAATGAGGTCTACAAAAGACCATCTAAACCAAGAGTTAACAGACACCTCATGGTATTGATCATTTAATAGGAAATGGTTCCTAGTAGATGTTATCAAAATCTGTTCAAACCACTGATCATATTCCTGGACTTGAGGCTGGAATGTCTGTGACCTCATCCCAAGCAATCCTGGCTTTGGAAACTCACCTAAACTAATTGTTTACTAATGTGCAGGGAGCTTCTACTTGCCTTGATAGTTTATGGTATGTCGATAGTGGAGGCTCCAAGCACATGAAGGATATAGAGCCCTACTCAAAAAAATCATGGCACATGGAGGGGGTGATATATCTTTTGGTAACAATTCAAAAGGGAAAGTGTTAAGGTCAGGGACAGTCCAGGCTGGGAACCTCAAGTTTGAACATGTTAATCTTATTGACAATCTGAAATTTAATCTTTTTAGTATATCTCAAATGAGTAATAAAGGCTATGGGACATTCTTCACTAAGAAAGCTTGTTAGATTGTTGAGCCAGAAGTGGTTAAAAAGATTGATCAAATCATAGCTGAGAGCAAAGCACAACTTGTTGCTCACAGAAGTGGCAATGTTTATATGGCTGATATATTGAAAGATGATCCAATATTCAATGCATGTCTGTTCTCAGTTGCTTCTAACAAAGAGACAGAACTATGGCATAGAAGACTTGGTCACACAAATCTTAAAACTATCATCACGCTCTCAAAACAAGGTCTTGT
The DNA here is from genome assembly GCA_947069175.1 of Scalesia atractyloides. Taxonomy (NCBI): domain Eukaryota; kingdom Viridiplantae; phylum Streptophyta; class Magnoliopsida; order Asterales; family Asteraceae; genus Scalesia; species Scalesia atractyloides. The sequence continues at coordinate 63,248,992 of CAMTDV010000007.1, read as the reverse complement.
AAGAGGTCTTCCACCAAACAATTCACCTGCGATGAACATTGTGTTTCCTGTTTAAAAGGTAAACCACATAAAAGTTCATACAAATCAATTGAAGAGTCCAAAACAAGTCAGTGTCTGCAATTGCTGCATATGGACTTGTTTAGCCTTGTAAAAATCATGAGTCTTAAAAATAAGAGATACTGTCTTGTCATAGTTGATGATTTTTCAAGGTTTACATGGACCTATTTCATGCACTCCAAAGATGAGACAGCAAGTATTTTGCAAAATTTTGTAAAACAAGTTGAAAAGCAATTTGACCTGCAAGTAAAAGTCTTTAGGAGTGACAATGGGACAGAGTTTAAAAATAAAGAGTTGGATGATTTCTGTGTGTTAAAATGGATTGTTAGGCAATACAGCATCCCAAGGACACCAGAACAAAATGGGGTGGTTGAAAGGAAAAATAGAATTTTGATTGAAGCTGCTAGAACAATGCTTGCAGACTCAGGATTACCCTTGTCTTTTTTAGCAGAGGCTGTAAACACTGCTTGCTATGTACAGAACTGAGTTTTAATTAACCCCAGGCATCAAAAGACTGTTTATGAAATTTTGTACAAAAGCAAACCTCTGATCTCAGATTTTAAAATCTTTGGCTGCCCATGTTTCATTCTAAACTTAAAAGATTCAATTTCAAGATTTGCAGCCAAAGTAGATTGTGGTTATAGTCTGGGATACTCAACCACTGCTAAAGCCTACAGAGTCTTTAATTCAAGAACTAGGTGTGTGGAAGAGACCTTGAATGTAAAGTTCAATGAACTTTCTTCATTAAAATCCCAGCAAATCCTGTTGAACTGTTTGATTTAGATAAATTTACATTTGAAGATGTGTCTATCAAGACTAACAATGCAGGTACACCACAGTCTTCACATCAAGATTACGGATATGACATTGTGATTCCACAATACAAAGTCATTTAATCCACCAGAGAAACAGATGTTACTAACAACTGTCAAAACTCTACTACTGCTGGATCAACAGTTGTTGATCCTCAAACCTCTGCCATCTCATCTAGTCAAACCCCTGTTGACTAAAGTCCATTCTCTATGAACAAAAGTCAACCATCTTTACCCCTATTCCACCTATACCTCCACCTCCATTCCAAACAGATGTTGGCTCTTTAAAATTGCCAACAGATGTTAGCTCAAATTATTCCCATCTACAGCCTTCACCTCAAAATGTTATTGTTCCATATAAGGGAGATCTAATCTACCTTAAAAACCATCCATCTGATCAACTTATTGGCAACATCAATGAAGGGGTTCTCACAAGAAGTCAATCTCAAAACATTTATCCTTTTGATGGTTTTCTATCACTCACACAACATGTCAAGTACCAAGAGGCACTAAAAGACAACAGTTGGGTAGAGGCTATGCAAGAAGAGCTCCTACAGTTCAAAAGACAACAAATATGGGAACTTGTATCATTGCCTCAGGATGTATGTCCTATAGGCACAAAATTTGGTCTTCAAGAACAAAACATAAAGGGCATTGTTGTCAAAAACAAAGCTAGGCTTGTGGTTCAAGACTATAGACAAGAAAAAGGCATTGATTATGATGAAACTTTTGCTCCTGTTGCAAGACCGGAGGCCATAAGATTGTTTTTAGCCTTTGCTGCTAACCACAACATCAAGGTGTATCTAATGGATATGAATGTGCATTCCTATAGGGCAAGATCAAGGAAGAGGTATATGTATGCCAACCCCCTGGTTTTGAAGATGCTTTTTATCCAGATCATGTTTACAAGCTAAACAAAGCTTTATATGGCTTGAAACAAGCACCTAGAACCTGGTATGAAACTCTTTCCACCTTTCTCTTATCCATAGGCTTTACAAAAGGTAAAATTGATAAAACTTTGTTTTAAAATGGAGAGGAAAGGATTTGATGCTTGTCTAAATTATGTGGGTGGCATAATTTTTGGATCCACAAGCAATACTATGTGTGAAGAGTTTAGAGAACTCATGACAGCATGTCACACCCCGGATTTCCAACCCGAAATCCATACACCGGTGGGCCCGGGTGGGGAGTATCGTGACATAAGTTGATAACATCATTGTCAATTAAACATAGCACAGCGGAAGTCTTGGAGTAAAATTACTATTACAAACCGAATGTTCAAAATAAAAGAATATACAGGCTCGTAATAGAAGATCCACAGGCGGTTCATAAAATGTACAAGAACGAATATAAAACAGACTTTAGGCAGATCTAAGGATTTGCAAGATCCTCTTATTCACTACCAAGCAGCTTCCGGCCTATTTCGTATTGTACCTGCAGTTTAGTCTATGGACGATACGTCAGCTTACGTTGGTAAATACACCCAACTGACTCATTTTGAAAACTTTAAAATGATTTTTAAGTGCAAAACGGCACAAAATCTTTTATTAACTTGGGAAAGTTGACCTTGCAACCTTGTATCAGATTCACATGTTTGCCGATACATACAGGGCCCAGTACAGAAACCGAGACATGATTAAATACACACCACTCAGGACTCACGAAGGAGTCATCCCCAACGTCTTGAGAATATTGCATATGAGCATCAAAAGGTGTATGCCTACACCCCATGCTAAGGTCGTGGCCAATAACTAATGTATTGAGCCGAGGATATCCAGGACACGGTAATTTAACCCACGATGTTTAAGTTATCAAACAAAACTGATTAAAATGGAATATGCGGGTTTACTAACCACAAACGGGCATTCGATTGACCCCATTTCGGACCAAGCGGTAATAGTTTACCGTATCCCAAGCCCATATAGGGAAATAAGTCGAGAGTATTTACCTGAGCTAATCTTCTTCTTTTATTTTTAAATAACTCAGCCGTGTACAAAAGTACCAAGTGCATATAGCATTTTCCAAGAAGGCTCTAGTCTGGATTATGGCATAAGCTAGCCAATTAAATACTAACGGTCTTATAAACCGAATAGTGTACATGATCATTACGTATAACGCTTGATTAAACGATGTTCGGATAGAATGTACTTTAATCCCAACAAGTTCCTTGACTTGTATAATATGGGTAAACTATAAACATTCTGGATTTTGAAACTTAAATGACAAGGTTAAACCCGTTTCGGTTAATTTTCGTAAAATAGTTACATATACTTAACCGAGCGCATATTAGTGATATTGGGTAACCGGATAAGTCATTGAGAAGTTCTGTATGCCATTATACTTTAAATAAGTTAAAATATCAGTGAGATATTAACTTGTATGCCCGTTATGGTTTTAAAACGAAACTATGCCTCATAAGGGCATTTCGGTAATTATATAAAGTATAAAAGGAACTTGAACATATTTTAAGTTTATAATCATGAGTATTCTGGAAAATATTTTATTTATGATATAATATCGGTAGGATACCAATTATATGTGTAATTTACCTTTTATGACCAAACTATGCACCGAAGGGGTATTTTGGTCATTTTACACATAGTTTATAAATTAGTTGGGATTTTGAGTTTATAATATGTACTTACTGTAAATATGTTTAAAATAAGTTTTAAAATCAATAGGTATCAAGTCTTGTCAATAATATGGTTTAAACCATAATATGCGCCGAAACGGCGCATATGTCGTAAAATGACGTCTTATGCGATGTTTAATGAAAACTGGCATTAGGGTCAGATTAAAATGTTCAAAATATATTTTTTAATATAACATATCAGTAGGTAGTTGATTACTTTGAAAAGATTCGATTAAAACTATTTTATGAGCCACAATGGCTAAAACTGTCATTTATCGACATAGTTTAAGGACTTGCTTGAAAACTCAGTTTATAACTTGGTTTTACATCCCAAATAATCCTACTCATAATATTACATCAGTAGGAAACTCATTTTCAAGTTCATTACCATTTAAAACCTTGTTTTATGCAAAAATGGCATTTTAGTAAAAATGGCATAATTATGGAACTTACGCATAAACTTAGATTCTGATTATGATCATGTAATATAACCTCAGAGGGTTATGCTACATTATATTATGATCATAATGCAACTTTAGATCAGTAGGTAACTAATCTAAATCGAGTCAGAATTGAAAGTCAAAGCAGAAGTCAAACTTTGCGACTTTCGGTTGCGAACCGACTCTATAACTGAAATTGACGAGCCAAACATGTTCTTACATGTTCTAATAATTATTACCAACTTGTTTAAGTGTCAAAACAGGTTTCATAACATATATAAGATCAATTTATGATTTTTCCGAAAAATGGCCTGTTTGACTTTCTAATATCATAACTTTGACCCATCAATTGGTCTAGCAAACATGATCTTCAGGAGGTGCCCTTTACATGGATTAACACCTACCTTATTAAGATTACTTAGCCATGTTCATTTCGAACAATGGCTGGACCATAATGGTCTTAACCGAAAGTCAAAGCGTTTTCTGAAAAACGCTTGACTTTTGTCTATAAAAGCCTATAAACAAAAATGCACAAAGAAGGAACACTTACTAGTGATTCCTAGATGCAAAAGAACTATGTTGGATTGCTCCTTTTAGATAGGAACTTCCAGAGGACGGAGAAGAGTATTAATAAGAAAGGTGCAAGTTGGAATGAAGCACTTGAACACCTGTTTATAGTTGGAGAGCTCAAAGGAGGTGAAGCTAGGTGTTTAGGGGTGTAAGAAGAAGCTTACAAGTGTCCAAAATGTGGCATAGCAGTTTGGAGAAGCCATGGTTTTGAATTAATGGTTTTGGAGTTTTGTTTGGAAGCCAAGCAAAACTTTCTGTTGCAGACCCTTTCTCGCGCCCCGCGAGAGACCCAGGCTTGGTCTCTCGCAGCCCGCGACCGCCCCTTGGCCCGTTTCAAAGTTTGACACTTTTAACCCCTTAACTTATTAAAGCTTATAAAAAAACCTTTTTAAACACCTTTGTGGCACTTTTAGCCCTCCGTAGCCAATACTTGGCATACCCGGGATTATGCCCGGACATTGTCGAGCTCTCGGTTCGTTTAAAAGGTCACTCAGAGGTATAAATTAACATGTTGACACTTTTAATCTCTCCAATATCCAACTTTCAAATATTATTGGATTTAATCACTCCCGTCCAACAAACAGGACATATGAGAGTTAGGACTACGTAAAGGATCACTCAGAGGATTTAGTATAAGCATGTTGATTCCGATGTCACTCAGAGGCTAGGCATGTTGACACAACGGTCACTATGAGGCCAAATTTCAAGCATGTTGACATATCAGTCACTCAGAGGCTAATGATTTAAGCATGTTGACATATCAGTCACTTAGAGGATGTTATCTATGCATGTTGACATCGGTTCGTCACTCAGAGGCTCAATTTGAGCATGTTGACGTCTTTAGTCCTTATTGGTCTTTAATAGACTATATTTAAAAATACAACATGTGTCACTATATTATTGGACACAATTTTACAGGGTGTTACACAGCAGAGTTTGAAGTGTTATGGATGAACTCCATTGCTTTCTTGGTCTTCAAGTTAAGTAATTGCAAAATAGTACTTTCATTCATCAAAGTAAGTATGTCAAAGAACTACTTACCAAATTTGATATGAATGATTGTAAACCATGTAGTACACCCATGGCTACATCTAAGCTGGTCACTGTTGATGACAAAGATGACTTAGTTGATCTACTTTTTATAGAAGCATGATTGGGTCTTTATTGTACCTAACTACATCTAGGCCAGATATCATGTTTGCTACATGTGTCTATGCCAGATCCCAATCAGCACCAAGGAAGTCAAATCTTATTGCTGTGAAAAGGATATTCGGATACATAAAAGATGCTCCCACACTTGGTATCTAGTATCCTGCTAATGGGAATATTGAGCTTTCAGGTTATTTAGATAGTGATTTTGCTAGATGCCATGCCACAAGGAAGTCAACTTCAGGAGGTTGTCAATTTCTAGGCAATTGCTTAGTTTCTTGGCAAAGCAAAAAGCAAGCTGCAGTTTCAACATCAACAGCTGAGGCTGAGTATATTGTTGCTGCAAGTTGCACTGCTCAACTCCTATAGCTTCAAAATCAACTGCTAGATTTTGGTGTAACTGCTCTAAAGACTCCTCTCATGTTAGATAGTCAAGAAGCTGAAAACATCATTAAAAATCCAGTCTCACATTCAACAACCAAGCACATTGACATTAGGCATCACGTTGTGAGGGATTGCTATGAAAAAGGTTTAATTTCTCTGCATTATGTTCCAACTAAGGATCAGCTAGCAGATGTTCTAACAAAGGCTTTAGATACATCTACTTTTGAAAGTTTGATCTCTAGAATTGGTATGCTTAACATGGATTAAAAGCATAATTTTTGTTTTCCATGAATAAAAAGTATTAAAATGTTTTCAGAAAATCAAAAATTCATCATTAACAATGCTAAAATTGAAAATTTCAATAATCCTAAAAGTCTGGTTTAAACCACTGTTTCTCTAAAACCTCTGTTTGGCTTAAATGTTAATCTACTGATAAATGTACCCTCTGTTATCCTGTCCACTGTTCTCATCCACTGTTTAGGCTAAACCACTCTTTTGTCTTGTCACTTATGTCTATCCTCTGATAGAATAACATCACCACTGTTCTCAACCACTGCTGGTATCCAGCAGCGGTTACCTTAACAACTGTCATCCATTGTCCATCAGAGGTTACACGTGGACAGATGATTAGGCATCAGATCTTTGAAACCGCTGCCACGTCAGTATTCACTTTTCCCTGTATATCTCATTGTTCCATCCAAACAGAGTTTTTACTTACCGTCTCGAATTCAAAATTCTCAAAAGCGGTTTCCAATACTCTCGTCTTCTTCATTACTTCTCACTTGCATCTCTGACCATGGCTCTTAACACCACACTCCCACATAACTACCTCCCCACATTCGAGAAAACCGACAATAATACTTCATTCCATCTAATAATCGATGTACTCACATCCTCAAAATACAAAGACATCATGCTTGCAAACGCACTGATTTATGTGGATACACTCCGACAGTTCTAGGCAAATGCTAAAATTGAAATTCAAAAGAAGAAGTCGTGTGCTATCACTTCCAAGGTCGGAGAAACCCTTGTCCAAATTTCCCCATCCTCAATTTTCACAACTTTTGGTCTAAATGACCTAGAAGGTAACACTTCTTTTGGCAAGCAGGAATTACATGTTGAGTTTATAGATTGTAGGTATGAGGGTCAGTTAACTAGTGTTACCATTTACAAACCAAACTTTCCTGCTGAAATGAGATATTTTTTTCATACCTTACTCACATGTCTTTCAGCAAAGACCACCTCATTTAACGAGACAATTTCTAGGATATGCTATTTTGATAAAATCTGATTTCAATCTAACCCATGTGTTGCTTATAGACTTGGTGGCAAATTTTAATAAAATCACAAAAAAGGCTTTTCTTTTGTATCCTAGGCTTTTGGGCTATTATCTACAAAAACAACTTCCAAAAAAAGATTTTAAACAAGGAGTTGTTTTTAGATGAAAAGTCTTACTACTGAAACCTTTAAAAGAATAAAAAAATATGGAGTCAAAGGTTTCCAAAACAAAAGCAAAAGGAGTTGTTTTTGGATGAGTCCACATCTCAAGCTCAAACCTCTGTTGTTGATCCTACTGCTCCTGGTGATCATGACACCACAACCGGTGTCGTGAAACTCACACCAGAAAAATCCAAAAAGAAACCATCCAAATCCAAAAAGCCCACCAGTACCAAAATTCATAAAAATGCACCTCTAGAAGATGAAATCCTAGAGGATAACCTTATGGTATCACCAAATCCACTTGAAACCACTATTGTTACTTCCTCGCAACAGTTGGATAGATCTCCACCAGCAAGCCAAACTCCTCCTGCTTCCTCTCAATCACCTGTTCATGAGAGTTCACCCCCACATACCTCTGTTTCGTGCAATTGAGATAACTCAGACAAAAAACAGTTCCTCTCAATCACCTGTTCATGAGAGTTCACCTCCACATGTACTGAATCTGAGCCAAATCTCTTTCTAACTCAGAAACAGCTGAGTAGGCTACACCCATGAGTTACAAGTAACTTTTGGTGGTAATTTAAGTGAAGCAGCTACTACAACTGATGACACAACAGTGTTTCAGTTGGACAGTGTTTACATACATCAGACTTCCTTAAAGGCAACAACTGTTGAGGCTACAACTGTAACCTCTACTCCAGTTGGAAGTCCCAGTACCAAGAAAAAGGGGCATTTGGTTCTGATAACATGGAGATTCCTCATGTTGATGATCCAAATACAGCTACCTCTGGTAGGAATTCGATGATCCTATTAAATTAGGTGATGAATTGAGATACAAAGAATTGACTGAGAGAATGACATCAATGGAGTCTTCAATCACTGAAATGAAAGATATGATGAAGTAGATGCTACAAAATTCTCAAAGCCAACCATCAACACAGCAAATTACCAATAAGCTATGGAATTTGGCTGACATCCACCATGAAACTCACATGAAACTAATCAGAAACATGGATGAGGCCAGATACAAAGATACTCAAGCTGAAATCAAGGCCATTAAAGAACATTTGGTAAACACTACTGGCTCTGTCCCTACAACAGTCCTTCAAGATGAAATAGAGGATGATTCCAAAAAGGGGAGAGTGATAAACTGAGAAAGTTGCAACCAGATTCAAAGGTACAACAAAAGCCAGGGTCTGCTACAACCACTGCTGCAAACCAAGGGATTGATGAGACCTTGAACAAACAAGCAGAAGAGATTCTGAAGAAAAGTAGAAAAGGCAAGATACACTAGAAAGCAAAGCTTCCAAATTCATTGAATATGAACAGGCTAAGCAAATGGAAAAGGAAGATATTGGCACTTCAAAAAGAATGTCAACAAGAAATGTCAGACAACCAACAACCACCTCTTCTAAAACCACTGCCATGCCTACAACAAGTGTATCCTCTACTCCAATAAAAACTAAACCAACACCACCACCTCAAAAGAAACAAAAACCCTCACCTAAGAAATCATCTCCACCACCAACAGATGTTGGTACAACAAATGTACCAACAGATGTTGTATCTCCACCATCAAACCAACCAACAAATGTTGTTACATTAAATGTATCAACCGATGTTACCTCAACCTCTGTCATGATCACATTTCCTACTTTAACCCAGCCCTTATCCACACCACCAAGAATTCCAACACGACCACATTCTCCTCAAATCAAATTCCAACGAAAAAGGAAAACTTCTGTTGTTGAAGATGATGATGAAGGGATTCCATCACCAATTCCTTTGTCATCAAAACCTATCACTTCATCACCATCCTCATCACCTTCATACAAAACCACTTCACTTCTGACCATTTATCAACCACCATCCATAATACCTTTTGCTACCAAATATCCTCTGGAACTGATGGTTGTGAGGAAAGAAATTGAATCATTCTTCACAACCAGAGGATATCTCAAAACTAGACTTTCCATCTCTCTTTGGTTACAGAAAGCCGAGAACTTTAGATGAATATCTAAAGTTGAAGGTCAAACAGGCTGAGAACATAGCCAGAGAGAAGAGAAAAGGGAAAGATGACAGGACTACTCAAGGCATTTTGTCTTATGAACTGAGCAAAGTGAGAAAGATTGAAGACTTTGCCAAAGATATGAGTAAGTCTATGTCAGAAAGTCATGTAAATGTTGAGTTTGATGAAGAACTGAAACAGGATTACCTTGACCAAATTATGCAACACAAACCTTACAAATCGACCAGAGCACAGTTCAAAGATTGGTCAACAAATGATCTCAAAGTATAAATTGACAAAATACAAGCAATGCTCAAAGATCCTCTATACAAGCCAACACCACCTGATTGGAAGAAAAACAGGCAGTTGGATCAGAACAGAGCTTTAAAGCTTAAAAGAATGAAACAAGAGCTAGTTGCTGCAAATTGTGCTAGTGCAAGGTCAGTTGTTAGATGGTCTGAATCCAGGGTTGTAGATACTTATAAAAAACTGAAAAAGCTTAGAAAGAAAGATCCTATAGTTCCAAGAAAGCCAGACTACCCAACAGATGTTATCCCTCATCAGACCCAAACCCTTAAAAAGCAAGCCTTATCCCCTGTCTTACCCACAATTGCTATACATCAAGTAAAAAGGCAAAAGCAGATGGAAGAGGATGATGAACAGAGGTTTGAAGAAAATAGAAAAAAAGGGAATCAAAAATCAATTACTCTATCACACTGATGCTGCAAGTGAAAAACTAAAAGAAACAATCTTTAAACTTGTAAGCAAATCACTTCCACCAAGCTCAACAATAAGTCTTTCCCCACAAAAGCCAAATGATTCAAAAGTTCTAAATTGGAAATCATCCCCAAACACCCATGAATTGACTCTGCTCAGATCAAATGGCAATATTCAAAAGCTGAAAATGGAGGATGCATATGGTCTAGATGCAGATGACCTCCAAGATCTATTGAACCTTGAATTGCAAAGGGATTTTGAAGACATGTTCTCTATGAACTTTGAACTACAGTTCAAAGGGCAAATTAGGGTATTTCTATTGAGAAATAAAAATCAGAAATAAAGAAGGATTTTGGCATCATCTGTTCTTTGGGTAGATTGTTGGATCTATTGAACCCTATAAAAGAACAGATGACTGGAAAGCCAAAACAATCTATAACATCTGATTACTAATAAAAATCTGCTGCTCTAAACTCTGCTCATACTTAAAGACTGTTCACAAGATCTGTTAAAGACAAAGCTCTGCTAGAAGCAAAGAGCTGCAAGAGATAAAACTCTAATGAAGCATAAAGGCTGTTGAAGCAAAGGTTTGTTGAAGACCAACAAAGGATACCTCAGCAGTTGTTATTCAATAGAGTTTGTTAGTTTGTTAAATGTCACTTTCATAGTGACGTCAGCCATAAGATGCTCAATGGTTTGCAATGCTCGAGTTTGTCACACACTACCCGCCACACCATGGTTATCGACGGTTGCCCCAGCTTGAAATCGCATCTTTTCGTCATGGTGTACGATCAGAGCATAAGGATTATGTGATCGGAGCAGAAGGGGATTGTGATTGTGTGATTCGAGCTGAAGAGGGTTGTGATGGTGTGGGCGGTTGCAATGGTGGTGTGCAATTGGTGTGGTGGTTGCCATAGTTGTGTGCGACGGTGTGGTGGTCGCATAACAGGGTGTGGATGGTGGTGATCGATGGTGATGTGGTGTACGAAGGTGTGTTGTGTGCAATGGTGTGGTAGTTATGATGGAGAAAACAGTGGTTGGGTTAGGTGCGGTGGAGAAGACCAGGTGATGGGGTGAGGTTTGGTGGTGATTGACGAAAGACAGTGGTGGGGGTGGGTGAGATGGAGAAGACGGTGGTGGGTTAGGTTAAATAATGGGGACACAAGCTGAAGAAATAAGGAGTCTTGAGGGTGTGTGGTTGATATAGGGTGCTAATGGTGTGTGAAATGACGTTTTACCCCATGGTTGTTAGTTTTTAACTAAAAAATTACCAAGTAAGCTGCATGGACTCAACATGGGGCACTTTTCAAACCAGAAGGACTCAGGTTTGCAAACGATTCATCCGGGGACGTAGGTTGATGCCACCCCTAAACCACAAAGACGCAAATTGCACTTTACTCTTTTATCTTTGTTCTTTTAAACTTCATTATAGGCGTAACAAATTAAGTGAATATATTGATGTTCGTTATAAGTATAATTAATTAAGTATATATGATACTTGATGTACAGGGACAGACCCACCCTATGGTGTGGGTGGGCGGCCGCACCCTTGAAAAACAGTTAGTGTTATTTTACGTGAAAAATCCCGACCGCACCCCTTTGAAATTTTCGTCTGCACCCCTTAGAAAAAAATGTTAGGAATTTATATAAAGAAAATTTGTGAACACGGATTGAAACCCGACCCAATTATGTAAACAATTTAGCCCACTAACCCCTTTAATAAAACTTCAATTCATTCCATCAAGCCCAATAAGTTAAGATCAATTCAAGCCCAACCCAAATAACATTTAATGAAACAAAATTAGTTCAGTTTACAAACAAACCCAATTGCTGCCAGCTCTGTGCGACTCTCGCCCTCCCTCTGCCTCACCTTACTGCCAGCTACCTGCGACATCCCCACCCCCATCCGACGTCCGACCCCCTTACAAAATTCTGGCCACGGACAGCGTAGTTCTGTCGTAAACAGGTACATGTTTTGTTTTTTGTTATTTTGATGTTTATGTGATTTTGTTCAGAGTTGTAGACTCATGAGATAATAGGATGGGTTAAAAAAGTTTAAACTTGTATGTGTTTCGAGGTAATTTGGGGTTGTTCTAGTCTTTATAGGATGGGTTTATTATCTCTTAATCTCTTATTGATTATATGATTCTAGTATAGGGTTTGAAAAGTTGAAATTCAAAACTTAAAATTAAGGAATATTGATGGTTGACACTCAAAGATCATTGTTTATTTTGTATGTGATAGGCACAATAAGGAAGTTATGGCACGATTTCTCAACAAGAGGAAAATGGTTGAAACTGAATCATCTTCCGATTTTGTTGATGTGAATAATCTTTCCTCGGATCCTCATCATCGCAAAGCGATTGCATCATACAACGTGAATCAACAAGATGATGTTAGAAGGGCATACCTACTAAGAGGACCATGTCAACCAATGGGTATGAAATTCCCACAATCAACGTTTCAAGGTAAAGAGTTGAGAAAATTCAAGTAAGAATGGTATGACTGAAAGGAATATAAGGGATGGTTATAGTATAGTATAAAATCGGATCGTGTGTTTTGCCTATGTTGTTACTTGTTTAGGTCCGAATTTGGTGATCATAGAGACACATTTGTTGTAAACGGGTATAACAATTGGAAAAAAAAAGTGCATGAGGTACTTACAAAACATGTTGGCTTAGTTAATAGCGCCCACAACAAATATTTCCAAATGTGTGTTGATTTACTTAACGAAAAGCAAACGGTACACACACAATAGACAAAAGGACCCCTAAGGAGAAACTGTAACGCTTCACTTTTGTAACTTTCCATTTTTAGTAAGTTTGTTTCGAAATTCTATTTTTGGAAGGTCTATACCTTGTAACCGTACCACATTCCGATCATTGTGAATCCAAGGCTTTGATTGTAATCGAATTGATCACTTATACGAATTCCGCAACCTTTATACATGCTTATACATATGTTCATACACATATTCATAAATTCAAGTTAATACGTAAATTATTATTGTACGTTTGTAAATCTTAAACGTTTCAAATCAAGCAAGACGATTAATATCCAAATGCAAGCATGTAAACGATTGGCACCTCGTAAATCTTGTCACATTCATGTTATACACTTATTACCTAACAAGTCTTCTTTTTTCAAGGCCTTGTAACACTCTTACACTTAAAACTAACCCACCAAACAACCAAATATGTTATATATCATAAGACATCAAATAATCAAATAATAACATTTATTTAACAAAAAAAGAAAGAAAGAAGACAGCTTGTGGCCACAAGCTGTCACCCCACTTTAATCTTTCTTGTTTCAAGATTATCTACCACCTAACCTTCTTAAATGTTAACCAACTCAAACCCTAATCCCTCCTCTATATAAACCAACCTTTCCCCAACCTTTTCTCATTTTTACAAGCCTCCAACACTTCAAAAATCCTCCCTAAACTTCCGGAATTCACTGTTGTCCTACTTCAGTTTGCAAGTGAAAGTTCTAACTTACTTCCTTTGCTAATCATGCCTTGTTTCTTCTTCTAAAACACTTGGATAACCTCTAGGAAGGTTTTCACAAGTTTGCTTGGGCAAACTAAGGTGAAACCTCACCATTTTGAGGTCCAAAAGTGTTATAAACTTTCTGCTTGTTTTCATCTTTTCATATCTTCAAAAATTTCATGTTTTCACTATGTTTTCTTCCTCTACAATGTTTGATAAGCCTCTAGGGATGTTACCATAGGTTTTCCATGGAAAACCAAGGTGGAACAATACCATTTTTATGGCCAGACATTCTGTTTTGGAAGACAAACTTGTAAACTTTTCTTACACATATTTTCACCAAACAACTTTGTGTTACTTGTGCCTCTAATCGAACCCATGATTAGTGAGCTAGCTAGAGTTGTTTCATAACAAATTAAGAGGTGTGAAATACCTCTAAACTTTTTGTTTAAAAAGGGTTTTAACCCACAAGTGTTGGAACCATCCAAGTTTAACAAAGCTTGTGTTTTGGTAAAGGTGTGATTACTTGGAGGCCTTGGCTATCCTACTTTCAATCCACCACCTCACTTGATGATTTCTAAGTATAACCACTAAGCTATGTTCAACCTTCAATTGAGTAACAAGGCTACGACACGTCCCCAAACGTTGCTATGTTCGGGATGCACGCACCTAGCTTGCTTACTTGGTCCTTACTTGGTCGATACATAGTTTAGTGAAGTATTTTCCTTTTTATTTAATTAATGACCATCCGAATTGTCCTTGTGACAATTTGTGTATTGGTGAATCTTACGAAAGAGGTTAAAGGACAGTTATCCTCCTACCTCCATGCATGACTTCTATGACTTCCATGAAATCTATGATTTATATGATAAACTTGATAATATAATATGTAACTTATATATGTAAATAATAAATATAACCGAACTTTTGGCAATGACTGTGTGGTTACTTGTCCTAACATTAGGTTATTTTATCTAGGACTTAACCTCTCGTTAAGATTCTATTGGGCATGACCCATGAAACAAAAAACCACCGTACGGGGCTTATAGTGTCAAAAACGAACGTTAATGTCTAGATAAATACTTTCAACAATACATACTTTTGCATACTTTAAACTCTTAATCTAAAAACCTCCATTTTTTCGTTCCAATACTCACACACCTACGTTTCCTTGTGTAGGATAACTCGGTGTTCCACTCCCTAATCAACCAAACACTTCACGGATTTAAACTTTGCAAAACCGTGAGTACATTCGACAACCCTTTTATGCTTTACACTTTTAGGTGCAATATGTTAGTCTATCAAAAACTTAATAAATCACATTTATACTTTTTACAATCACACAAACAATCCATCATACATGCTATAGTTACGTGATACCCGATTTGTATACTTGGAACATTCTTATGTGATACTAGTTGTCATTAACTTTGTACGGGCCTCCCCTTAACATGTATAGCGCTATAGGAGTAACGCACCGCCCGTATTCTTGTGGTCATGTTAAGTTTAATCTATTTTGCAAGGACACTTGCGGATTGACTTGTAGATTGCATGCCATATTTACATTAATCTCGTATGCTAGCTTAACATGTGGATTTGTTTAAACGGATTTTATTACTTATGTTATATTCAAACTTGTGTACTCGCCAATACTTTGTATTGAACTATATTTTTAACATGTTACAGGTTGAGGATGTTGAAATGATGAAAACATATTAGGAACGGCATAGAAACACACCTATAATGCTAGTTACTTGTTATCTTTTGTTGAATTTGTCCTATTTTGAATCTACGTTGTATTTGAAATTTTGATGTACTTGACCTTTTGATAAATGAAATGAAATGGATGGTTTAATTTAATATTGTCGCGATTAGTGTTATGATGTCTCGAGCAATCTCGTTCGTCTCACTCTGATGTTTCCACCATCGGTTTGGGTGTGACAGAAATGTGATGACAAACTTAGATCAAGTGCTTCTACTTTGCTTGGAAAAAGGTTGTTGAACGGCGGTTTGGCATTTCGTGGTCATGATGAATCGAAAGATTCATTAAATAAAGGAAATTTCTTAGAGCTTCTAGAACTAATGGGTGAAATGAATGAAGAGCTTGGTAAGGTTATCTTAGAGAATGCACCGGCGAATAACCAAATGACTAGTCCTAAAATTCAAGCGGACATTAAACATTGTTATGCTCAAGATGTACTTAAACAAATATTTGAAGATCTTGGTGATGATGTTTTTACTTTATTAGTTGATGAATCATGCGATGTATCAAAAACATAACAAATGGCGGTTGTTATATGTTATGTTGATAAAGTGGGATTGTTAAGGAGCTTTTTATTGGGCTTGTTCATGTCAAAGAGACAAGCGCATTAACACTTAAATCGGCTATTGATGATATGTTGGCACGTTATGGGTTGAGTTTGAAAAGGATTAGAGGCCAAGGTTTTGACGGGGCAAGTAACATATCGGGTGAGTTTAACGGCTTAAGAGCTCTTATTTTAAAGGAAAATGTTTCGGCTTTCTATATTCATTGTTTTGCACCCCAACTTCAACTAGTTTTTGTGGCGGTTGCACACAAACACACACCTATTTGGAGAGTATTTGAAACATAACATGTTTAACAAATGCCGTTTGTGCATCTTCCAAACGACAAGACATGCTTTGTGAAAGCCAAAGAAGACAATTGGAAAAAATGGAAGACGTGCTTTGTACCGGAAGTGAGTTGAATAAAAAAAATGACACTTTCAAGACCGGAGATACACGTTGGAATTCCCACTACAAACGCTTTCACTTTTGATTACTTTACATCCAAACATTATGGAAGTTCTTGGATGGATAGTAGAAACGGATCAAACTCTTCCTTGTAGTAGACAAGCGAACGGACTTCTAGAGGATATGGAAAAATACGACTTTGTATTTTACATGCACTTGATGGAGCATATTCTAAACATCACACACACATTGTCCCGATGTCTACAAAGAACAAGATTTGATAAATGCGGTTAAATTGGTTTCTCCACCAAGAACCAACTTGAAAAGTTTAGGTTGGAAGGATTTAATGAGTTCTTGGAGAAGGTTAACTCTTTTTGTGACATGTATGAATTTGAGGTGAAAATTTTAGATGATGAATATATTAACCCAAGGTTGCCAAGAAGAAAGACGAACATCTCAAATCGGCATTATTACGAGTGTGATTGCTTCAATGCGGTTCTAGATTTGCAAATTCAAGAGTTTGGGAAGCGTTTTAACGAGGTAAGATCGGAACTACTTCTTTGTATGAGTTGTTTGAGTCCGTGTGATAATTTTAGTGCGTTTGACATTCCAAATATACTAGAACTAGCCGAAAAGTATCCATATGATTTCGATGAAGCCGAAAAATGGAGGCCTTCGGTTCAACTTGGAAACTACATTGGTTTTGTGAAAAAAAAAATACACGATTTTCCAACTTGGATGGTTTGTCAAGTCTTGTAAGTTAATTGTTTCAACAAATATTCATGTAAATTTTACATTGGTATGTCGTTTATTGAAGCTTGTTCTCGTATTATCCGTCGCAACCGCAACCGTTGAAAGATGTTTTTCGACAATAAAGATTGTGAAGACCGACTTGCGTAATCGGATTGGCAATGAGAATTTAAGTGATAGTTGTATATGTCATATAGAGAATGACTTGCTTAAGAAAGTACCTCTAGATAATGTTTTGGATATATTTCAAAAAATAAGAACTTGTAGGGCGACATTTTAAATATGTTTGTAACAATTTTTGACGTGTTTTTTTATAATTATATAAATTTTAGTTTGATGTTCTTTTGTTTTACATGACCCAACCTGAACCGAATTTTTTATTTATATATCTAGGCGGCCTAAAATTTTTAAAAATCTTTCGCATCCTTATTGAAAAATTCCTAAGTCCGCTACTGTCGATGTGTAGAAATAATTAACCCATTGGCGTGCTTAATATCTAATTAAGCTTTGGGAAGGTAAAGATTATAAAGTTTACAACATCAAAGGGTGCTTAGGTCAATCTTGAAGGGGTGGATAGGAAGAGATCAAAGTTTAAGGGTCTATAAGTAAAACAGTTATAACTTGTTAATTAAGTGTAAAGTTGTTTGAATTTGTAGGGATGTATACGAATCAAATTAGGATAACTTCAAATTTGATGTATCTGGTTTTTTTTTCGTTCTTCTTGAATAACTCGTTTTAATCATACCTGGAACCCAAAGCTAAACCCATTTTGACGTTAAGTACTAAACATAGTTACAAGAAGAGCTCAATTTCTCAAGAATAAAACTTAGATATAAATATATAAAAAAAATAAAAAACAAACCAAGACACTTAACAGCCACATGCTGAAATACAAGTCTTCAAACGTGTGCCGCACATACCTCAATTAAATTAATAATTAATAAAAAGGTAAATAATTTAATAAAAAAAATATATTAAACTATAATCAATATTTCATCATCTTGATTCGTTAGAATCAATCAAAGCCCAATTTAATAAAATAAAAACAAAAAAAAAAGAAACAGATGAGAGAGGTTACCCAGCTAATAGCCATGGATGAAACTCAAAGCCGAAAATTCTTTTGGGGAAACACACCAGAAGAAGAAGACTACTACAACCTCCACAACATCAAATCCACCTCCTCCTTCTTCACCTCACCCAGAGGCCTATCTCTCTTCACCAGATCATGGCTCCCTCTCACCCCTCCACGTGGCATCATCTGTATGGTCCACGGCTACGGCAACGACATCTCCTGGACCTTCCAATCCACCGCCATCTTCCTCGCTTCCAACGGCTTCGCCTGCTTCGCTCTCGACATGGAAGCCCACGGCCGATCCGAAGGTCTCAAAGCCTTCGTCCCTGACGTCAACTCCGTGGTTGAAGATTATATCGCATTCTTCACATCGATCGTATCGACTGACGAAGGTTACGAGAAGCTTCCGAGATTCCTGTACGGTGAATCCATGGGCGGTGCTATCTGCCTTTTGCTTCAGTTTAAAAACCTTTGTTCAACGGAGCTGTTTTAATCGCTCCGATGTGTAAGATTTCAGATAAGGTTAGGCCGAAATGGCCGATACCTGAGATCTTGATGGTTGTGGCGAAGGTTGCGCCTAGGTTAGCAATTGTACCGACGGAAGATCTTGTGGATAAGTCGGTGAAGGTGCCGGAGAAGAGAAGAATTGGGGCGATGAATCCGGTGAGGTATACGGGGAAGCCGAGGTTGGGGACGGTTATGGAGTTGTTGCGGGTGACAGAGGATTTGAGTAGGAGGTTGAGTGAGGTGGAGATACCGTTTATTGTGTTGCATGGTGATGCAGATGCGGTTACGGATCCGGATGTGAGTAAGGAGTTGTTTGACAAGGCCAAGAGTGTGGATAAGAGCTTCAAGGTTTATGATGGGATGTGGCATTCCTTGTTGTTTGGAGAGACGGATGAGAATGTTGAAGTTGTTCGTCGTGATATTCTCAAGTGGTTGAATGATCGCTCTTGATCATCTTTCATCTTTTGATTGATCCCATTTGTGTTACTGTGTTTGTGGGAGGAGGGATATTGTTTGTTCACTAGACTCTTTGATTATATGTTTTTATTGTCCTAAATTTTGAACCATTTATGTTTTCTTCATTGCCTCTTTAATTAAAAACAACCTCCAACTATCCTTATAATTCTTTTACTTGGACCATCCGTTGTAGGAGCCAAATCATATTGTTTAACCGCTTTAACTGTATAAAAAATCTTCCCCACCCAACCACCTCTGCCAGTTTGGTTTGCTTCGCTCGACGCTCGTTTGAAAATACATTTGGTTGTAAACGAGCCGCTCTACTCGGTTTGGTTTGTAAATGAGCCAAACATGAGCAAAGGTCCGGTCGGCTCGAATTATTGTTTTTAATTAGTATATATATACACATACACATACATATATAAACATGTATATACAAATATAAATTATACATACGCACACCCTCTATATATACATATATACTTAAATATATATATATATCAAATTTATAGTTTTATCTACACCACTCTATTAGATTTTGGTCCACTATATACAAATTTACAACTATATCTATACTACCTAGTCTAATCACACCAATAAAAAAATTAATATCAAATCTAAAAATTACACCCTAAACGATAAACGACAGTCTGCTCATCGACTCAATATTTTATGTCGTTACCCTAGTCGATCGTCTCCAGCTCTCAACGTCATTGTTCGAGCAATACGATCACCGCCTCATCGGCCACAACTTTGTTACTCATTAGGAAAATATTGTGCCATGAAATGTGTTTAAAGACATAAAAATTTGAGACTCAACATGTCACTATCTCTCTCAGCAAATTTAACTCGGGTGACATGTCCAAATTGCTCGAACTTCGCATGACGCTCACTCGAAATATTTATTGCTCGGAAAAAGCTCGCTTGATTTAAGGCTCGGTTTTAAATGAGCCGCTCCGCTCGGTTCAATTTGTAAACAAGCCAAGCACAAGCAAAGGTCTGCTCGGTTCGGCTCGTGAACAGCCCTATTTGCTATTATCAAAACCGGCTGCACATGACCATAAACAACGTAGTTGCAATCACATATGTTTATAACATAAATGTAACAATTTGTTTTCATTTAATAAATACAAGGTGTAAAAATTGAGTCAAACTAATGGTACAAGTAGAAGGCAGATAATAAATGATAAAGATATAAAAATCAAATGCAAAAAGAAACCTCTATATCCTGCTGTATGCCATTATCATCCTATACATGGAGATCAAACCCAAAAACATTTTCTGAAATGAATTCAATCTTTCTATAACCTTCTAACGAAAAACTATCAAAAAACTGTAGAAAAAGTCCTGCTTTAGTTAATTATCATCACTGGAAGTCAATATATCCATTAATGAACCTTGATTATGATTGAAAGAGGTATTTCAAGTCATCAACTGTAAGACGAGTCTGGCTGCTACCAGTCTCATCTTCCCCGAATGCGGAAGCCACCATTTCTCTCTTCTTTTGCTGCAAAAACCATACATACTTCCAATTTCAGTAATTTTAAAGGCTCGATATGGAAAGTTTGAAACTGTAGTCCAGATTTCCAAAGGGTCAAAGACCAGTTTATCAGATCCAGGAAATTATTATTATTCAAGTAACCTCTAAATTTAAATTTGAGTAAAATGCCATTTCGTCCCTGAGGTTTGGTGGCTAATTTTGCGACTTTCGTCAAAAAGTTTGTTTTTCGCATCTGGATCCAAAAGGTGTGAAATCTTGCAATTTTCATCTACCTTGTTAACTCCATCCATTTTTCTACGTTAGGTCAGAGGTATTTCCGTCTTTTTTGTTAACCTAAAGGGCAATTCGGTCTTTTTCACTTTATGTACAAGCATTTAGCATAATGTACAAGTATTCAAAAGACCGAATTGCCCTTTAAGTTACCAAAAAACAAAAAACCCCTAACTTAACGGAGAAAAATGGATGGAGTTAACAAGCTGGATGAAAATGGCAAGATTTCAAGCCTTCTGGATCCAGATGCGAAAAAACAAACCTTAGGACTCAGGGACGAAAATGGAATTTTACTCTTTAAATTTTAAAAGGTGAAGGGTTTCATGATAATATACCTGAAGAGCCAATATGCGATCTTCAACAGTATCTTTAACAGTCAGCCTTAAAACAGAAACCGGACGAGTCTGCCCGATCCTATGAGCTCTATCAACCGCTTGATCTTCAGTTGTTGGATTCCACCATAGATCCAAAAGTAGCACATGACAAGCGGCAACCATGTTCAATCCAAGACTTGCTGCTTTCAACGACATTATCATAACATTAACCTACAACAATCACAAAAATGTTTTAACGTTATTTCCAGGAATAACACTCCATACGCATATATATAGTAGAAAAAGGCGTTAGATTCCCAACAAAGTTGAACAAACCTCTGGAAGAGCGTTAAAATCTTTCACGGCTTTATCTCGCGCCGCAATAGACATTGTTCCATCAAGTCTTCTGTAACCAATAGAAGATTTATTCAAGCAAGCTTCAAGCAAATCCAGCATCCGAGTCCACTGTGAAAACACAATCGCTTTCTCTCTAACAACCTTGACGTTATTCTTATCATCAGTTTCTATTTCACGGGGTTTAACCATAGACTCTAGAACCTCAACCGCTGCCGTTATTTTAGAGGAATCAAGTGCCTCAGAAGCCACAATATTATGCGTCCAACTAGAAGAACAAGGGTCGCTAACCTCTTGTTTCACCACACCAGTAAAATCCATTACTTCGTCATCAATAGAGCTTTTGAGTGTCAATTTGGAAAATATTGATGAAGTGTTGAGAACAACTTTGCATTTAGAAGACGGACACTGGCTATCATCGGTTGACAGATGTTCAAGTATGCACTGGTTGCAGAACACATGTTCACAAGGTGTCACCACAGCATCTTCAGGCGGATCCTGTGGAATTTAGTCATTTACAAGAACTTCAATAATAAACTTTCATTAAAGAATGTGGTTTGAGCAGGAAAAGATGGTTTACAACTTTACAGTTTACATACACTGCATATGCTGCAAATTGCTAAGGAAGCTTCCAAACAATTAAGGAGACGAATTCGTGTTTCGGGAGGAAGCTTTTTTGCCTTATCGAGAGATGACTTCCACTCGGAGTTTGGCTTGCACCCTTTGACCAGTAGAGGGTGATCACAAGCTTGTCTGAGGCGTAAAAGCATCAGCAGTATGTTAACATAGTTTTGTTTCACAGTTCCAGCAGCTGCATATTCCTGATACAGTGAAATTATTATATTAAGTTAATCAGCATGAAAGATATTTGAAAAATACGATAGATAGACATAAACATACTTCAAACTGAGCACGAGAATCAGACTCCAGCCTGCAGTAGAAATCCCGCTCCTTAGGAGTGAAATCCACTTTCTTCAGATTAATGGTCTTCGGTGGCAGAGATATAATTGGTTGTCCATCAAGCAGTGTAGCTTAACAAAACATATAAGCAACAAACAGATAAATTTCCAGACAATACATTACTATTACTAATCAGTACAATTTGGATATGTTTAATCTTTAACAGATGTCAAAGGGGTTGAAACTTGCCCAAAGTGTATTTCTTATTGTAAAAATATAGTTTCTCTATCAAATTCAACAGAGTAATTACTAAGAAAACTAACGGGGAATTTTGACCTGACCCACCCATTTCAAACTGTACTAATTAGGGCTGCAAACGAACCGAACTTTCAGAGAATAGTTATGAACCGTTCAGCGGGAAGTTCGTTTGTTTAATAAATGAAGGAGCACGAACAAGAAACTTCGTTCGTTTAGTTAATTGAACGAACATAAACAGAGGCCGTGTTTGTTCCTTTATGTCCGTGAACGTTTTGGTAACGTGTTCGTTTATGTTCGGTACCTAAAATCACAGTTACCTAACTCGTGGTTCGCTCCATTACGGGTTCATGGTTCGGGTACGTGTTCATTTATGTTCGGTACCTAAAATCATAGTTACCTAACTCGTGGTTCGCTCCGGTACAGGTTCATGGTTCGGGTACGCAATTCGGCTCATGGAGCAAATTCGGTACGGATGAGGATAGGTTCATTTCGGTACGATCTGATACGGTGTACCATAGAGTCCGGTTCGGTTTGCACACATCGGACAGAATAAAGTCTTTTTATTTGATATATACATAAAAGATCATGTAAATACTCTGGTTGAGAAGTAGTATTTATTGAATTTTGGTAGATAGATAGTTAACTAAGGAAGGTTAATTAGAATATAAGGTAATTTAGAAGTTTTGACAAACATTTAATTCATTTCCATAAATTCTCCATATATTGTGTTGCTCTTTCTCTCTCTTTAATTGTTCAATAACCTCCCATCTCTCTCAAAACACCATAACCCTAATTCCCTAAACTCTTCATGCGATCATGCCATCTCATCAGTCAGATTCCTTCATCTAATTTTTCTGAAGTTGATTTCACAACACAAGGATTGAAATCAGATGGTTCTTGTGCACATTTTAATTTCGATTTCCAGTGATTGGAACGTCCCAAAAAAAATTTAGCCGACGTATCAAAATCACAAAATTCGCGATTGGTATCATAGAATTCACGATTGATTTTCTTAATTGGATCGACGATTGCGATCCTAGAAATCTCGAATTCCCGCCGAATTGGATCGGGATTTCACAGTGATCGGTACGCCAGCGATTTGCGATACGCACCAATACAATATCGCGGCTCTTAGAGTGAATTAGGTAACTATGTGTTCGTTGTTTTTTTTTTTGAGACACTATTGTATGTTAATTATGTTTATCAAGATTATGTTAAGTACTCAAGTATGTTTGGATGATTAGGTTAGTATATTTTTTATGGATCTAATTAGTGCTTGTAATGAATAATGCCAATCTTATTCGAGATTTTATATATGTTCGTTTGTGTTTGTTCCTATTCATCATATTTGTGTTCGTTTCTATTCGGTCTTTATATACTGTGTAACAATCGAAATATGGTCCAAAGAAAAAAATCTCTATTTGAGTTTGTGTTCATGAACGTTCATTTGCTTTGTTTCTGTTCACGAACGCTTGTTTTTTTTCGTTTGTGTTCATGAACATTTGTTTGTGTTCGGTACCTAAAATTAACGTACGAACACGAACACATTCATTTCCTTAATGAACGAACACGAACAGAAAATCTCGTTCGCTCAGTGTTCATGAACTGTTCGTGAACACATGTATTTCCTTAACAAACGAACACAAACAATATAGTGATCATATCTTGAGAATCTGTCTCACCTTTTGTGCGGCGAAGCATAATAGTCTTCAAAACAGCCTGTAGCTTCTTATAACCATTTGCAGGATTCCTTTGAATGGGGGACTTGATCATAGAGCAGAACGTTTTATAAACAGTATAGGGATCATATCTCAAGAATCTAAAATAGCTATAGAGATCATCAATTGCATTCTGAATAGGAGTCCCTGACAAACACCACCTACGTTTAGCCTTGAGACCCCAACAAGCCCTAGCTACTTGGGTTCGGTAATTCTTAATACTCTGTGCTTCATCAAGTACTACCCTAAACCATCTCACCTTAGCAAGAGGCTTAGCAAGAACTTCGTATAATTCACTATCAATTCCCTTTTTGCCCTTCTTGGAAGACTTACTAGAAGTAGAGTTTTTTCTTTTATTCCCAACAGGATTGAATTCATTACGCCTTTTTGTTTCATCGTCGTCTTCATCAACGAGTGGCTGTTTTGGGACTTCCATGCTTACGATTGCGTAAGTGGTTAGGACCACGTCATACTTGGCTAGCTCACATGGGTCCTTGGTCCGGTTTGGACCATGATATACTAAAACCGAGAGCCTAGCTTTGCTGCTTACTTTGTTATGCAACTCATCATTCCATTGACGAAGAACACTAGTTGGGCATACAACTAGGGTCCCTGCAGCTGGCCTACTTTGTGCATTACTTTCAACCACACAAGAATTTAGCGTTTGTTTGGATTTATAACGCTCTGTCACAGCATCATCATCACCGTCGTCATCGTCATCATCCAAATTAAGAGTCTCCGTCTTAATCTTATTTGCTTCAGCAGAATTACCACTAGATGATGGAGATCTTTCTTTCAGAATCAGAGAAATTGTTGATATCGTTTTACCCAATCCCTGCAAGAGAGTTACCACACAGAACCAGAAGGGTTGATCAGCAAGTTGGGTGACGGGTCAACATGGGTTCAATTCAAAACGACTGACCCGTATCATCTACAAAAAATTAATCCTTTATAAATCATTAGTCTCAGATATGCTTTGGAAATTGTAAATAATGAGTTTCTAAATATGATGATTTATAATGTTTATGCATTAAAATTACACTCCTTGTTTCCTTTTTAGCTTACTTTTTTATTACACCCATC
This sequence comes from Scalesia atractyloides, assembly GCA_947069175.1. Taxonomy (NCBI): domain Eukaryota; kingdom Viridiplantae; phylum Streptophyta; class Magnoliopsida; order Asterales; family Asteraceae; genus Scalesia; species Scalesia atractyloides. Next base: position 63,223,397 of record CAMTDV010000007.1, on the reverse strand, counting down.
CGACCCATTCAAGATAAGGTATTAACCCGAATCAACCCGTTCACATTAAATGGGCCAAGGTTGCAACGTCTATGTTGCAAAGCTTGATGTTATAAACTAAAACAATAAACACCTGGTCATCAGCAAGGATTCCACCAAAGCAGTGCAAGCTTTTAGTCTCTTTCTGTACCATCCATGATAAAGCAATTCGCTGCCAAACATCAGCATAAAATTTAAGATCATAAAAAAATAATTTTCAAAGTGTTACGTTCGAAAAATTAATTTTTCATGCACAGATCTGAACCTGGTGTCTCAAAAGTTGAACCTCCAATGAACCTTCAGGTGCATAAGCCTCTGACTTCGGTTGGGAAAGATCCTGCAGTTGAACAACAATTCAACATCCAAAATTCATCGAATTCAACAAGATCTTGGAACTTATAATCCTTAATAAATAGAATCACCTGCAATGCAGCTCGATAAACAATATGTTCATCATTTGCCTTAGTTCTTGCATTATTATATCCCACGGGAAGTGGAGGAATGCCAGGTGGAAGCCTTACCGGAACACTAATAGGTGATTTCCCACCCACAGAAGGCGGTTTTCTAGCCGCAGGTCCACTCTTATCTTCTAAAATACATATATCAGGGTCATCAACATCAATGTATGTAGTATTTTTCCTGGATGCATGAAGGCCGAGTTCTGATGGCATAGAATTCATATTGGGAAATGTAGAGAATCTACCATCTATTTCTTCCTTTGTAGAAACATGTTGCTTCTTAATTAAAACATCTTGATGTACATATGACTGGGAGGGCCTAAAATGGTGAGAATTGTTGATTCCATAAAACGGTGGCAATGAGATTTTGTCTGTTAACAGATCAGCAACATCAAATGACTTTTCAGTACCCACATCAGGTTTCTCATCCACTATAGAAATAAAGTGTTGTTTGTTTGGTAACATAGAAGGATAATGAGTTCCATTGGCCGACACTTTAGCAGGCATTTCGGTAGAGCTTTCACTGCTCTGTAAAAAAGGACCACTTACTAATGCAATCTTATCATCAAATAACATTCCACTATTGTACATCGCAGCTTGGATGCCAGAATACGGTTCGTTTATGTCCATGATATATGGCATATAAGATTTCTCATTCATGTTGTAGAAAACATCAGAATACATTTCATCAGTCATCCCAGAACTATCCATCAAATTGAGATCAACATTACCGTCACCAGTACCAAAGGTCCCATTTTTAGGTTCATTAACATCATTGTGGCTATATGATGAAAAATCTTCCCTATTGTCATAATGGCTAGATGAGGCACCTGGCGGAAGTGGTGCCGCCCAATCACCAGGGGTCCAACTGGAAAAGTGTGCTGAGGAGACGTCTGGCGGAGGTCCCACCACCCCATGATTAACTGTTTGTCTCTCGAAATCAGATGAACCACTAGAGCAAACAGTTCTGCCTGCTGAAGCTTCTGCATGATTGAAGAGAAAATCCAAGTGAATAGAGATAATCCATAATCATAAAATTAGAGCATTCACATATGATATAAAATACATAAGTTGGTGCATGAAAAGTCACTGTTACCATCAAGGGTTGGGGAGTATTCATTAGGACCAGCATCTGAAGCTGACTCATTATATGGCGCGGTACTTAAAGAAGGATCAGCTAATCCATTCTGTAAAATGTATATCAAACAGTAAGTTTCTAACTAAAATGCTTTTTTAACAGCATAAAAGTATTAATTGGTTAACAAAGGCGCCTTTCACAACAGCATTAAGGCACTTTATAAACACAAACTATTCAAGAAACCAAATTTAAACTATCAAAATTGTTCATATTCATCATTATGTAAACATAAACTCATCCTATGTTGTCAAAAGCCCTTCTGGCGCACGCCCAGGCCTTCAGGCGAGGTAAGGCGCAAGGAAAACACCTTGTTGCCATCCAGGCCCTCCGGCGACCTTAGAGCAGAGTATCAGTCAGCTTTCGGTCTGATTCTGGGAAGATTCTGCCAAAAATCTGCAAATTCTGGGCAAATTGGTCTGGAACATCCAAAAATGGTCTGGAATCAGCCTAAACTAGCCCTAAAACATGTCTAACCCCCAAAAATTGCCATATCCATGCTATGTGCGTTGCTTATCCCGGGCCCTCGCTTTTTAAGCGCCTTGCACCTAGGCCCAAGGTTCACCCTTTGCAACTTGCGCCTTTGACAACTATGAAGTCATCTAATGATAATTAACCCTCCATCAAACACATCATTAGCCTGAAAAAACAACAAATACCACGCTAAAAGAAACAAAAACATCAAACACCTTATGCAATTACACAAAAACCATAACCTACACATCAAACCCTAACAAACATCCCACATGGCCTACTCTAAAACCATCATCCATAATTCCACTTTTAAAGAGCCAAAATGATCTTTAATCCTCCAATCAAACGCACACACAATTCATACAACATCACATAACGTCATAACCAACGTTATTCCACTATCAAACACCAAATCAACCTCATACAACCAAACAAACAACACAAAACTACCTGAGAACAATCATCCGGCATCCTCTCCTCCAAAATACTCATAAACGAGTCATATCCATGCTCATCGACCCATCATCCGCAACAAAGCCTTCATCCCATCCTCACCGTCGAATTTCCACTCATACGATGTCCCTACGTTGGCCGTCATCATCAGAGCCACAAAATCATCCAATCGGTTGAAAAACGAAACCCTAATTCGTGAATCGCGACGGTTAGTGAGGCGGAAACTGTTGAATTGCGATCGGAATCAGTGGATCGTGGGTGATAAATAGGGCAAATAAGGTGAAATTGTGGCGGTTATAGAGAGAGAATTAGGGATTTGTGTGTGAAATTGGGGAGAAAGTTCTTTGGAGGTTCTTGTGATGTGTGTTTGTGTGTGTATGTGCGACTTTTCCCCGTCGTTGAAGGTTAAAGATTTGGAATCTGCGCGTGACTGGTGCTGTTTCTCATAGCTTTTTGTTTTTGTTTTTTTTTTTGGTTGCCGTTTACTTGTTAATTTAAATTAAAAAAAAATAAGTTTATTTGAGTTGATATTATTGGGGTTTTTATCTTTATTTTAATTTATTTTTATTTTATTTTGGTTGCCGTTTACTTGTTAATTTAAATTTAAATTAGAAAAAAGTTTATTTAGTTGAAATTATTGTGGTTTTTTCTTTGTTTTAATTTGGTTGCCGTTTACTTTTAATTTAAATTAAAAAGTTTATTTAGTTGAAATTATTGTGGTTTTTTCTTTATTTTATCGGTTAAGGTAGTAATAACAATAGAAAATAGTATTCTTATGATAATGATAAGAGATGTAAGTGTAACTAATGCCGTATTTATTATAATTTAATACTAAAGGTATGCGTATTGTGTTTTTATTGGCTCTATGTTTTTTGTTCAAACGCAATTTTTACACATTATGTTATGGTACATAATTAAATGAAAGGTTTGGTAACGCCATAATGATTTGGTGTAGGCTTCCTCTATTCTTCGCCTTTTTCAATCGAGATATATTTGACTACCACAAAAACGTTAAAAGAAATAAGGTTTATATCAAAATTGTGAGGTTCATTATGCTCTTAGACGGTTGGTTGTTGTGGAAAGCACGCAATGATTTGGTATTCAACCAGAAAAGGATGAAGGCTGCAACGATTGTTCAAGAAGTGAAAGCATAGTGGTAATTCCACAGTCCACCGACCCAGCCTACCTGGCCGATTTGGTTTGTTGTTTCTAAAAACCATAGTTGATGATTCGATCTGAATCTTCATCATACCTAACTTAATCAAATCGTGACACTCCTACCTAGTAGACCTCTGGTCCTTCACGAACCAAAAAAAACTAAGACCTTTATACAAGTCTCTTAAGTCTGACTTTTTTCTGATTTGTGCTTATTCATGTGTTGTAAAATGCCCTTTTGTAGAAAAAGTATATGTTGATGATCAGAGAATGAAGTGATCATTGGTGTGGGATACTAGTTGAAAAGAAAATATTGTTGACTAGAGATTGGTGTCATTTAGAGTTTGATACGCAAAAGATGGTTGTTAAATTATCTTAAAGAACTCAAAACCTAAGTGCAGGGATTGTAGTCATTATACGTGTCAGACTAAGATATTTTGTTTCTGTTTCACGTTGCTTATTTTAATTTCGTTCTAAAATACTTATCTTACTTTTGTTTAAGTTACAATTTGCTTAATACGAAATGTATATTTCAATGTGATTAATGGCTTTAACAATATCAATTAAAAATTTATATATAAAACGTAACTTTTTAAAACACACTGAATATTTTTTATCAATTTGACATGCTATTTTTATCATATAACTCATTTTTTTGAATTAAAAGGTTTGTATTACAAAAGAAAAGAAAACAATGTATGTATTGTTAAAAGTAAAAGTGTGCATTGACCATTAGTAACGCATTAGTGACATTTGAAGGTCAATTTTAAAATGAGAAGTTACACATTTATGTTCAGGTGCCTGTTGTTACTTGCACCTATTAATCTCGTGCGTTTTAATAGATTTCAATGATTCAATTAACTTATGGGCCAAGAACAAAGTGAGCAGAATAATAAATATCCCTTTAGATCATAAGGACCATTAATGTAAATAGAAGTCTACGACAGGGTTTTTGTAACCGACCAAGGGTTTCTATGACCGACCAAATGAATAAATAAAGTGAATTAAAATGGAACGTGATTTTGTTTGTTTATAATATCATTTTATTTTATTTTGAACTTAACTAGGGGGTTTACCTTCAAAAATCTATAAATCAAGTTGATATTTAATTGTGGTGCCCTAATATCATAGCCTAGTGACATTTTATAAGTGGGATAAAGTTTAAGAATTATTAGGTTTTGGGTTTGATTTCCACAAGAAATTTTTTCTTAGATTTATGGGTTTCCTCATGAACTGGTGTTTAGACGTTATTGTCTACTGCAGATGAATACGATGATACTCCAGTTATCTGTTAGTGTTCCAAATTTGCCGTTAAAAAAAATCTATATCATGGTAAAAAAAAATTCATTGATTACAATAGGTAGATTAACTTCATTTAGCTTTAATTGACTTTCCAAATTCTATTAAAGTGCCACTAGAATGACCGGTGAAACAAAGGGGTGTATAATTATTTAGGCACATGACTGGTATCGTATTATTAAAGTACAGAAAAATACTAAAACTGAATTTAGCTCAACCTTAAACTGAATATCGTACCAACCGTGTATGGGTAATCTCAATCAATACTGTAAATATCGGTAGGTACCGACACCTAATTAAGCTCAAACTGAATACCGAATACCCTAAACCGACTCATATCAATACCATAACCAATGAATACTGATACTAATACCGTTGGTGTTGTACTGATTACGTCTCCACATGATTTGCTTCAAGCTTTGGACTTATGTGTCATGGTAAGATGCAGACTATTCCTAACTTTGCCGACATGCCCCCACTCACCTTGACATTGTACATCAAAAATATCTAACGTTTTAAAGAAAAACAATTCAAAGGCCTCATCCAGACAAAAAAATTTAATTCATAAAGTCATAATCACTAATCACTTGTGGATTGACAGGGTAAGAGGGTTAGTAATCTCCAGTATTGATGGCTCCAGTCATTTACGTGTATCTTTTTTCAAATGCAAATTATTATTATTATTATTATTATTATTATTATTATTATTATTATTATTATTATTATTATTATATTAATAATATGTATATATATATATATATAATGAGAAAATTATTAGCTACAATGAAAGTTATTAACATGTAGGTAATTTATAAATATATTTATATTCAACCATGGAAGGTTATGTCATCTAAATTTATATTGTATATTAAAAATCTGAATTAATATTGTTGTAATTTTAGTGAGTTGTGTAATTATTTAATTAATTTCATTTTTTGAGGTAAAATACTTATTTCATAATTAATATTATATCTAATAAATAATAAATAGATTTAACTTTTATGAAATGGTATGGGTTTAATATTTGTGTCGTGTGTATATTTACTAAAAGTCAATAACTAATCGAAAAGTTCGACTTGAAACAGTCCATAAGATTATATTACGATTAATAAATACAAAATTGTGGTAAGATGTGGGTTCAACCACATTAACACACTATAAAATTTGACTACAATTGATTTTTCAAACAACTTTAAAACTATCAAAATGGTTGGAAATGTAGCCACTTATAATTTTCTCTTAAAAGGTAATTGCAAAAACAAAATACGCTCAAATCACATTAAAAAATGCCCTCCGTAACACGGAGAATCAATTCTGGTTTTTATTAACAACACCAAGAATATGCTGAACAAAAAATAAAATTACATACAGGGATTATAGATTGAAGTGAATCAGTGAGTTACCAACGACTATCAAAACTGATAATGCGAAAAATTAGATCGAAACATAAAAATATTAAAAAATAACTAAGTTGATATAGGTCTCACCTGTTGCGACGAACCTATCAAATTGAAAAAAATAGATGAAAAACGTTGAATCCATATGCACGTTGCATCGTGTTAACCCGCAAAATTTTGAACGAGAAGTAAAGTCGTTTAACCACACACGCACGTTGTGCCGTATTAACTCGCAAACTTTAGCAGAAACGTAAAACAAAAATATGCAAAAGATGAAAAGTATAGAGGACCGAAGTTGAAAGTAAAAAAATTATGAGGTTAAATTGTAAAAGATTAAAAGTTTTAAATTAAAAGTGAAAAAAAACCAATTTTGTTAGGTTAAAATTGCAAAAAATGAAAAACTTTAGGTTAAAAGTAAAAAATTCAGATTTTTTAAAAACCACCCAAAACATTTGGTATAACACCCTAATACATGCAATAGTTACTATTAAAGTATGTAAATTTATCATAAATGTTTAAGTATTGATATGTATCGGTTCAAAAAGTAATTATTAGGCTTTAGGGAAGGGGTTGGGTGCTCTCTGACGGAGAACACGGCTCCTCCCTATCTACCCCGAATTATTGTTATTGCTTGTTCATAGGTGGGGAAGAAGAAGGTGATGAAAAGGAATCACACCTCTTGATAGAAAAGGTGAAGATAAGATGATGTAGAGGTGAGAGAAGGGACTCCACACTCCACAACTTAGTTCTAAGAAAAATCAATATTAGTTGAGTTGCAACATAAAACATTAAATTTTTAAAAATTGCATGTTAACGAATTCCTGCAATATTATGTTTTTAACCAACTTATTATAGCCTGACTCGTTTTTAGCTCCGCTCATAATATTGGTGGATTCGTAATTGGTCTTCATTTATCCTAAGATTTTTTTTTCTTTTTTTAATCTTCTTTTTGAGAGGTGGGTTGGGATTGTGTTCTTTTCGTTCAGGGTGGACACATCCTATACAAAATCAGATATTGTCTATGGATATATTTCAAAGTAAAACTAAAAAAAAATATGTAACAATATCTATATGGACAAATACACTGTAGTAGCTTGTAGTGATAGTTAAAATATATATATGGACATATACAATGTAGTTGCTTGTAGTAATATTTAAAAACCGATGACGTCGGACTATACTATGAATAATGAATAGTTGTATCATAGCCGCACAAACATTTTGAGGGAACAAGGCAAAGTAAAAAACTAGTCATTTTCAAAAATAACATACAAAATAGTCAATTTCGTCATTAATGAAAGAAATAAATGATACCAAACTAATGTTATTTTCACATATCTACTTAATAAACGTCCCACAAAATCAAAATCTGGTTGTATAAATCTGATAGTTCTATTAAAAGTTGAAACCCATTGTTGTTGCATGCTGAAAGGTGAAACTACTTGTAAGTTAAGACTGATGAAATAAAATTTTAAACAAATGCTTGATTATTGGAGTCGATAATGTTCATCTTAAATAGATAATTGTTCCAAAACATAGTGCAATTTTTCGTTTTCACAAGATTAATGGTCTGTATTAGGGCAAAATTCAAATACAATTTTCATTGTAACAAAATCCACAATTATGTCTACTTCATCAAAACACTCAATTGTCAAAACTGACCATCTGGAAAAAAATTAATAAGGAATTAAGATATCTATAATCTATAAATCTATAAATAAAACAAAACAATCTATGTTTCCTTTAAAGCCTAATTTTAGTTTCATATCCATGTCTCTTTCATCGCTCTCTCTCTTTTGTGTTCAATCGTTCATCTACCTAATTCGCCGAGCCTATTCGTCTAGATATAAACAATCGAGGTTTCAAAGTCGTAGAGCCTGTTCATCTCAAGGCATATATGTGTTTTTTACATAACCTAAATTTGATGTATCTATTGTTGAAGCTTGATCCTTACATTTGTGTAAGTGTTAGGTATTAAGTTCATCAATAACTTGATTGATTATGATTTTGTTGTTTAGAGGTTGTGATAAGTGATGGTTATTTTCTGCTAACCGACAATCGGAAATGATGATCTTCAACAGTTGGCGACACGCGGTAGTTTGTGATGTGCGCAAAATGCAATATATAAATTACATCAAACAAAGCATAAAATAACCCTTTTTCGGTACTAATGTTGAACAAAACATGTTTATTTGTTTACTTTTAAATTACAAGATCAAAAGATCTTAAACGAACAAAATAATTAAATTAACAGCCAAAACCAACACAAATACGAAAAAAGGAGGATTTACACGACTTGCCAAACTCCCATTCACATCCAAAACAACAAAAATAACGAAAACAGAAGCTTAGGCACGGGACCATGCCCACCAGGCATGGGGCCGTCCAAGTCAAAGATTCTCTACAGAAAAAGACAATAGCAACAGACAACCAACACGGGGCCGTGCTCTGTCACCACGGGGCGTGTTAGTACAAGACTAACATCTGCAGTTAATGAATGGAGAGAAAAAGGTCCACCACTTGGCCGTGCCCACCTGGCACGGGGCCATGGTCGCCTTCTGTTTCCAACTATAAATAGAGGTGCTTGGTTCATGAGAAAGACATCCATTGGCAAACCACTTCTCTCACACTTGCCATCAGTCTACCACCATTACAACACCAACACCACTACTATCATCCATCTTTCATCTTTTAGAGTGTGTAATAGTCTCGGGATCCAAGATTGATCGTAAGAGTTCTTGTCAAACAAAGGCCATGCTTGACTAAATCTCTTACATCACTTGGTGAAGACAAATCTTTTATATATTACTTTTGATTTCCAATATTTGGCAACTTTTTATTTGGGTATGTATTACTGACTTTAATAACTGTTTTTTTTATATTGAAAGTGAACTTTATTTAAACATTTCTTCATGTTTTGTTGATTCACTCTTCGCGTCTTTACGGCTTATATAAAGCACGTTAACTACCTGGAATGGGGTTAGAAGGGTGTTTGGGTAAAGTTATTGTCTCGTTCAGTGTATAGATCCTGCGAGGACTTGGTTCAAACTTATTAGGACTTTCCTTGAGGCAGATAGCATCATATCAGGGGAAGTAAGAAGGCTTGAACCCGTTATAAATAAACTACTATTAAAACTTTACCGGCCTTGCGGGACTTTATCCCTACTGACTCAGGCCAATATGGCCGAGGTAACGTCGCCTTCACAAAAGTGGCCTACAACTTTCGCATTAATAACTTAATTATCTTTCAATATTCCGACCTTGCGGACTGTATACATGCTAACTCGGACCAATAGGTTGAGGGTAACGTCCCTTCACAAGAGGGGCCTACTACTATAACTAAGATAATATCTTAAAATGCCTAAAGTGCAAAAATCATCGAATGATATGTAAAAGAGGAGCCGGAATCAAGTGATTCTTTCTTGTCTATTTTTTTCCTTTTTATTTACGTTTTTACTTTTGTATCTTTTAAACTTTCAAAACTTTTATCAAAAATTGGTTAGATTAGACATTAATGATAAGCCGGTATTAAAAGCTCTTGTGTTCTTGGACGACCTCGGTATCTTATCATCACTATACTACGTCCACGATGGGTGCACTTGCATAACGTGTGTAGAGTGGTAGTATTGTATCGTGTTTTATAAATTTAAAGCTTGATTTACGAATAAAAAGTACTTAAATATAATAAAATTGATAACCCGCTCGCACCATGTCAGTTTGCGATAATAATGATACGATAGTCAACTTTGGTGAGGCAGAACGATTCATCATGATCAGTTCTCATCAAATTTGAAACCACGAGTGGTAAGCCTTTAAATTTCATAGAAGAATGCATGGACAATCAATTGGTATTGGTATGGTTATTAAGAATAATTGATAGTTAGAGAACACAATTCAGGTTTGGACGATCAGAAGCTATAGCTGACTATCACATGTTGTGTGAAGAAGCAAAACATAATATAACATCTGAACTTTAACTCACATAGTGATTTGAGCTTCTATTGAAAAAAATTGAAAAAAAAATGTATAACAAAAACAAAATGGATGGGGATGGACCTTTAATATAATCAGGTCTTTTCAATAATCAAACAATGAATTCAACAAGAAAAAAAAACTCTTTGATTAAAGTTAAATGTACATAAACCCTAAACATATACCATGTTTATACTAAACAATCCTCTTGGGGAACAAGCAACCTACTCCCATAAGGAGATCAAATAAAATAAAACTAGTATAAATCCTCAATCTTCCTACTAAAATAAATACAAATAAAATTAACCCATTTAAATCCTTCAACTTTTGAGTATCAACATAATTAGTTCCAACAATCACCCCTAATCTTGTCAAGTTACTGCTAGGTCTTGAATACAAGGTAAGACTCGAAGTTCTTCCACCTTAATACTCGGTCTCCTGTGTTCGCTTTGCATCAACACCTTTGTTGCAACTGACACAACACCGGACCCCCTGTTTTTTGACTCTTTTAAGATCACACCCACATTATGTCCAAACCTTTTAACCATAAACCACAAACAGGCAACATCATTTCTCTTTCACTTTGATCAAACTGCTACTTCACCACCTTTGAAGTCTGTTATTGATCTAATTTAACAGTGCATAACACTTGGGTTTTCTCCTTTATTCAAGCCTACAATCATTGTTCCTTTATTGCTACGGTTTTGTTGTTGTTGATCACAACAACCTACTGCTGCCTTTTGATCACAAACCCTCTCACACCTACAAACCTCCCAAATTGATAAACCACTCTGATACCAATTGTTGGAAATTAGGTCTTCTTCAATATAATCAAATAGTGAATTTAACAAGAGAAAACTCTTTGATTAAAATTGAAGGTACATAAACCCTAAACTCTTTAGTGCTAGTGTTTTAATCTCACCGCCGCGTATCGTGTACGACACTAGGTTTATTTCTTAGGCGATGTAATCATTCACGACCTTGGCAAACAACATCACGACTTGCTCCAGTGATGTAACCCTTCACGATATTGGCGAACAATATCCCAAATGGTTATGTATATTCAATCCTAGGTGTCCCTTAATAGTTTTTTTTCCTAATTCAAATGGATATTGATCTATTAATCTGATGTGGATGCTAGAATTTATGGTTATTGTTTGTTAGGTGAGTTAGGGCTAGGGTTCTTTGCAGAAATATTATGAATTGATTTGTTTCTTCGAGCGAACTTTAGTGATGACTTCTTCATTGATTGTCCAAAATTGAGCTTACCTGAGTGTGCTTGTTTAATTTGGAAATTGGCATGTTATTAATTTATGTACTAATCATTGATAACTAAACCTTAAAATTGAAACTCTTCATTTGATTATTTTGGCTAGCTAAGAGAATGAAAAGATTGTTATATGTTTGTACAAAATATTGGAAGTCGTTGCATTTTGGGTGCTCCGAGTCGCTTTCTGGACTAAAACCATGAATGGTTGAATCGGGAACATTTCCGCACCCAACACACAAAATTTATAGAACGTATCATGAGGTAAAAGTTACATAATTGCTAATTCAAATTGTTTGCTCTATTGAGAAAAAAAATTAAAAAATTGGTTCTTAATGACTATCCTATGTGTGATGCATATTGATTTTATTTTCATTTGATCGCATATCTTCTATTTGAAAGCACTAGTTAAGTTGTTTAGCGGTTTGGAGGCAATTTTCAGTTTGAATACACTTTTGTGGACAGTTTGGCTTTGAAGGCATTTTTTATTTTGTGAGTTCAATTTGAGGTTAATATAACATTCAAGTTTCTTTTTTTTTTGTGTTTGCTTTAAATTCGTTACTTATCGGCTATAGCAACTAACATTTTTATGGGTAAATATTAAGATTCTCATAATATGTATCAATATAAGGGTAAATAAAGGTTAAGCATGGGATTGTGAAAACGACCTTATCTTTAGAATTTTGTTTATGTACGTAAAGGTTGAGCCGACTCTGAACAAATACAACGAAGGGTATCTAGGTGCTACATACTATTGTGGAAATGAGTAAGCACAAACGCAGACAAACGAAAGCATCAACAAAACCAAAACCCTAAGAGCAACAAACGCAGACAAAATTGTAATAGCGTCCGACAACAAACATATAAAGATAGAGTACTTGAGGTCGCCAGAGAATCGCCAGTAAATAACGACAAACCAACAAAAAAAACCAAACAAACATAAACGAAAACATCAGCAAAAACAAAGAGATAAAGGCAGATTACCTGAGGTCGTTGGAGAACTGCCGAAAAATGCCACACAAAGCATTTGTGGTAGTAAGAAAGAGAAAAGGGGTTCGGTGAGTGGTTTGCCCTTTTAAAGCCCCCACCAACACCCAAGGTAGAAACAAAAATACCAAAGGAACAACCAACTCAAAGGAAGGAAAAACACTAAAGCATAAAGGTAGACCCAACAATGCACATAAATCTTTTAAATTAACATTTAATAAATGGTATGTTAACAAAATAATATGTCATATAGATACATATAAAATAAAATAAATACTACAAGTTTAATATGATTTGAGTGAAAAGAACCTGGAATTCGTTACCAAAAACTCCATAGATAACAATCTATTATGATTTTCACCGTAATAGATGGGCTTGCAAAACTACATTCTAGAATAAGAGACGATAATCATGAATGTTGTTTCGATAGTCAACATTCACGTCCATGGCCGATATACCTCTTTGTTCCCCTTGCAAGTCGCCTATTACCTAATTGTTAAGTCAACAACATTAATAACTGAAACAGAGATCTTGGACTATAAGCTTAAAACAAAAATCCTGAATTGCTCACTGTTTTGGCATAAGTATATTTATTTATTTTTTAATTAGATTTAGGGGCAATAATAAGCCCCATTTAGCCACTTACGCTTGTTGCGCGGAATTTTTTATCATAAAAATACGAAGGATCTTAGGAAAACTTGATTCCTTTGTGTTAGTGTGAGGCTAAGAAGAATACATGATTTTTTTTGGAAATATACTTGTTGAAAACGTGATTTTTTGTAGTATAAACAAAATTTTCAATTCCAACACTTTTAAAGAAAAACGTAGGCATTTTTTTAAAGAAAAAAAATGAGTTTCTTTGTTATATGCTGATCCTTTGTGCCAGAGTTAACGGTTACATCAATCGTTGTATGGACATTGCATTATAAATGATTACAGGATCGTGTTAAAATCTCTTATTTTGTGGATTATAACTATTTTGCTGTTTTGTGAACATAATACGAAAAAGTTTATAAGTTTTACACAAACTTGTGAAGTGGGAGTCACATCTATAAAAGAATTAAGATATGATAAGATAAGGTTCTTGCTATTCTCACACCCTCGTATCTTATTCTCACATCTTTTTACACTCTTTCTCTCTCTATATATATCTATGTATACATAGAAAGATATAGAAATGAGGGATGTGGGAATATTAACTCCGGATAATAATTTAGGGGCATCACACATCCCTCCTCTGTATTTCTCTCTATAAATACATAGATGTATATAAAGAGAGATAGAATGCAAAAGAATGTAGAAATAAGATTTTAAGGTATGAGAATAGAATGACTTTAATTTAAAATTGTCTTTATGGGAATAAGATTGATAATGGGTGTATAATTGTGTGAATAATGTAATGAAGATGTAGTATGGTAACATTATTATTATGTGTAATGTGTTGTTATAAAACATTTTACGTATTTTATATTTAATGTAAGATTTTTAGATTATTTGCATAGCACATAAAATAGTAAAACTTGTATAATTAATTATCTAATTGTGTGTTGAAAACCAGAAAAGAATATATAGTACACATGACATTTTAAGGGATCTAAATTGCAGATTTGAATCTTTTAAATTAGTACTCGTAGTATAGTATGTTTAGACTCACCTGTACTTATTTCAATTAATTTATAATTTATATACAATAATAATAATGATAACAATAAGCATATAAATGAAGTATAGATTCACTTTGTGTTCTTCATTAAGAATTTTCTCCAATGTTTTGAATGTATAATTTATAAAATAATAGTAATGATAACAATAAGTATATAAATAAAGTATAGATTCACTTTGTTTTCTTCATTAAGATTTTCTCCAATGTTTTGACATAGTATTTACCAACCAAATACTAAAGACAAAAAGAATTCATAATGGTTATAAGTTTGTAACAAGGAAACATTGTTTTATCCATCAAAACAAAGACAAATTTCTTGTAGCATCCGTCAAATGTTTCCAAAGTTCCCAATTTCATGTTCATAAATTGCAATTTTTACAGCAATAATCAAGACCCGAGCATCAATAACTGCAATTGTTGCTTCAATGGGTTCCATCACTTCCCCATCGTCATCCGCCTCTGCTTCGTCTGAAAAATTCCCCCGATCATCACGTGGATCGCTTGTAGCATCCAATAAAAGATCGGAACCCGCTTATGGAATATATGCAGTGTTTTCTTACAAAGAGCATGTAGATGACCGTAACACTTCATGTGTCATGGGATGTTATGACCCCTCGACAAACAAATGGAGTCACGAGTCTTTCGTTCCAGGGATAGCCGAGAACTGTGTGTTGAAAAACTTTGCGATGGTTTCGGTTGGAACATCGATTTATATAATTGGCGGTAGCATATACAATGTTGAAGTGCGGTCACAAGTGTTACGTTACAATGTTGTTACTAAAGAATGGTCTACTTGCGCATCACTTATTACACCTAGGCACAATTTTGCTTGCTCAGTTTGTGATAATAAGATCTATGTGGCGGGAGGCCAGTCTACCTTAGATTGTGCGATGGGTGTGTCATCCACTGAGGTTTATGACGTGTTACTCGATAAGTGGACATCTTTGCCATGTATGAGCACCGCTAGATACAAATGTGTGGGTGTGACATGGCAAGGGAAATTTCATGTCATTGGAGGATTCACGGGGAACGAAATGCCCTTTATGGATCGTTGTTCGGCTGAAGTGTATGACGTGTCAAACAAGAAGTGGTGGCACGTCAGGGGTATGTGGAAGTTAGACATACCCCCTAATCAGATTGTCGTCATAGACGACAATCTGATCAGTTCAGGAGACTGTCTTAACGTCTGGAAAGGTGAGATCGAGACATACGATCCCTATCTTAGCCTATGGTACCCTCTTAGAGGATCCATGAAGAAGAATCTATTATCTTTTTCATGCCCGTCGAATGCAATGAATGACGGGCAGACATCAGAGCCACTTGAACGGGTATGTTTAACCATGGCGCCCATCGGAAGTTATTTGTATTTTCTGGCCGGTTATAGAACAACCGGAGATCCGTCTTCGTGTTGCACTATGTCATTGGTTCATAGATTTGACACGTCAGCAATGAACAACCAATGGGAGACTTTTGAGCCGGTAGAAATAGAAGGGGAGAGAGAGCTTTGCAGTCATTGTTGTGTCGTTCAACTTCCATAAGATGGTATTCTTTTAGTTTTTTTTTAATTTATAAAGCATAATATAAAAATAAATGTCTTAATTCCAGCAAACTATGAGAGATATATGTGATGGTAGCATCCTCTCAATGGTTGGATTTGGGTCTTTTTAATTTGAACTATTATTAGAGATTTAGACAATTTGAATTTCTTAAATTTTCTATATGTATTTTACTTGTTTAATCTAATATAAAACCATATAGTAGCCGATTGTTTCACATGAGATTACTTAAGTCTAAAGAAACCATGATCATGTATCTATTCTGTTTTGTGTATCTCACTTTATTCCTTTAACACAAGCTAAAAAATATGCCATGCGTGAATAACGTGTGTTGCCTTTTGTTCGTGTATAGTCAACAAAAACGTACGTTTAGTAGATAGAATTCAATACACATGTGATTAGATGCCAATATATGACATATCCATGCAACGGTATCGTCCCAGTGGTGGATCTAAGAACTTTTTTCACTGGGTTTCTTTTGGTAGATTCTCACTATTTTTTTCCAAATCATACAAGGTTCTCACTAGCTTTTTCCATTTTCTCTAAACCGAATGGGTTCCTGGGACCCACAAAAGTGGCCTAGATCTGCCCCTGTATCGTCTTCGTCCTAGAATGTCGTGAAAATTTTCAAGAGTGTTGTACAAAAAAAATTGATTTCAATTGATTATTGCATTAGATTAGATTAATAAAACCAATATATGTTTACAATGTGACTTAATGGATGATTATAAGAAACAAACAATAAACATAACAAGCAAGTTGTAATAAATATAAGAAGAAAGTAACAATAACAATAAAAATTTTACTGACTATGGGATTCTAGGATACATCGATCCACACTCGACCTTGAGCGGTTTCTTGTTCGAAAGTTCAATTTTTTGATTAACACACGGTTCCTTCTTTTTGTGTTTCCTTTTGACGGGGCCAGTTGTGTTTCCAGGACACGTTGAGTTTTGGGGTAATCTTGGGTTTGGATTGTGGTTAATGTTGGAAAGTCGTTTATTATTGGAAAGCTTGTTGTTGTTGGAACTAATCAGGGCATACTAGGGTATCAATTTTTGGGACACAACATTTTGATTTTTCGTACCGGAAAAGGTTGCTTGGGTTGCAGTTGGGCTCATTTGGGTTAGATTGTTTTTTTTTTTTTTTTGGTATGGGATCAAAGTGTAGAGAATGTGATATTTGGGTTTAAGAGTATAGAGAATGTTGGATGTTTGTGTTAAAAACATTGGTTTGTGAGATAGTGAGTTCTTTTTTTTAAATATAACTTTTTTAAGTTATGCAACGGCTAGCCAACGACCAACGTTCAAATGTTGATTTCCCACACCCGTTGCATTAGTCATGCATATCCCACTAACGGCCACGCGGCATAGTGTGTCAATGACCATGAGCCAATGTGGTTTATCCACGTCCACGCTCACGTTGTACTCCTGGTGGCCTAAGTGTTTTAGTTTCCTCTCATCTTACAATATTATGCCTTCAAATAGCTATAAAAGGCAATCCTGCATTTAACTAATCAAGTGGCTTGAAATTATGAATGGATTTAACAAAAAAGGCCACTATTTGAAACATGAATTATCACTAACCCATGGGCTTGCTAACTTGCAAAAAGCCCATAAGCAGAGATTTCGACAAAAGTTTCCATTTTTGAAATTAAGGTCCTAACTGTTTTAACGTCAAAATCCCTCAAAAGAAGAGTCTCTTACAACGTGACCCACCGGCCACCAGTGTTTTCATCAACCACATAAGCACGTGAGCCACAGGACCACCAACTGACGCGCACACATTGGTCAGTCAAACTTTTAAGAACCTATATTTTGACCTAATCTTATGTAGGCAGCCCCACGATAATTTTAGACGTACTACACACCCACGCGAACCACACATGCAATTATAGAATTATGTACACTATTATGCTCAAAGGGTTAGCCGGAATGGGCTAAGTAGCCTTGGCTGCAGCGTTGATATGTGGTTAGACGGTCGATCCACATGTTATGTTTAGGATCAAGGACCGTTTCAATGTGTCAATTCAATTGAGACATAAGAAAAGATAAACGTTATTGTTTTTTCTCTGTTTTAAACAATTTGTTTGTCTGATAATTCATCGATGTTTGGAGACTAATAGTAGGAATATTCCATCTGAAAACGAACTATGTTCGAACATTGGTGATAAGACAATGTTATATTAGAGTGATTTGTTTTTAACTCAAAGCCAACTACTATCGAATGTTGGTGATAAGACGACAATCTAATCAAGGTTAATTTGTTTTAAATGAAAGATTATCTTGACGGGTCTAAAGTAATTAAAGGATGTCATGTATATTAGACGTAATAAGTTGTCCACATCTACTTTATCTTTTCAAATTCCAAGATATATCATGACAACATCTCAATCACCAAGATGTGCGCGACATGTGAACTTTAGGCTCTAGTATGGGTCCTCGCTAACATCCAACTACACGAGATCTTGGGGGATCTATGTATCATCAACTGGAGTCATCCACTAGATTAGAACAAAAAAATCTCATTCATCATTTACAGACAAAAGTGACAAAATAATTACTGATCTACCACATGGCTCAAGCAGAAACAATTATCTTTTGCATGCAAAATAGATCTTAATGAATTAATTATTTGAATCACTATCCTAGGAAGAAGTTCATGAGGTTTGAGGGTGAAAAAAGAATCCAAATTGGATTCCATGTCTGAAGCCCAAGTAACAAAAACTCGACGGGCGTCTCAGATGAACAAATGGTGTTGGCTGAGAATATTTTCTAGAGGAGAAGCAACTACTTTGGTCAAACTCCCAAGTTTTGCGTTTCCTCGGATGTAACCAACCCGGTCCATTTCATCTCAACTTCTGATGGTAGGGAAGTCACGAGCCTGCTGCTACACTTGTGTGCATACACACCATATCATAAGAATGCAAGCCAAAGTGTATCGTTTCAAAGCATGCCTCGATAGTAATCTCTTCGCTAAGGGGACTATAGGTGACGACAAGTCCCACAAAAGCAAAGGTCGTGAAAGCCTTGCAATCATACGATGAAAAGGTTAAGTATAGTGTTCAAATAGTGATCATTGATCAGTTGCACCGTAAAATTGTCATATGGATAACTATCTCGTACAGATATTAGTATTACTTGCCGTTATGTCAATTCCCAAGACAATGAATTATAATACATTTGATTATCCTTCCATGAGGACAATATTAAAAGAATACAATAGCTTTATACCATAATTTATCTAGAACGACATCTTTATACAATATAATAATTACTTATAACGCACCTATGCCATGTTGATACACAAATCACACTCCCTCGTTTGTGTAATATATATATATATATATATATATATATATATATATATATCACAAAAAAACTAATTTAAATGAGAAAAACAAAAAGACTAAATAAAAAAGCCTAAAAAAACATATCAAAATATTTTTTTTGAATTTTTTTAATAAAAATCACTATATATAATATATAAAAAAACTTTAAAAAAAAAAAAGTTGTACTTCACATGTGCATTAATATGAAAAAAACCTAAATCACCTAATCCACCTCCATCGACACCCCAAAAAACCTAAATCCACTCTCCCACCAAAAGTTTATACCCACCCACCCCAGAAAACCTAAACCCCCCACCCCACAAAAGAAAAACCTAAAACTAAACTCTAAACGTAAACCCACAAAAAACCTAAACCCCACCCGCACCCACAAAAACCTAACCCCCACCCCCAAAATAAAAAAAAACATAAACCCCCTCCCCCCACACCCATAAAATCTAATTCTAATCCTAAACCCTCAAAAAACCTAACCTTAAAAGCTAAACTAAACTCAAAAGCTAAATTTAAGCATATAATACACATGTGCAACACATACATATAATGCACATGTGCAACACATACATATAATGCACATATGCAGTACGAGTTTTTTGTTTTGAAAAAAACATTTTTATACATAAAAAGTAGTGATTTTTTATAAAAAAATTGTAAAAAAACTGGTATGTTTTTTAGGCTTTTTCGTTAGTTTTTAGGCTTTTTAGTTAATTTTTAGTTTTCTCATTTATATGTAGTTTTCTCATGATCTTCTCTTTATATATATATATATACAAAGTCATAAAACACTATAATGTTAACCATACAACATACTCAAAACCCACAAATATCAAAGTGAAGATTACTAAAACACCATATTTGCGGGTTTTGTGTTGTGTTTCGGATGATCGGGCTTTGATTATCGAATGATTAACATTAGTGGGTTTTATGTTTATTATCGTGTTGTGTTTTATATTCGTAGTTCTACGATGGTGTGTTTGAAGTTTTTACGGACTGTTAGGGTTTGGATTGTGTTTTAGTGATCTTCATTATGTTATTTGTGGGTTTTGAGTGTGTTTTATGGCTAAAATTGTGATGTTTTATACGTTTGTACACTTTGTAGGAAAAATGGACTTCGTAATCGAACCTCATCCTATATATATAATATAAAAAAACATAGATATAACAATTAGTTAGACAAAAGATCAAATACGGTTATCGTATGTACGAAATATATATATATATATATATATATATATATATATAATATAATATAATATAAAAAACATAGATATAACAATTAGTTAGACAAAAGATCAAATACGGTTATCGTGCAAACGTATGAATGGAGTGAAAAAGTAAAAAAGTGTAGTAGAATATTCGTAATTATTCTATTATTAGAGTAATTATCTTGATGAACTAGTAGAGTAATTATGATACACTCGTAAGGTAATTTTGAATTTTATGTTGTTCGACGCACTTGTAAAATAATTTTGAACTTTATGTTGTTTGATGAACTTGTAGAGTAAATGTGCCTTTTTTATAAACTAGTAAATAATTATGATGCACTTGTAGAGTAATTTTGAAATGTATCTTGTTTGATGAACTTGTAGAGTAATTGTGTATGTTATGTTATTTTAATAAACTAATAGAGTAATTACGACACAACTGTAGAGTAATTTTGAATTATATCTTGTAGTATAATATATAAATGATGAACTAGTAAAGTAATTATAATGCACGTATATAGTAATTTTGAATGACTAGTTGTTTCGTTTTGAATGACTAGTTGTTTGATGCATTTGTAGAGTAAATTTGAATGATATCTTGTAGTAGTTATGATGCATTTGTAAAGTAATTTTGAATCGTATATTGTTTTATGAACTTGTAGAGTAATTGAGTATTTTATGTTAGTTTATGAACTAGTAGAGTAATTATGATACACTTGTAGAGTAATTTTGAATGACTTATACTTGTAGAGTAATTTTGAATATATATTTTGTAGTAGTGTATTAATGTCGAACTATTCAAGTAATTGTGATGCACTTGTAGAGGAGTTTCGAATGACTAGTTGTTCGATGCACTTGTAAAGTAAATTTGAATGATATTTTGTAGTAGTGTATTAATGATGAACTGGTAGAGTAACTTTGACTTGTATGTTGTTTTATGAACTTGTAAAGTAATTGTGTATGTTATGTTTTTCTTTATGAATTATTAGAATAATTACGATACACTTGTTGGGTAATTTTGAATTTTATGTTGTTTGATATATTTATTCTACAACTAGAATAATTATGAAAATGCCACCGTGCTTTTTTACTTTTCCACGTCATTCGTAGGTTTGGTACGATAACTCTATTTATACGAGATCTTTACTCCGATTAGTTATTATTTTACAAGAATGCATATAATTTATGATAACATTACAAATACATTATACATTAATAATGTGTTATAACTAGGTTCATATTTGAATAGATCTTTTAAGTGATCAACTTGTTAAAAAGAATGTATTATATACAAAAGAATGTATTATATATTAGTAATATTGTAAGTAAGTATATTCAAACCTGTAAAAATAAAAGGGATATTGGATATTAATAATTCTACCTTTCACTAATTGGCTGATAATACTTCCCACTTTCGATTTGTACACCAATGCTCCCAACTTCCAACTTATTGGCGGATAACACTCTCTAACTAATTGAACCCTAACCCAGTTACTTTTTGCTAACGTGGCATCGGATGTGGCCATTTTTTGCTAACGTGGCAGCTGATGTTGTATTTTTTGATGATGTGGTAGTTCTCATGGCATTTTTATTGATGTGGCAGCTGACATCAGCTAACTGTGCTAGGGTTTTGTTAGTTAGGGAGTGTTATCGGCCAATAAGTTGAAAGTTGGGAGTGCTGGTGTACAAATCGAAGGTTGAGAGTGTTATCGGCCAATCGATGAAAGTTGGGGTTATTTAAATCCAATATCCCAAAATAAAAATATGTGAAGATGTAGGAGCACGCACAACGCATGCTTGGCTGTTATAATCCAAATTTCCGAACCACCCAATTTCCCAACTCTTATGTTGTGGCTCTGTTTCGATCCCTCAAGTTTGATTTTTCGTTTGGAACTTCAAACCTATTGTGAACGGATGGGTGGGCTATACTTTTATATAAAAACTGGTATTCGAAAAGAAGTTAGAACCCTAGAAAATTGGTTATTTTTAAGGATTTTGAAATTTAATGTGGCAGATGAGGTGAAACTTTATGACTGGTTAGCATGGTTCGTGGGTGGTTAGCATTGTGAATGCTCTAACCAATAACTTTTTATCAAACTAAGAGGCTCTAACCGATAACTTTTATCAGATTAAGACCACATGGTGCGGGCGTGGATATGTGGCGTTTATGCCTCTCCACGCCACACACACCACACTGGTATCAGCGTTTTCCACGACGTTATTGATTGGGCTTGAATATTTCCACCGGCTTTACGTTCATTTCTTGGTTGACGTAGCATTTGTTAATTGGATGTTAAAAATTTGCCAATGGCCACAAGTAATAGTAAAAAATGGCGTTTTTTTTAAATTACTCATACATATAAATACACCGTCTCTTCCATTTTACCAAATTGTTAAACAATCATATAATTTTATATGTTAAAACACCATCTCATAAAACCATACGAAAACCCGGTGATTCCTTGGGTCGTACAAAAGGACATCACATTATGCAAATCATGGGTCGTCGTGGTGAACAACCACGAGGCTACGTTACAAACGACTCGGTTTTGGGATCAAGTTTACCATGAATTTTGTTTATGTAGGGGGTGAGGCCACACGTAGTGTGCACGCACTTTGCTCACGTTTTTGGATGATTCGTAGGGATTGTACGAGATTTGAGGCAATAGTAAAGAGTGTGGACAATAGCAATGGTGAGCTAAACGAAGACGACTTCATCCAAATCGTTTTCGTAGAGTACCATAACATGCATGACAGTGACTTCAGCCACTATGCGGCATGGCAAATAATGTTTTTTAGATTAACGTTTTAGTCTAAGTTCTGTAATGTTTTTAATTTTTTATGTTATGTAATGTTTTAAATATTTAAGTTATGTAATCTTTAACGTTTAAATTATGTATTCTAACTAGTATTAATTGGGTTTTTATTTAAATTTAATAGAGTTTATATAATTTATAAATATAAATAATAATAAAAAAATATGTGCCACGTGTCAGATAACGCCTCTCTTCTACGCCTTCTCCCACCCGTTTCTTTTTTCCACCACGCTACTTTTCTAACGCTTGCTGATGTAACATCCACATGTCGAATAACGCTCATTTTTCATTTTCCTCCACACCGTATGGTATAAATGATAATAGACTAAAATATAGGTTATGTATATTAAAATTAAAAATTAAACTAAAGTGGTAATAGGATTAATAAAATGAATTATTTCAGTTACCTTTAATTAGTCCAGAAGATTGCATGACAGTTATGATTTTATTAAAAAAACTACTATATTTACATTATTTTTTTAAATGTGAAATTATTAATTTCAAAATAGAAAAAAAAGTTTTTAGAAGCACCAATCTAGTAGCATTTTAGATTGAGATAAGGCTTAGAAACTATTAAATTGTAGGTTTGATTCTTATAAAAAGATTTTTCGTATCATTCCATAATGACACCGGACAGGACATAAATTTACCGTTAAAAAGAAAGAGCACCGTAATCGTTTGTATAATTTCTACAGTTTTGTGGCCAAAAGGGGACCACAACTTAATTGGTATTTGTACAATTAAAAAGCGGGACCCATAGAAAAATAATTTCATGCTTCTCAAGGTTGTACTATCTGTTTGACGTCCACACATGCCCAATCCCGTCAAATTATGTACACGTAGTTTTGCCTTTTTTTAAAAAAGCATACTTCAATAATACACCCCGTCTAAAAGGGTAAAAGGCTAAACAATACACAACTCCTGACTCAAACGGACAAAATGCAACAAATTACAACATATACAACAGGTATTTCACCACTTCCACCAACTAATATAGTTATATGAACCTCTATTTTTAACTCAACCGAAGCCCCTTGATTTAATATCCCCTAGAATGTCTTGCGGGCTATGCTTTAAATGCTTGACAATCGACTCATTTCTTCCTTTCCAAATACACCAACAAGCAATGATCAGGAGACCATGAATAATCTTTTTCGCTTTCTTGACCAAGTAAGAGAACTTATGAATACTAATTATATCTTTGACACACTTCCTTTTTTGCATCTTTCCATTTTTTATTTTCCCTGCAAATCATTTATTATACTAATGACCTGGGTTAATAATAAAAATTGTAATCAGATGTTAGGTAGCTTAATGTATATATGTGTGGGCGTTCAGGAGGGGGGAGTGAAAATGCACTAGTTTTAACGTTATTTTACTAATTTCGTGAAAATAACGTTAAAAGAGGGGATGGTTAATCATGCATTATATGGTGGCGTTGATAGCCGAAAGAAAGTGGGGTACATGCACTAATCAGCATTTGTCTCAATTGCTGAGTGTTGTGTGCCTTATGTCCAAGGCTTGATGCAAAACTACTATCTAGCCGGGGGTCTCACTGGAAGCAACATCTCTATTCCTACGGGGTAGAGTAAGGCTGTCTACATCTTACCCTCCTCATACTCTACCATAGCTTTACTATTAATTGGATTTACTGAGTATGATGATGATGTTAGATAGTTTAAGAATAATCGTATTTTATAACATACTATTAAAACTGGGCAGTGTGAGTTCAAGTCCTTAGGCACCACATCTCAAAATGGATTGGCTCCACACGTCCACAATTCACCTCATTTAACGCCTTATTCCATTTCCATAAGCCTTTTTGGAACCCTTTTAGCGCTCATTGATGCCACTGGAGTGGCAATGTTTGACACGATCTAAAACCCAACACAGAAAGAATAGGTTTGGGTCTAATAATACTACCCGTTTAAAAAATGTGTCGAGTTCAGATTGACCCATATTAAAAACAAGCCGGGTTTAGGTTGACCCATATAAAAATGGTTGACCCATTAACCAGTTTACCGAATTTAGAAAAAAAATGTTTTATATTTTTGTTTCCATTTTACATGGTTAGTTATAATATTGTTAGTTTTGGCACACTATATTATTTACTTGTCACACTCATACTCAAAATTAAACATGTTATCGATAATCCGATTAAAACCCAACAACTCAATTATATATCGTCAACACATATCAGTCATTTAAAAAACGGGTTAAACGGATAATGTTCGGGTTGACCCGAATTTATGCATCTGCGGGTTATGATTGAAATCTTTAACACGAATAATAATATGGGCTGGGTTCAGACTGCACATTTCAACTCACCAACTCATTAACCCGCCTACCCAACACGATTGATACCCCTAGCTAAAGCGGTGCTAAGGGCGTTATTACATTGACGTAATTAGAGGTGTTAGTACACACCACTCAGCCTTAATCGGCTTTTATATGAATAGTTTTTAACTTGAATTAACATTTAAAATTTTAAAATGGATATAATCATGAACGTAGTTTTCTTGGTAGTGTGTTATGTATATAGAAAATTTATTAAAAAATATATGCTATGTTTAACCAAACTAAGCTAACCTAGTTTGTTATGTAATAATTAATTATATTATTAACTTAAAAAAGATGTTAATATACATATAAAAAATATAAAAATATGTTTCTTCGTGCTAATAAGTTTAATCAAGCTTGATATATAAAGTTTATGTATGAGCTAGATAATTTGATTAGCTACATTTTGAGATCGAGTCCATGCTATATATTTGATTAAGCTTTTAGTGAGACAATATTAAATGTATTACGAATGAATGGATTAGATCGTAATCGGCTTATTTACACCTTTAACAGTCATGAAAACCTTATAGTTTGAGTTGTCAAACATATTTATGTAATAGTCGAACACAACAAAAAATCCTTCGTTTTGCTATGTAACTACAATGATCAATAACAGATATGAAACTCATTTTTTAACAGCAAATTAACTTACTTATAAAATATTCATATAAAAGTCATTTAAGTACATCCAAAACAACACATTTATAAAGAGATGGATCATGATGTCCGGGAAAACTTGTTGGAAAAGACAAGAAATAATCATCATACTCAAGGTTTATATCTTGCCAAAATAGGCACATATAGTAAAAAGATCATTTCAAGTCATTTCAACCAACGTCTTCCTCTTTTGGGCAAAAAATGGATTGTAACCAATCCATATTGTGTTGACAGTGTTGTGTCACATTATCAATATTGATCCTTAAATCATTAAGGTTATAACATCATGTTAAAGTTGTAAACTTAACCCTATACGGACATGCTTGATCTTTAACAACACATACAATATAATGTTGTTGGATAGGCTAATATGGAATAAAGTGGTTTTTAAGACAAAAAAGAAACATCCCCCCCCCCCCTCGAAAATACGGTTTCAACATACTAATTATTGATTGAAATTATCTTTATGTAATCAAGACGGTAAAGCAATGCAACTAAATGGAATAATCAATGATTGACATTATGTGTTTAGTAGAATCACACAGTAATAAGGTGTTTTTAACAAATTATAAGAAAAGCATCATATAACCAACGATTAAATACATAGTCATTGAATATAATGGGTGATAACTTTTATTTTCTAGTATTCAAGGGTGTATAATCATTGTTTTAGAGTACAGTGAGTAGAATTTGGTTATAGACAACATGACTAAAGTAATTTTCATGTATTTTAAGGTTTGCAAAAGTAATATCACTAAAGGTGAAATTGTTGATAACAATTCTTTATGTAACTTTATTGTACGTGTGAATTTATTTATTGTCGAATTTTAATTATATATTTATTTATTCACTAATTATTTCAACTGAAACAAATAATTAATTTCTTTATGTAACTTTATTGTACGTGTGTCTGCAATTCAAAGCAACATGTTCATCTTCTACTTCTAGATTTATTTTTTTTATCTAGATTACATAAACATACAAATAGATACGTAAAATCCCATAATGTCCTTTTGTTTAGACAAGCCTAAGGCGAATTCGATGGTTAGAGAGAATTTTGGTATGTAGAAAATTTCCAAAAAGTAGATTGTATGTAGAACTTGGGTAGCAAAACGGCCAACATTTTATGAGCAAGAGAATTTCTTCTATATTAATATATCTTCTCATCAAATAAGAATAAGGCCATAACTTCACAAGGAACCAATGTTTTTAGTCGTAAAGGAAGCTATGAAATCAAAATTATCCACTCATTGTTATATATATACACACATACTTCAACAATTCTTGCTCTTGATATGGTGAGATCAGTGTAAACTAACCACATACATAGTTTAAAAAGTAAACATGTAGATACTTGTAACACCCTAAATTTTAATGTGTAAAGGATTAAATAAATGCAAAGTTATATATAAAGTAATTCATGGACTTGATGAAACATTAGGATGATTATGGACTTGATTTATTTTAGCTAAAATGTAATTATGGGTTTAAAGGCCCAAAAAGAAAAGAAAAATAAAGCCTACATGGCACATGATGGCAATTACATCTCTTAAAACCCTAAAATGATAACATGGATCACCCTCTCTCACTCCTCATTCATGCAATTTCACGCACAAGTTAGAGACAGAAAATCAGGTTCACGATTGTTTCTCATTGGTTGTGTGTGGGGATTGAAGGAGGACGTTGAGGGTTTCCTTGCTTCAGTGTAGCTCATCATGTTTGGGGACAAAGAAGCCATTTTCACTTGTTTTCGATTGGATTGGACACGAGTAGAGGAGATCACATCAAACAGTAAGTTTTACGTAAAAAGTTGCATGCTTTTGAAGATTCACTCTTAGTATTATGTCTTATGATGGTTACTATGCTTTCCCAACAATAAAGTTGGGATCTTGACATGAAAAATCAAGTAAAAAGGGTTGTAGTCGCCGTTATAACATTAGGGTTCTACGCAAGGTTGCACCTACCATTGTTCAAGCTCAGCCTGAGTTGCGCCTAACTGGCCAAAGCGCAGCCTAACCTCTTGGGCATCCTTGATGGCAATGCAACCTGAGATATTGTTGCCTTGTGGCGTGCAAGGCCTCTCAGGCAAAACCTCGGTTACCCTTACTATTTAAGCACAAAGAGTCACTATTTCACATGTGAACCACATCGACGAGCTTACTAGGGTCAGAAAATTCAATAAATGGTTTATGTAAAGCACAATTTAACATGTGAGTTCTAAATGCCCTAATTTACTATTTGGGCTAATGTGCATGCTATTTTAAATGGTTTCACTCTTTAGAGTAGTTGATTGTCATGGTGTGATTATTGATTTATTGAAGTTATACGATTAATACTGATTGTTCATGTATGGAATTTAATGATTGATGGCTAGTATATGTTGCTAGCAATTACTAATGGTGTTTTGTGAGCCCAACGACGTAGCAGGCGTAGAGTCTTATACCGTCGTAAGTCTGGTCGGCTCTGTGTCAAGTAGTTGACAGTGAAGTTTGCTTCACATTTTATATTTTTTTATTTATGATTAAAATTGAAGTACATTATTGATGTTAAAGCATGACTTGATGTTAATTATCAAAATGTTTTACTCTTCGTGTTTTTAACTTATACTATGACTCACTCAGTGTAGATGACTTTTTAGCATGCATGTTAGGTTGACAAGTATTGATGCTTGATAGGGGGTACACGATGGATTGAAAGCTCCCCCACTTATTGGACATGCATCTTATTGACCTGAGTTATCATACTATGTTAATTGAATGCTTGTTTTAAGTTGAAGACTTAACGTGAACGATACTTAATGTTTTGATGTACTTTCTATTGTAATTTGATGGCCATTGTTGGTTTAAAAGCTATGTTCTAATGCATTGACCTAACTGTGAGGCTTCCTGGGTTTGGGGCCTTACAGTTGAAAAACTGTATAATTATTTAAGATTAACAATCCAAAACCTTTAAGTACTTTAACGACCCACAAATCACCGCTAGACTCCTCCCTCGATAGTACAACCATAGTTCATTTGTGTACTAAAACAAGCAATATATGCGATATAACAAGATGTAAGATCTACAAGAAGGTTGGTTAAAAACATGTGAATAGAATCTTCTAACATTTCATAGTTGATGTGTAGTAATTTGTTGCTTTTGATATGGTAACATCAATGTAAGCCAACCCATATATGGTGTAAAAAGTAAACACATGGATTTAGGGATGGGCAAGGTAACTTCGGTACCGAACCGGTACTGAAAAACTGGAAAAATGGGTACCGGTACCGAATATACTGGTTTGGCACTGATATTTACCACTGTTTACCTGTAAATACCTTTACCTAAAAACAGGGAAAGTGGGTACCGGTACCGATACTAAATATGCCCGGTACCAAATGCTCATACCTACATGAATTCACAAAAATTATAATTATTAGAATTAACCATTCAAAAACTTTAAATACTTACAACGTCCTGCAGATTACTGCTAGACTCCCTCACCCTAATAGTACGCCCCATAGTTCATTGGTGCAGTAAATCAATCAAAGTATGCAATTTGACAAAATGTAACATCCACATGAAGGTCTCCATAGAAGTAGAAGTCTTCTACGCTTCAGGATTATGGCATATGCTTCCGATGTCGTATTCTCGGACCAATCATCCTGAAAAGTCATTGGCATTACAAATGGTCATTTTTGTCCACTTCCCGTATGAACTTAACTAATTGTTTCAGATTTCAAATTGTAGTTTGGAGGACTGGATAATCTTTTAATAAACCATATTTAATTGACTAATGATCCATACTTGATTGTAAAGATTAAAAAATGTGTGACATTATTTTAAGTTGACGAGCTATCTTTTTTTCCTGTTTGTACAATAAGTTAACTAAAGTTTAAAGATAGATGAAAGACCAATGAATATGAAAAACAAAATAGAATGAAAAGGGAACAAGATCCAGTAAACATGAACTACGTACGCAATATATTAGTCATTTTTTATGTTTGAACGATAATTAATGAAAAGTTTAGAGACAGACCGAAAAAACAAATGAATATGAAGTAAAACTAGAATAATTTAGAGAATCCAACTCTAATAAATATGAACTACATATGCGAAATTGTAGATAGCAAGCTTGAGATTTCCGACCGGAGGGTCAGAAGTCACCGAACCTAAAATTATACCTAAAAAATTATAAAACTAGGGGCTCGGAAACGTATATACCTAAAAAATCTATACGAAACGTACATACACAACACTACTGATCGAAAAGTTCGGAGGATCGAGCGCAAATGTGTGTTGCGTACAACCATTATCTCACACAACCTGAAACTTTGTGTTGATACATATGTAAAAGGTGACACGTGATTCTAGGCCACACATTTTATAAAATATGCTATGATATGCGGGAGTAGATAAACAACGATAAGACAAACATGTACATTATAAGTATTTTAACATCGACATAAAAGTATAACACGCATAGCACCGAGAAAATGAATACTTTCCCTATTCTCTATGTATATTTACAAATTCCTTTTTTATTGTTATGTTAAAGAGCTGATTTACAATTCAACTTAATTCACGTATTTGCAATAACATGGAGATAAATAAAAGTATTAATTTTAAAATGCAGTCACTAATAACTCTTTTAACAAACAAACGTAAATACTCACTATGATCCATCCAACTATAGGTGATTAATAGAATGTGAAGTGGATGTGATGGGATAAACTTTATCTATATTTCATAGTATATAGGGTGTGATCTTCAGTGGAATTCTATTGGCACACCAACCAATTATTCGATACTTTGCTTTTAATACGGGTCGTATAGGTTTAAAAGTCAAATTTACATGTGTCAGTTCTTGTTTAGTGGCTGACTAGACTATACGGGTCGTATAGGCCTATACGGGTCGTATTGCTTGGTTTTCTTTTTTCTTTTTTTTTTACAAATTTTTGTATACATTTAATCATAGTTTTAACAAAATTTAATAAAAGAATTCTTTTATTTTTTAACCATCAAACATTTTTTAAAATTTATCATGTAGAATAGGTTTGGTACATGTTTATTATACTATATTATCTATGTTATAACCGTATTATATACTACACTTATCTATAGTTTATTATACTATACTACACATATACTATAGGATACTACAAATATTAGCATACGCGAGATCTATAATACATCAGTAGACCTATACGGGACCTATACTACGCCTATAGTTTATTATAATATACTATACTAATACTATTGTATTTATGTTATAATACGACATGAAATGACAAAATACGTCAAGTAATGATACCGTACGACGTGTATACATACAACACGACACGTTAGAGCATATACTTCTAAAACCACACGTAATGACAAAATACGTCAAAATACGGCCCCGTATACGCACCGAATAGGCAGAACCTAAAATTATGAAAACTTGATTTTACCATTATAGGCATCGTATAGGTCAAAACTGGGTCGTATAGTAGGCTAATACGAATCATATAGACCTATACGATCCGTATAGACCCCCTTGTTTTTTGAGAATTTAGGGGGTTTATACGGATCGTATAGGTCTATACGATTCGTATTAGCCTACTATACGACCCAGTTTTGACCTATACGATGCGTGTAGGGTAAAATTAAAATTTCATAATTTTAGGTTTTTCTTTTTCGATGCGTATACGTGTCGTATTTTGGCATATTTTTTCATTACGTGTCATTTTATGAAAAATACCTTCTATACATGTCGTTCCGGTGACATTCGGTTCCATGTGGTATCGTATTCGATGATTACATGTAATTTTGTTTGCAATCCACTTGTACTCTAACATGTCGTTTTGTACGTATACGCGTTGTAGGGTATCATTACTTGACGAATTTTGTCGTTACATATCATATTATGACGTATATTGTCAATATGTTCGGTATTATCGCATATTTCGTCGTACGGGTCGTGTCGGTGACGCTCGGTATTGTCACGTTTACTGTTTGTAAGTGTTGTATTAGGGTGTAAATTGTATATACGTGTCGTGTTATCACGTATTATGGTGTAGTATGTCTCTACTTGTCGTATTGTTCCCTATTATGGCGTATTATGTCTATACGGTGTCATATTTTGCCGGTTATCCATTAAACAAACAAAAAACACTTTAAATACATTATACATGCAAAATACTTTTAAAATTACAAATTAACCTATACGATACATATGCGAGACCTTCACTACACCTATATATGCTCATACGGACCTATACCTCACCTTTACCATACTACATTTTACATGGTATTATTAAAAAAATTTAAGGAAGTTTTTATTTAAAACAAATAAATATTTTTTTAGAAAACTTTACTTAAACCATAAACAAATGTATAAAGAAATTTGTAAAAAAAGGTAACCAATACGAGCCCCGTATAGATCTATATGACCCGTATAGGTCCAGTCATGAAGAAACACCAAACTAATCTGGTGATTAGTTTGTGGTAAGTGCCTCGACAAAATAAGGTTAATCTTCTTTCATCTCGCCTAATTAAGCCGTAATGTCCTGCAAAACTAACAACACACCGTAAGCTCGTTACAAGGAATAGAATAAGGGGTTCTCCTTGTAACCACCCTCCGACGTGAGAACAAGTATTTGTTTTGAGGTAGTGTGTGTATGCAGTGAGAGAGCAAGGGAGCGATCCTTAAACCTGGAGGTGAAGTCCTCTATTTATAGCCGGAGAGATTCGTGAAAGAGATGCGCTGATGGGCCTTGGGCCTCAGGTTGACATCAAGGAATATCCATTCTGTCTCTTCTGCCACGACCGTTGGTGATCTCTAGCGATAAGGGTGCTTGGCGCATGGTGAATGAATCCACGGGTCCTGAAGAGTGTCCTTGTTGTCTTGTCTGTCATAAGCGGTTAATGGAGATCGTGGGACAGTGGTTGGCGCGAGCTGATTGGTGCCATGTGTACGTTGTTCATCGGCAACATGATCCAATACAACCTGTTGAGCGCCTATTGGCCCACAGCTCTGCCACTTGTACCTTTCGTACTTGTTTGGTGTTGACGTGCACTTCTTCCTTTCACGCGACTCAAGGAACAACTGTGTAGTCGACGCAAGGTCAAAGAAAACAAGATTCTTTTCTAAAAGACTAAGTGTAAAGATGACCTTGTGTTATTCTTGACCTCGCACACGACTCAGGAAACATCTATGCAGTTGGTGCAAGGTCCAAGAAGTCATCGTAGTGGTGTATCTTGGGTATGGTCTTGCGCGCGACCTGAGGTTAACTAATTTGGTCAACGTAGGATTTGGGACTATTCCCCTTCAAGGTTCCCTAGTCTAGTGCTGCTTTCATGCGCGAAGCGAGTGGGTGGAGCTCTGGACTAGAAATAAAAGATAAGTGTCTGCACTGTAATCTTGCATTTGAGAACATATACCAAGTGGGATAGAAAAGCTGGCGCGTGTATTGGGGTAAGACCTAAGCTACGCAGCTATGTAGCTTACTTGTGAAGTTATCTTTGAACTTTGTGCAGGAGAATCTCGAAATTTGAAATAGAACATCTGCTAACAGGTTGGTGGAGAGAGCGACGTTTGATAGGATGGCTGAAACAGTAGGCGGCATGGGTCACTGTGTCAGCATTGCCGTTTCAGCTGGCGTCTGGCGAGTAAAGCCCACGCGCGCGTGGCAACCGTCACTCTAGTTTTGCCACCTGAAGTGTCGTGTTTCTATCGAAGAAGCACCATAACTTGCAGGGTACGGTTACCCATCGCAATAAATGCGATGATTATAAATAGTCGATGAAGCCTATGAGAGAAACACTTTCTCTTCAAATTCTCTCTCATTTCTCCCTTTTTTCTCCTTTGAATCTTCAAATCTTCATGCAGTTCTTGAAGATCTTCAAGTCTTCCTTCCAGTTTTTCCAGAATTCAACAAGAATTCTTCGTCTTACTTTGGAGTTTCTCCTTGTCGACATATTTAACTCATGT
This sequence comes from Scalesia atractyloides, assembly GCA_947069175.1. Taxonomy (NCBI): domain Eukaryota; kingdom Viridiplantae; phylum Streptophyta; class Magnoliopsida; order Asterales; family Asteraceae; genus Scalesia; species Scalesia atractyloides. Next base: position 63,189,242 of record CAMTDV010000007.1, on the reverse strand, counting down.
ATGATAGAGCCGACAACATGGAGGTTAAAGAAGTTGTTGGCTCCATGCCGCCGTTGAAATGGGAGGAGGCATCATTCGAATAGGTGGTCCGGGGCCACCAGGTCGCTGCTGAGTGGTATGCCGGTTTCTAACGAAGGGCCAAACCGCCGCCGATGCGCCACAAGGTTCCATCACTTTATTCGCCGATTTCTTCGGTGAAGGAAACTTCCGCCTACCCGCTACCCAATTATTTGGAGTCTTGCTATCTTATTATCACATTCATGTCTCCCAATTGAGCGCTCTGGGGATGGTTAGGATTCGACATTTCAAGTTTTGCCTACACTCACAAGGTGAGGACCGACGATAGATAAATTTCGCACCATCTACCAACTCAAATCAAACCTTGGGTTTTATTTGTTTGCTACTTGGGGTTCCAAAAACCTGCTTATCAACCCCCCGAAGAGTTTCCATGACTGGAAGGGTAAATTTTTCTACATACGTGAGGAGGTAATTTCGATTGATATGGAATTATGTGAACCTGCAGATATCCCCAAGGAAGACTTGAAGATACCGAAAGGCGCGGCGTGGTATGAGAGGTTGCAGGCGCTGCCAAATAATGCGTTTGGCGAGCAGGTCTTGGTGGGGAAGATGTTGTCTTGCTTTCCAGCGGGGAGTCTATTTCCTCCTCGGATCATGGGTTAAACATCCACCCTTCTACGTTTGTAGGTAGTTTGGGCAATCTTGGGGCATATCCCGAAGAGCAGAAGCCCAAGAGGCAAAGTAGAAAGAAGAAAGTTACTGTTGTTGAGGGAGCGCGCCCTGTGAAGGCGAAGGCGACTGTAGCTACTTTTGATACTGCTTCGCGCAAAGGTACGACTCATTCTCAACAACGTAACTTAGATGATTATATAATTGTTGTTGATTCAATGGAAGAGTTGCGCACTATAGGTAGCAAGGCCAAAGTTGGTGGAACTAGTGAGTTGAAGAGTTCAGGAAGTGTGAGCTCAAAGGAGCAGTTATCTGGCACGACCCTACGTCTACCCTAGTTGAAGAGGAGCTGGAAGTCGACCCAATTCCTGAGCTCACACGTAAGAATGCCTCCAAGAGGTCATGCGGTGAATCAGATGAGAAGTCTGTACCCTCTCCGAAAAGGGTTGCTTTTAGCAAGCCGATTATAGGGAAGAAGGCAAACATTGGCTCTTTGATGTCGGCAATCTCCCGTGGTAAGATTTCCTTGTCTTTTATCTCGTTAATTTTATTGGCTCTTCGACTCACTCATTCTACGCGTGTTGTGCAAAACTGAAGAAGGCGATGCCCAACTTTAGGTTTGTCTACTCGAAATATGGCCCTCAAGCAACTCTGCCTGCTGGCGCAACCAAAATGGCGGAGGGGATTTTTGAGGTGGTTGGAGAGAAAGCTGATGAGACTCGCGTTGATGTTATGGTTGAGAAGATTGCGAAGAAAGATGCTTGGGCCGACAAGTCGATTGAGGTTTAAAAACCGGTTGAAACGGCGGAGGTGATGACTACGGGGGTTGAGGAACCCATGGTTGAAGAGCATGTGATAGAAGCAGAGAAAAAGGTTGAGCAGATTGTAAAGATTGTTGAAAAATCTTGCTGCTAAGGTTCCTAGGAGGTCTGGTAAGTCTCCTGAAAAGACTGTTCCAACTCGGCAAAGTCTGTGGAAGGCCAGTGCTCGGGGCCGCATGTTATTGCTAGTTCTAGCGCAGGGGGTGAAGGTATTTGTTCCTTTGACGCCAGACATAAAGAACCCTCACCCATCCGGCCTAAAGACACATTGGCGAGCATTACTACCGCTCATATGATGCGAGTCGCGCTAATGAAATCCATGCCCCGGTGTGGAAATTGAAACGAGACAACACCCTTGCTAAGTTTCCATCTTGTCAGGAATGGCTTATGGGTGCCTTCCCCCTGCAGAAGTCACTTTCCAAAAGCAACTTAAACACGAGCAGGTGTATCAGTCGCATGTCGTTGCATTAGCCAACCAGGTCTCTACCTGCATTCAAATCATGCGCGAATGGCGCACTATGTATAGGGAACGCGTGGAGGTGGAAGCATATAGGGGTCAATTGGCTGTTGATGCTAAACTTTTTGAGAAAGCAAAGGAAGAACTGGCTGCCAAGCAAGCAAAGTTTGACGCTGATAAGAACAATGAGGAGTGGGGTCTCCTTGGCTTAAAGAAGAAATTGCAAGCAAGTGAAGAAACCTTGGCTGAGGAGCGCAGGAAGTGGCGTGAGGCTTGTGATAAGGATAACCAAAAGATGTATGCTGCACGTAATGAGATAACAAATCTTAAAGTGCAAGCTGAGGTTTCTACCAAAACCATTTTGACTTGAGCACTCAGAACAAAACTCTTGCTGCTGCCAAGTGTGACCTTGAAGTACAACTTGAAGAGGCGAAGTCGCATCGTGAACATGCGGAGGCCAAGCAGGTTACTACTGATACTTGTCTTCAACAAGATCTCGAAATTCAATGATTAATTGATCGGTTATCTGTGCAGGGTGAGTTGGAACAACAATTCGTCTCTAAGAATAGAGACATGGCTTGCAAGGACGTGGAAATTGCTGAGCTCCAGCGTCGCTTGCGCGAGTCAGAGGAGAAGAATGATTCTCTCGAGGTTGACCTTGAAGCCAGAGAAATCTAGGTTTGAGTCTGCGGAGGAGGTGCGCAAGGTTAGCTAAGCGGCCTTAAACGTGGCTCAAGATAATTATGCGGAGGTCCAGCGGTTGTAGAACCCTTGGTCAATAACACAGAGTGGTTGCAACGATATGGGATCACGCATGTAAGTTATTTCTCATTCCTTGTTTTTATGTAACAAAAGCGTGTTTCTAATGTTTGCATATGTTTCACAGGTGGCAAATGCGGTACTGAACTCAGTTGAATTAGATCAGACCGTGGCAACGATGACAGTTGCAGCGCGCCAGGTTGGCCATCGTGAAGGGTATGAAGAATGCGCGTATCATGTGCAAGAGGCAATGCAAACGACTTGAGACAATAGCCACTGCTCAGTTAGCACGGAGGTTGAAACTGTCTATGCTGCAAAACAGGAACCTTATAACACCTTTTCCTTACCAATTATGGATTTGGTGACAGACGCCTTGCAGCATGATGACTACGTAGCACGTTTGAAGGTTTTGTTCGAGATACCAGATGACGGTGGATCTCTCTGAGTCCGAAGGTCAATATGCTGATGGATGGCGCAAGTGACATCCATTAGTGTTCAAGATTTTGTAATAGGCTTTATGCCTTAATAGATTTAGTTGTCGTGTTTAACACTTTTTTGATTGTAATCAATGTGTGGTTGCGATTTTTTAATCTACTTACCTTTTGGCAATTGAGAGTGTTACAATTATTGAACTATGTTCAGAACTTTGTTTAGGTAGCGCGAATGAATGTAACTGTGGCTCATGTGGGAACATTGTGGCCCGATTCTGCGTTTATTTTACGGGAATCTTGGAAGCTTAGTTCATGAGCTCGTAATTACGTTAATGTTTTTGCGTGAACTAAAAGCTTAACATGCATTTGTAACATTGAATTAAAAATAGAAGTCAAAAAGAGAAAATAATGTAACCAACACTTTATATCAATGAACTTGTCAGGCCTCTTGGCCATCGCTTACAAAAGGTGGTGTTATTACATGTAACATATCCGTAGTTGTTGTGCATTCCAGGTACGTGGAATAACGTGGCCGTCCAATGTGCGTAACTTGTACGCGTCTTTACCCAGGACCTCATGGATAAGGTATATACCTTCCCACTTAAGTGCTAGTTTCAAGGGGCATTCAACGTTGGAGGCTTCGTTATCATGGAAAACATAGTCTCCTAGATTGAAAGTACACATGCGCACTCGCACGTTGTATTACTTCTCCAGTTTGGACTTGTACTTGGCCTCTTTAATGGCAACGTTCTCGCGACGTTCCTCAAGTAGGTCCAAGTCTAGCCCGCGCTATACTTGTTGTCGATCGATGTTGATTGCCGTCAACCGAGGAAAAGGAGAGGCCAATTTCAGCCGGATGACTGCTTTCGAGCCATGACTAGGTTGAAAGGAGTCTCACCATTACTAGTTTTGGGCATGGTGCGATGACCTATAATATTCTGGGAAGCTCATCGACCCACCCTCTGCGCTTCGTGCCCTGTCGAGCCTTGATCCCCTCCAGATGCCTTTGTTAACACTTTCTACTTGACCGTTGCCTTGTGGGTGCGCAACGAAGGAGAAGGTATGCTTGATTTGCAGTTCTTGCATCCAGTTGTGGAGGTCTTCAGAAGCGAAGTTTGTTCCATTGTCAGTTACGATTCGCAATGGGAGACTAAAACGGTAAATGATGTGCTCCCAAATGAACTTGCGCACTATCATTGCTGAAGTGGATGTTAAGGCTTTTGCTTCTACCCATTTTGTATGTAATCAACAGCAACGATTATGAAGTTTACTACCCCTGGAGATTCTAGGAAGGGCCAACTATATCGATGCCCCATTGTTGAAATGGCCATGTGTGGAGACTGGAATCAAATCATTTTTTGGTCGCATTGTCTTGGCGCATGACGCTGGCAGGAGTCACATTTTCGCAGCTCCTTTTACGGCATCCAGGTGCATGCCTGGCCAATAGTATCCCGCATTCAAGATTTTAGTGACCATCATGTGCGGGCCTACATGGATTCAACAGATACCTTCGTAAATCTTACGAATTAGGTAATTGGCATCTTGAGGGTCCACACAGCGTAATAGTGGCCCTAGATAAGATCTCGGTACAAAATCCCGTCATCCATTTGATAAAACATGGCTTTATGTTGGATCTTCCTTGCTTCCACTTTGTTCCCGGGGAGGATCCTCACTTGCAAGTACAGAATGATGGGCATTATCCACGATGGTGACCCAATTTCGATGACAATTACTAGGCGCAACGGTACGGGGGATTTTTGAGAACTCAATTCTGACATCTTTTGTCACAGGCTGGAAAGTTGTTGAAGCTAGCTTACTCATGCATCTGCGGGTTTATTTTCATTTCGATTGATGTGGACCACTTTGAATGACTTGAAGTTCTTAATCAGCTCTTTGGCTTGGTCAAGATAAGGTGCCATAGTTCACCCTTGCATCATACAAGCCATTGATATGTCTGGCGACAAGTAGCAAATCAACGTGTGCTTGAAGGTTTTTGGTTCCCATCTTGTTTGCCAAGCGCAATCCGGCCAAGAAGGCTTCATATTCTGCCTCATTGTTCGTATTTTTGAAGTCTAGCCGGATAGCATACATGAACTCATGCTTCTCCGGAATGACTAGCCTTAAACTTGCCCCTGCGCCGTCCTCGTTGGATGCTCTATCCGTAAATAACAACCACAGTTCTTCTAACACTTCTTGCGGGGGGGGTCTCAAGCACTTCATACTCAGGGATTTTTCCTTCTGGGACTCCATGACAAAATCTGTCAGGATTTGTCCCTTAATTGCTGGCCGTGGGTGGTACACGATGTTGTGACAACCCAGCTCAATGGCCCACTTCGCTAATCTCCCTGAAATTTCCGGTTTCTTGAGAATTGTACCAATGTGATAATTGATTAAAATGTTAATAACAGGCCGATAAAGTACCCGTGCAGCCTTCTAGACGTGTGTACCAGCGCGAGGACCAACTTCTCATTAGGAATACCGAGTTTCCGATCTGTGAGCATCCTACTGACATAATAAATTGGAGTTCGAATCCCCTCCTTTTCGACCAATAGTACCGCACCAACTGCTTTGTCTGACGCTAACAAGTATAGCAAAAAGGTCGTCTTCGCGCAGTGCTGTCAATGTTGGAGTTGCATCAGGCACTCCTTCATTTCTTTGAAGGCAGTTTCCGCTTTGGTCGTCCATCTGAACCTGCTCTTTTTGAAACAATTACGCAAGGTGCTTATGAAATTGAAGGATTTTGCGGCATGATAAGACAGGAACGGTTTAGCGCGGCTAGGCAGCCGGCCAACCGTTGCATGTCCTTGATTAACTTGGGAGATGGCATGCGCTCGAGGGCCCTGAAACTTCTCTGGGTTTACCTCAAAACCGCCCTTTGTTATCATAAAACCTAAAAATTTACCCTTCTTCATTCCGAACGAGCACATGCTCGGATTGAGCTTCATGTTGATGTTGCGCAATGATTTGAAGGTTTTCTCAATGTCTTTCAGCATTTGGTCTTCTTCTGGGCTCATAATCACTAGATCATCGACGTACACTTCGACATACTTACCTATATCATCTCCGAAAGACTAGTCCATCAAGCATTGATATGTGTCCCTGCATTACGTAAGCCGAAAGGCATCTTTGTGTAGTAGAGATACTCATTTCCGTTCTGAAAGCCGTTTTATCTTCATCTTACAGTGCCATCTGCACTTGATGGTAACCTTTGTAGCAATCAAGAAAGCATTTCCATCGAAAAGGCACGAGAGAATCAATATTTTTGTCTATCTCCAGGAGAGAATAACAATCTTTAGGATAGGCTTTGGTCATTGTAGTCGACGCACATGCACCACCCTCCATTTGCTTTCTCAACCATAAGTGGGTTTGCTACCCACGTTTGGTACCAGACTTCTCGGAGGATGCCGACTGCTAGCAACTCAGAAACTTGCTCATTCATTGCTTTGGTTTTTGCGGAGCCGAGACTGCGTTCCTTTGAACTAGCGGCTCGACAGATGGTAAAGCATTCAAGCAATGTTCTGCTATGTCGCGCGGGACACCCGTAATGTCAGATAGTGACCAGGCGAAAATATCCATGTTCTTGAAGAGTAGTGCTTCAGGAATGTTCGAATGTTCTCGAACATTGCGGGTTCGAGTGTTATTGTCTGTTCCAGGTATTTTCTAATTAAAACCTACTTCTCCGGCTCTGTGCACGGAGAAGGTTTGCTCACTTTCTTTGGGCGCGCTTCCTCGGCTGCCATCACCTTCTTCTTCGCATAACTGATCGCCACCCCGGTTTCCGTCGGGAAACCGATTGCAGAGTATGGGTGGACGTCACCATGCTCAACTGATCTTGAGTTTCCCTACCAATTCAAGACATCATGTCTTGGTTGGCTGGCATTACCATGAAATTTTGCATCTATCGTTCTTGAGTGTTTTTCGTCTGTCAGCGTGACCGGGAAGGAAATCTGACCGAGCAAGAACACTTTTTCATTGCAGAAACCGAATAGGGGATAGTCGACTGCTCTAAGTGCACTTTATCCTCGGGATCGAACTGGTTGAAACATTGTTCAAAGATGATGTCTACTATGCTTCTGGGATCGATAAACATGTAATTGTTTCATAATGGCTTAAGATGCCAGTGATTACAACAAAGCGTGTGGCACGGGGACCCCCGTGGACCACTAGGAAAATTACCTGTTGTTTGCGCCATGACTTATGGAGCGGTCGCTTGCCTTTGCTTTTTGTGTTCCGACGAGGTCCTCCATCGACCATATGAGTTTCGAGTGCGCGGACCTTCTTTTGCCCCCTTCATCGGTTCTTGTATCTGTCGTGTCTCTTTGTGCACATTCTTTACCAAGTGACTGAGTTTCTCGCTCTTGAGGGCTTTCTCGATTTCAACGCGCAGGCTGATGCATCGTTAGTCAAATGGCCGGTATATTTGTGAAAAACACAATATAGGTTTGGGTCTTGACCCTTTTTGTTTTTCATTTGAGGCGGGGCCCTGAAATCATGATAATTTGTCAAAGAACCTCCTTAGGTGTCTTAGACAGTGGAGTCCAATGTTTTTCTCTGTTTTCATTTTTACTGCTTTCTTGTATCCAATCTTGTTGATTGCAGCGCGAACATCCTCTTAATATCTAGGCCTGTCGTCATAACGAGGCCTCTCATCGTAGCTGCCGAACTGGTTCGACCTCCAGCCGGAGCCTTTGTTCTTTCTGTTGCACCTACTAGACTCATGCGCGTTAATCCTTGAATACTGATCATCCGAGTAATGACTTGATCTGCCTCCAGTCAAAGACTCTTCACTCTGTGCGACTACTTTGGCTGCTGCCATCAACTTGTCCCATTCTTCTAGAATTCCATCTTTGCCAGTGATAGTCCTGATCAAGGTATCACATCGAATGGCTTTTTGAAATGAGTGCGCATGAGGTCTTCGCTTACATTACCAATTTCTAGGCACTACTTGTTAAAACGATTAATGAAATCTTCTAACCCTCATTATCCCGCCTCCAAATGTTCATGACCTCCGACGTGTCGCGCTTATAGCTTTGTGCTGGCTAAAGTGCGAAGGAACTTCTTTTGAAAATCTAGCCATGATTTGCTTTTCCCCACGGGGAGGCTGTCGAACCATGCACGAGAAGCTCCCGTTAGGGTTTGTACAAATAGATGGCACCACATAGGCTGGTCCATCCTCCTACTACTCGACACTTGTGAAATTTGTACGTTATCATCTGGATCTGTTAAGCCGTTGAACTTACCCATAATCTGCGGTAGTTTTTCCTTCTCTAATGGCGCGAGGACGATCTCGCGTATGACTTTGACTGCTCTGCTGCAGTGCTGGTCTGTATACTAAGCTGTAATCGTGTTCTGCGATTGATTAACCCGTGCGTGTCCTTGGCTTGTAAGCTTCGTGATTTTTTGGAAGGCGACTGAAAACTGAAGTTGTTTCCTGTTGGTAAGTTGGGTAGGATTCATGGTATTAGTGTTCCATTCCGCATTTAGTATGTTGTGCGGCCCAAGCAGGCTACGGATTGGACTGCGCTGCCTAGACTTGGTATGCGTGTAGAAGTAACTTTCTGAGTCGTTGTGAATGTCACGCGTGTGTGAACGCTTTGTCTTCTAGGTGACACTGGTCTATTGAAGTGTTGTATATGTGCATGTTCTTGATGCGGTGTTTCATAGTTTAACTGTCTGGGCATCGATGCCACCATCGGAGTCTATTGAGTTTGCAGCTGGTGCTTTCCCTTGTTGCACGCACAGTTGTGCGTATATGAGGCTCAAAGTTGCTAGACTTTTTGCGAACCAAGAAGCGAGGGTTTCTCCTTCTAGTAACCCTAACATGCAGGAGCAAGAAGGACCAGCTATATGAATCGTCGGGGTCACCGTTTGGGTGGCACGAGGACCACTTGCGCGGATAACCCCAACCTGGTGTATCCTCCTTCGGCGTACTCGTCAATAGGTTGGTTTTGGACGTGCGCGTTGTCCGCAACCGTCCCTATTTGAGAGTTGGTATGTAAGTCGGAAACGAAGTACCCTGATTAGCCATCAATCAAAGTATCAGCTCAAAAAGAAGATGAAGTGATTGTAAAAAATGGGATGGGCGCTAATGAAGAAACACCAAACTAATCTAGTGATTAGTTTGTGGTAAGTGCCTCGACAAATAAGGTTAATCTTCTTTGTCTTGCCTAATCAAGCCGTAATGATCCTACAAAACTATCAACACACCGTAAGCTCGTTACAAGGAGAATAGGGGGTTCTCCTTGTAACCACCCCCCTAGCGTGAGAATAAGTATTCGTTTTGAGGATAATAGTGTGTGTATGGTGTAGGGTTGTTCACAAGCCGAGCTGAACCGAGCGGACCTTTGCTTGTGCTTGTCTCGTTTACAAACCGAACCGAGCGGAGCGCTCACTTAAAATCAAGCCTCAAATCAAGCGAGCATTTTCCGAGCAGTAAATATTTCGAGCGAGCGTCGAGCGAAGTTCGAGCGGTTTGAACAACTGTGTCGCCCGATTTAAATTTGCTGAGAGAGATAATGGCAATGTTGGGTCTCAAGTTTTTATGTCTTTAAAAAACAAAAACATTTCATGGCATAATATTTTTCTTCTGAATAGCAATGTTGTAGCCGACGAGGCGATGATCATATTGCACGAACAAGGACGTTGAGGCAGGAGACGATCGACTTAGGGTAATGACATGATTATTGAGGCGATAAGTAGACTGTCGTTTATCAGTTTAGGGTTTAACTTTTAGATTTGATATTTCAATTTTTTATTGTCGTGATTGGGCTAATACGTATAGATATATTAGTAAAGTTGTGTATAGTGGATCAAAATCTAATAGAGTGGTATATATAAAACTCTAAATTTAATCTATATTTAAGTATATATGTATGTGTAATGTGTATATATATAGGTGTGTATGTGTGTGTATATATATGTACAATTCATACTTATGTATATATATGTGTATATACATGTTTATATATGTATGTGTATATGTATATATACTAATTAAAAATAATAATTCGACCAGAATCGAGCCGAGCGGAACTTTGCTCATGCTTGGCTTGTTTACAAACCGAAACCGATCAGAGCAACTCATTTACAATCGAGCGTCAAATCGAAAGAGCATTTTCCGAGCAAATTCCGAACGAGGGTCGAGCGAGCGACAAGCAGCGAGCGATTTGAACAGCCCTAGTATGAAGTGAGAGAGTAAGGGAGTGAGCTTTAAACCTGGAGGTGAAGTTCTCTATTTATAGCCGGAGAGATTCGTGAAGAAGATGGGTGATGGGCCTTGGGCCTTAGGTCGACAACAAGTATATCCATTCTGCCTCTTCTGCCAGACCGTCAGCGATCTCTTGCGAGAAGGATGCTTGGCGCATGGTGAATGGATCCACGTGTCCTGGCAATTTTCCTTGTTGTCTGGTCTGTCATCAGCGGTTAATGGAGCTCGTGGGATAATGGTCGGCGCGAGTTGATTGTGCCACGTGTACGTCCTTGTGTACTTCTTCTCTTTTACACGATTGTTTATCGTGCACATGATCCAATATAGCCTGTTGAGCGCCTATTGGCCTACAACTCTGCCACGTGTACCTTTCGTACTTGTTTGGTGTTGACTGTGCTTTTCCTTTCAGGCGACTCAAGGAACATCTATGTAGTCGGCGTAAGGTAAAAGGAAACATGATTTTTTTCTAAAAGACTAAGTGTAAGGATTGCCCTTGTATTAGCCTTGACCTCACAGCGCGACTAAGGAAACATCTATGCAGTCGGCGCAAGGTCCAAGAAATTATCATAGTGGTGTACTTGGGTATTGGAAATTGAAAAAGCAATACGAAACAAAATCTATACGACCCGTATAAACAAAATCTGACTGATCATTTGGTCAGTACAGGATTTAGAACCATACCCCTTCAAGTCAAATAGACAAAATCTGACTGATTAGTCTTTGTTGGAAATTGAAAAAGCAATACGACCCGTATATGCCTATATGACCCATGTTAAAGGTGTTGATTTAAGGATTCTGGTGTGTAAATAATACGACCCTTTTTAACTGTTTAATAATTTTATTAAAAATGTGTAAATAAAATTAGTAATTCAATTCGTAACAAACACGAGAATCATGTGTCTATGATTAAAAACTTGAACTATGTTTAGAGCCATGTGCTTTGGTCTAAATTTACGAGTATCTTATCTCTTATTTTTAACCGATGTTCACTAAAATGACAATTTTACCTTTTGGGAAAAATATTAATCTTTATATAAATGAGTTATTTTTTAAATCAATTTTAGAGTTAACATTTATATATACTATTTGTTCATCTATCTATTCCCCAGATATATGAAAGTATTTCCTGATAAACTTTTACTTTGCAGTTGGCAGTGCACTCCTAGCATATTACAAACGCAAAATGAATATGAATATGATTGCGATAGTAGCTTTAACCAAAGTTATGAAGGGTGTTATGATGACAATGACAGAGATTAATAGCCCGACCACCACCATGAACCACCTCCACATCTCCATCTCCGGTGACAAACTTGTTAGGATCAAGCGCGCACACAAACACGACACTGAAAGCAATAAACAAACACGGGGGATTCATGTGGTTCGGTCTAAACAGACCTACGTCAACTAGAATATTTTATTGAGGTGATAATTTTTTATTACAAGTACTAGAATATATATAGAGACTAATTAGGTTTAGCCAACTTGCTCTGCAAGATAAACACAAGTAGAGCCCACAAGGCCTACAAACCCAACAATCTCTCACTTAAAGGCCTTGAAATAATTTCGTCCGCACTCCTCGTGTACTTCTACAATCTTGAACTTCAAGTTTCACCTAGTCACCACTGCCTTCTCTTCAATTGAACCGAAAGCCCATTGAAGCTCCACCGAGCTCCAACACATCATTCATGGCTATGTCTGCCTCTGACTCATTCTCTATCTCTATCGACTCCCACTGGCTCGAACTGTCGAATCCTGAGATAACCTGAGAATAAACAACACTCTCCATATTAAACATGTAATTATTTGGAGAGACTTTAACCGCTGGAATACTGGTTCTCTTAACCCACTGACATCTGGGAGCTCTGACTGAAGCACTACCTAAGCTCCTACTTCCATGAAAACCCTTGACTGGCTTAGCATGTTCAACTTGAATCTGACCCTAACTCTTAGTTTATCTCCTGCAAAACAAGCCTTCTTCTGCCCCCAAGATTCTATGAACCGGATCTTGGTCTTCTTCTGAACTGGGAGAACTTTTTCGTCATGCGGTACACTGACCACGTGTAACTATTTCCTTTAATTACCTTCCACTGTTCACTACCGAACTTAACCTCGTGACCTTGATCATCCAGCTGCCCGACTGAAATAAGCATTTTTTTCAAGCCTAGAATAACTCTCACGTCTCTCAAAGTCCAAGTAGATCCAACTAAAGTAACTATGTCAATATCACCAATGCTTGTGACATCTAGGACTTCATCATTTGCAAGTTGCACCTTACCAAAATCCCCAGTTTTAAAATTCTGTAGTGCTTCACTGCTGTGGGTAGTGTGAAATAAAGCACCTGAATCCATAACCCAGGAATCCACACTACTTTCCACACTACAAATCAAAGCTTCATCATCTTCTAAAGATCTACTGTAGCGTTAACTTCGTTAGTTTCATTTGGATATTGATTTCTGAAATGTCCAACCTCTTTATAGTTCCACAGGTTACATCATTTCGAGCCCTGGACTAACTCTCTTTCTGTTCTTACTGCCACTGCCTCCATTATTCTTTCTTCCTCTGCCAACATGCGTTAATTCACCCGATGATCCATCTGAATTTCTTCTTCTGACGTCTTCACCCAAAATAAGATCTCGCATCTTCACGAACATGAACTTACTCGTATCTGAAAAGCTCGAAACAGCAGTTATGGTTCCAGACCAACCGAGTAATGAGGACAATAACAATATGGCTTGGACCTAATTATCAAACTTGATATTCACATACATCAAACGAGATAAGATCGAGTATAGGTTATTGATGTGAGTTGTTACTGAATCACCTTCCCTCATCCTAGTTTCATAAGCTCTAGAATAAGATAAACCTTGTTTGCTGCAGAAGGCTTCTCATACATGTTTGATAATGCTGCTATCATTCCTCTAGCTGAGGTCTCCTTCTGGATATTAAATGCAACATTCTCCTGTAGAGAAAACGTTATCACTGCTCTGGCCCTCTTATCCACCCTATCCCAATTTAATTGTGGTGTTTTTTCTGTCTTTTCATCCTCGAACATACATCTAAGTCTTTCTGACAAAGTAGTTCTTCAACTTGCATCTTCCACAACCAAATTTCTTCTCGTCAAATTTCTCTATTGTGATCTTACCGTCGTCAGCCATTATCTCAAACTGCAATCTAAGTAATTCCTAACTTTGGATCTCGGTAACACGCTAATTAAACCACACGGCTAAACTGCCGATAAATATGCCAAACAACCGATACCCGAAACAAACCCGATGCTCCAAAAAATCGATAACCAATAATCAGAAAACTAAAACCAACTAGAAACACAAACCTGTTCCTCTGATTTCTTTCGGATCCATCGGAACGACGGAAACGAGACTAGGTAGCAAAACCTGCTTCTTTTCCTTTTCTTTGTTGGCGTAAACAAGAAATAAAAATTGCTTCTTTTGTTTCGATCTGCAACGCACAAAACAAAAAATTAAAAATAAAAAAAACCTCCTGCTTATTTTATTTTCTCCTTGACGGCGCACAAAAGAAAATAATTTCTTGTTTCTAATCGGTGGCTGAAGGATAAAGCAACAAAATTGCTTTATATTTTCTTCTTCTCTTCTAGTGGCAATTGACGCAACTAAAGCACACAAATATGTTTTGTTTTCTTTATTTTTTTCTTTTTCCTCTCGACTGCTGACGATTGGGCGATGACGGCCGCCGTCGACTTCTGCCCTAGATCTGGTCCTCTTCTGCGACGTGTTCACGTGTGTAACGAGCCGTAACTCTGATACCATTTGTTAGGAGCGAGCACACATACAAACACGAACACGACATCGAAAGCAATAAACGAATATGGGGATTTACATGGTTCGATCTAAACTAACCTACGTCCACGACTGACAACTAGAATCTTTTATTGAGGTGTTAATTTTTTATTACAAGTACATAAATATATATAAAGAGACTTATTAGGTTTAGCAAACTTACTTTTCAATATAAGCCCAAGTAAGACCCATAAATCTACGAACCCAACAACATTCACCTAGAAGCCATCAGTCCACCACCATGCACAACCCTTTTAACACCCAATAAGCCCCTGTCACTAAAAGTACGAAAACCCTAAAAGACCCAAGTCATCCAACTCAAACCTTAAAATGGAAGAAAATGGCAAGTCAAATTATCTAAATAAAGTAATAGTTAAAATGATTGTTGTTAAGAATTAACTAAAAAAACATTTCAAAGGTCTCATTTCACTACAAATTTAGTGTACTTTAATGGATTGTAAGATTCTTGTTTGTCCGTCAGTTAATCTAACAACCGTCAGTAAAATTTTGTACGACTCACAATCGCTCACTCACTAAGCGTTTAATAATTGATTAATCCTAATTAGTATTTCATATTCAAGAACAAGTACGACTCATAATCGCTGACTCACTAAGCGTTTTATAACGCTCTATGAGTGAACGCAATCTAGCAAATTCTTATAATCCTTGAATTGATAAGGATAGGTCTTCATCATATTAAAAAAAACTTGTGGAAGCGGCAAAAGCTGATGCTTTAAAACTCTTAGAAGCCTTTAAACAATAAAAGTAAAGCCCTGTAAATAGTAGGCTTCCTAGACATTTTCATGCTCCATTTGTTCCACTAGAACAAGTGGGCATGAATATCTTCACATCACATCAAACCAATATTTCATATTATTGGATAATTATCATCATGTGGTTCTTGTTTAAATATTAAGTGCATTTGCTAGCAACAACTACAAGTTATGTGGAATTATTGTTATAAATTCTAGCACGGTCGATCCACTATTAGACCCTTGATCCAGTGTGCCCCTTCATGTAACAATAGACTTTTTAAGCAAATACGATTTTGTTTTTTTTTTTTTCAAGCAATTTCCCAAGTATATAAGTAAGAATTAAGATATCATAAAACACCAAATTTAATCACTTCATTGAAAAATATTTTCAAACATATGTTTTAAAAAGTGAAACCATATATCGAAAACTTCATGTTAACATTCAAATTCACAACAAATAAATTAGTTTCTTATCTTATTTTAAAGAGATTTGTGTCTATTAGTTTTTAAGTTATATATGACACTATCAGGTTTTCAAATTGATCCCACTGGTAAACTAATAAAGCGGCGAGTTTGATTAACCATTTGGTTATGAAAAGGTTACAATTTACAAATCACATATTTTTCAAACCCCTCTTTTGGAGGTGACGCATGATCTCCACCGTGGCTTGATCTTCTTTTTGCCTAATTTGCTCTGGCTCGTGGTGGCTAATGGGTATCCATCTCGTGAAGAGTGGCCCCGCATGCTTTGAAGTCGTGTGCTACAATATAAAATAATAAAAACTAGTATTCGCTCCACCCGGTGGTGATGCGGCGTGACGTCCAAATATATCATCTATTCATTGTTTACAAAGATGTAGCATAAGGTAAAAGAAAGTGCTGGAATCGCGTATAATAAAATGTTATCCCTGAAAACATAAAACTAACAAAAAACAAAACAAATTATGTTGTGAACCGGAAGCCTCCATTAACTTCCATATAACCATTGCCCTTGTCTTTCATTGATGTTATTAACCCTTGCTTTATCGGATTCTACATCTGATCTGACGTCTCTTGAAATATGTCATGTATTCTTATGATTGGTTTTTTAAACCGTAAGAACATTCAGAGTAATATAAAGCTGCAAAATTGTTGTTATATATTAATACTATTAGAATAGGTTGACTGATTCATTATGTTATATTATCCGACCCTAGTAAAGTTGTATAGATCTACGTATATGTCATACTGCATTCACGTATTATCACAATCAATAATGCAATCTTTACCAAGTTTTACTTGGTATCAGAGCTTAGAGTTTTAATCTCCTTTTCTGCCACTACCATCACAAAACATAACAGCCACTATTCACCCAACAGTGTTCATCGGCATTGTTCATCAGTGTTTTTTCCAGCCCCAGTCTCTTCTGTTTTTCCAAAACTCCTACACAACACAACAATCCATGTTCTCTTTTCTAGTCGTCCTCTCAATGGGCGATAAACTTGCAGCCTTCACCAATGCTAAGAAACTACACACAACTCCCATAAGTATGGGTTCACTATCTCCTGCAAACTATGGCCATAAAGGAGGAAACATACCCAATTTGGGTATGTTCTTACAAGGAGTGCTCATCTCAACATACTAGAGTCTGGAAATTACGGAACATCAACGAATGTGTTATCAGGAAACATACCCAAAATCAATTTAAAAGACAATCCCACCGATGAGACAACACCAACAAGGCCGCAAAGGAGGAAAGGTGTCGAGTCGTTATCAAGCAATGGGAAAGAAGGTTTGGTGGATTGTGATTAGGATTGTTCATGAGCCGAGCCGAATCGAACGAGCGTTCGCTCATACTCTGCTCAATTGAAACTGAGCGGCTCGACTCTGTTTGAATTTAAGGAAACGAGCATAAAATGTTGCTCAAACTCGCTTGGTTTACAACTGAGTAGCTCCTTTTCACTTAGTTTCAATTTTAAATTAAATTTTAATACACATGCTTCAAATTTAAATGTCACTGTTGTTTCATTCAAAATTGTTTCACACAAAAAGTTGTTCATTTCGCTCAATTGTCATTCACGCAAGATACATATAAGTTCAACGAATATAAATATAAAATGGTTTACTAGTCCAACGACGTCATTACGATGGTCGTAAGCGGTGCAGATTGCGGCTGAAGAGTTAAGCATGATTTTGTGAAGTACTAAACCCTGAAGCGTTAAGAGTGAGGTAATTTAATCGGGCAGCTCAATTTGATATTTTTCAGTGAGCATGTGAAGTGAAAACCAAAAGAAATTAGTAGGGCTATAAACGAACCGAACAAACATGAACAAGGCCTTGTTCGTGTTCGTTCGTTTAAGAAATAAATGTGTTCATGAACAGTTCATGAACACTTACAGAACGAGAGTTTATGTTCGTATTCGTTCATCAAGGAAATGAATGTATTCACGAACGGTTCACGATCAAAAATAAAATCGACGAAAGCAACGGAGGCTAGTGGTGAATGACAGTAGGAACAATGTTGGAACTTGATGTCATAATCGTGAAATGGAGATCGATGTAAATATTGAGGAAGGAAAGGGGAATGATACATAAACATAGTGGGAATATGTTTTCTATTTTAATTGTTAGGGTAATAAAATAAATAAAAATTAAAAAGTGTAAAAGTAAAGATAAAAAATACAAAAATCTCTCATGAACAAAATAAACAAGCAAACATGAATGAATGTTCACGAACATGTTACCAAACGTTCACGAACAAAATCGCACGAACGAGACCTCTATTCATGTTCATTCATATAACTAATCGAATGAAATTTCATGTTCATGTTCGTTCCTTTATTAAACGAACGAATGTAAATGAACTTCCTGCCGAACGGTTCACAAACGGTTCGCTGAACGTTCGGTTCATTTACATCCCTAGAAATTAGGTTTAATGACTTAGATTTGGTGTTGGGCTTGAGGGGTATGGTCCCAAAAACCCTACGCCTGCGTAAAGAACCATACCCTTAATTACTATTTACAAAGATAACCTTACATGCATCATGCAATGATGCGTGTTCTTCAACACAAATAGGTCATACAATGAGCCTTGCGCACTCATCGCAACGGTGAATTAGACCAACACGGATAGGTCACACAACGAACCTTGCGCACTCAGCGCAACGGTAAATTAGACCAATACAATCAAGTCAAACAACGAGTCTGGCGCACTCAGGGCAACGACAAGTTAGACTAAATAATACAAGTCACACAACGAGCCTTGTGTACTCGGCACAACGGCGAGTTAGACTTATGCTCGCAGGCTACTAGACCCGCGCGGAACAACATTCCTCTGAAATATTAATCCTAAAACATTGCAAGGACAAGACACACATGAGAAGCACCTCATAGTCTTGGGACAAAAGGATATACCCCTGGCACCCTGCGCTGGCGGGAAAAATACTGACAGGCTCGCAGAAGAGGTAAGCACTAAGAGGTGTTGACCATACTCAAGGGTACAAAGTGGCAGAGCTGTGGCCAAGGGTTACTTGGTAGGTTGCGTGTGACAGTGTCACATGGGCAGTAATGCAGACGTCAGACTGCACACCAACCATATCTCTGCCAGTGACTGTTCCACCTTCCCCACTTTCGGCTGGCAGCAGGCCTGACACCAGGGACGGCTGCCTTTACACGTGGCACCCCTCAACATCCGACAAAACACACTTCCTGACAAAGGACATTAATTCTCCTGCAGTGAACATTTAATGTCTGACGCAGAGGGACAAAACGGATGTCTCTGGCTGTATGGGCCGGGCCCAAGGCCCACCAGCCATCTCCTGAACACATCTTTTCAGCTATAAATAAGTATTGGATCTCCACGTAAAACACGTCCACACACCCAATTTCATACAACTTACTTACTACCTTACTTGCCATCCACAAGTACTTATTCTCACGCTGGAGTATGGTCACGGAGAAAACCACCCTTTTCCCCGTAACGAGAGTAACGGCACTGCTAGTTTTGCAGATCAGCTTAAGTGAGTTCACCCCAAAGAGTGATGTGAAAGGACCACCCCTTTATGCAGAAATACCTTAGTTGTAACTTATATATCCCCGGATATCCGTAGGTTCAACCAGTGCTTCTTCATTGGCGCCATCCGCTATTTACTCTCTTTTTTTCAAAAGTATTCCCTTCATTTTCACTTTTTCTGCAAGCCTCACGTTCATATGGCTGATTTCCCAACCAACACCCCAGGAGATCCTCGTGCCAAGGCAAGAACCCAGTTCATGCCTCTCGAATCGACGGACAAGAGGAAGAAGATTCTTCCGAGAACGCCGGAACTTCACACGCTCCGGTTGTGTAAACATCCTGGTCACTCCCGGAGCTCAGATGGAGACACCTTTTGTACCCATCACATCGGTCTTGCCCCGGGTGAGAGCCCGATGTATTGGTATATCAAGTCTCAGACGGCCCTGAATGTCGTCTATGCGCAGCTATGTGCACAAACGAACCCCTCTGCTGCCCAAGCGCAAGCCGGCTTGCTCAGGTGTAGTTCCACCTGCACCAAGAATCCTAAGCTATGACTCGCCAGCCGTAGTGAGCGTACCGTCAGAGCTCCGTACCCACGAGACGGAGCACACTCATCCACTGCCTAGACCCGAGTCTCACTCCCTGAGGCGAGCATCTATCCACTCGCGATTGGGCACGGGCCCCAAGGGGAGCGGTACACCAGCGTGAGGAAGATAGAACCTATGGTGAAGGTGATAGCCCCAAAGCGTTTTTCACCGGCTGCCAAAGAATCACACGACATATAGATCCGCTCCACGGGGTGGCTACAACCCGGAAGCGAACATGATTATAACTTGATTTACCGGCGGCTGACGCGGCCGAACACTCCAAATTTATCAAGGAGATAGCACTCGCACAATTGGAGCGTGCAAAACTCCCCTCCAATGTCGGAAATACAACGGGTTGACAGACCCAGACGACCCCTCTCCAGCGTCTCTCACTGGCGGGCTACGGGGGACCGTGCGATGCGACTAAGATCCTGTGATTCGCGTAGCACATCAGTTCAAGAAATATTGCGTAGGGTTGTGAGGGAGAGATGTAATCAAGGTACTTGTCATGGTGAAACTACAGGCCTCCCAAAGGTTGGGAAAAACTTATGGCAACAGCAAAGGTTACGCGCTAGACAGAGCATAACCTCAACAACAGCAGGCCACCCCTACCGCACCATCAGTCCCCAAGACATGAGCAAAAATTTTGGGAGAAAGAATAAGAGTTGGAGGGATCATAGCCACAACCCTCCTTATTCACGGTTGACGCCCGCGCGACCATCAATAAGCTCGCCACCCAGCGAGCAATAAAGCAAGATAATCGTGACCGTCAGTGGATCCCACTGACGAAAACACCGACGGAGGTCCTCAGCACCGAAGACCATCAATTCAAACAGCCACCGCCGATGCGCAATAAGAAAGGTCAAGACCCCAACCTTTTCTGTGATTATCATAAGGACACGGGGCACACAACTGATAATTGCATCTCCTAGCGCATGGATATTGAAAAAGTGCTTAAGAGTGGGAAGCTCACCCACTTACTCAAAACGTGTGCAAGGAGGTGCGCCAAATCACTCGAGGGGGCGAGGGCCCGAGTAACAAAAAAATGAAGTGTGTTCATATGATCCAGGGTGGTCCTTCGCGCAAGCGTAGCCACCAGAAGAGTTGCACGCCTCACTGGCATGTACAGCAGGTCATCTTCCCCATCGTCCTAGGAGGTCCACAAGAGGACCAATCGGTAGTGATAACTGGCATCTTCAGCCATTATCGCACCGATTACATGTTCATAGACCCTGGGAGGTCTATGGACATCATTTATGAACAGTGCTTCCAGCAATTAGACCTAGAGGACAAAGCATGCCTGGAGCGGTGGATTTCCCACTCACTAGTTTCTGCAACGGGGCTGTTTTTCCTTTGGGCCAAATTTCTTTCCCGGGACTCTTTCTGATGGGCGCCACACCCGCACGGTCCAAGTCAACTTCATGGTCATGCCCGCAACCTCGCGACATGACGTACTACTAGGCTGATGTGCACAACGGGATTTCATCATGATTACTTCCATTCCCCACGCCGCTTGCGGTTTTCCCATGGAAACCAGAGTGACCATGATGTATGCAAAGGAAGGAAGTCATGTCCATCGAAGAGGAACCGCCAATAAAGCAACCAAAGCCATCATCCAATGGTGAACCAGAAAAGTGGGTGCTCAACAACAAGACCCGGAACAGACTGTACTCTTGGGGCCCGCCATGACTCCCGCGATCAAGGCGCGGCTGAAACAGCTGTTGTTCCGTAATTCTGATATTTTTGCATGGTTACCTGCGGATAAGACTGGAGTGCCAAGGGAAATCGCTGAGCATGCATTGCACACATTCCCTTCAGTACAGTCCATAGTTCAGAAAAAGCGCAGCTTCGGTCCTAAGATGACCCGCGCTCTGAATGAGCAAGTCTCAGAACTTCTCCAAGCAGGAATCATCCGAGAGGTACGTTATTAGACATGGGTAGCCAACCCAATCATGGTCCAAAAGTCCAACGGCAGTTGGCGCATGTGCGTCGATTTCTAGGATCTCAACAAGGCATGTCCCGAGGACTGTTACGCCTTACCAGAAATCGACAAAAAGGTGGACTCTCTTGCTTCATTTAGGTGGAAATGCTTCCTTGATTGCTACAAGGGCTAATACCAAATCCAAATGAAGAAAGAAGACGAAGACAAGAGCGCATTCTGAAAAGACAAGGCATTTTCTGCTACACAAAAATGCCCTTTAGACTGCGCAATGAAGGAACCACCTATCAACGTTTAATGGACCATGTATTTGGGGATGACATTGGTGAAACCGTGAAGTGTATATTGATGACCTCGTCATCATGAGCTCGGATGAGAAGAAGATGCTGGCAAACATTCAAAAGACGTTTGCCTCCTTGCTCAATGGTGAATCTAAAGCTGAACCCCAGCAAGTGCTCTTTTGGAATGGAGGAAGGCAAATTTTTGGGATTCATCGTTACACGCGACGGCTTCAAAGTCAATCCCGATAAAGTGGAAGCAATTCAGCGTATGCCATCACCCTCAACTATCAAAGAAATGCAGCAGTTAGCGGGGCGGCTGGCTGCACTGAACAGGTTCCTGGCCAACACGCGATGAAATCCTTCCCATTCGTCAGCACCTTGCGGAATTGTGTGAAGAAAAATTAAGTTTCAGTGACTCCGGATCGGAGAAAGCCTTCACCCAAATGAAGGAGTGCTTAATACAGCTACCAACACTTACTGAACCGTAGAAGAACGAGCCACTAATACTTTACCTTTCCGCATCAGATATCGCTCTGGGAGCAGTCCTGCTAGTAGAACGCGCAGGAGTTCAGACTCCGATCTACTACGTCAGCAAGATGCTTACCAACCCAGAGACTCGATATCCCATGATGGAAAAGCTGCACCAAGAATCCTAAGCTATGACTCGTCAGCAAGATGCCCAAGCGCAGCCGACTTCTCAGGTGTACGTTCCACCTGCACCAAGAATCCTAAGCTATGACTCGCCAGCCGCAGTGAGCGTACCGTCAGAGCTCCGTACCCACGAGACGGAGCACACTCATCCACTGCCTAGACCCGAGTCTCACTCCCTGAGGCGAGCATCTGTCCACTCGCGATTGGGCACGGGCCCCCAAGGGGAGCGGTACACCCAGCGTGAGGAAGATAGAACCTATGGTGAAGGTGATAGCGCCAACGTTTTTCACCGGCTGCCAAAGAATCACACGACATATAGATCCGCTCCACGGGGTGGCTACAACCCGGAAGCAGAACATGATTATAACTTGATTTACCGGTCGGCTGACGCGGCCGAACACTCCAAATTTATCAAGGAGATAGCACTCGCACAATTGGAGCGTGCAAAACTCCCCTCCAATGTCGTGAAATACAACGGGTTGACAGACCCAGACGACCTCCAGCGTCTCTCACTAGCGATAGGGGACGTGCACGAAGACCTGATTCGTGCACAGTTCAAGTATATTGTATGTTGTGACGAGATGATCAAGGTCTTGTCAGGAACTACAGGCCTCCCAAAGAGTTGGGAAAACTTATGGCAACAGCAAAGGTGTACGCGTAGACAGAGCATAACCTCAACAACAGCAGGCCACCCCTACCGCACCATCGTCCCCAAGACATGAGCAAAAATTTTGGGAGAAAGAATAAGAGTTGGAGGGATCATAGCCACAACCCTCCTCATTCACGGTTGACGCCCGCGCGACCATCAATAAGCTCGCCACCCAGCGAGCAATAAAGCAAGATAATCGTGACCGTCAGTGGATCCCGCTGACGAAAACACCGACGGAGGTCCTCAGCACCGAAGACCATCAATTCAAACAGCCACCGCCGATGCGTAATAAGAAAGGTCAAGACCCCAACCTTTTCTGTGATTATCATAAGGACACGGGGCACACAACTGATAATTGCATCTCCTAGCGCATGGATATTGAAAAAGCGCTTAAGAGTGGGAAGCTCACCCACTTACTGCAAAACGTGCGCAAGGAGGTGCGCCAAATCACTCGAGGGGGCGAGGGCCCGAGTAACAAAAAATGAAGTGTGTTCATATGATCCAGGGTGGTCCTTCGCGCAAGCGTAGCCACCAGAAGAGTTGCACGCCTCACTGGCATGAACAGCAGGTCATCTTCCCCATCGTCCTAGGAGGTCCACAAGAGGACCAATCGGTAGTGATAACTGGCATCTTCAGCCATTATCGCACCGATTACATGTTCATAGACCCTGGGAGGTCTATGGACATCATTTATGAACAGTGCTTCCAGCAATTAGACCTAGAGGACAAAGCATGCCTGGAGCTGGTGGATTTCCCACTCACTAGTTTATGCAACGGGGCTGTTTTTCCTTTGGGCCAAATTTCTTTCCCGGTGACTCTTTCTGATGGGCGCCACACCCGCACGGTCCAGGTCAACTTCATGGTCATGCCCGCAACCTCGCGACATGACGTACTACTAGGCTGATGTGCACAACGGGATTTCATCATGATTACTTCCATTCCCCACGCCGCTTGCGGTTTTCCCATGGAAACCAGAGTGACCATGATGTATGAAAGGAAGGAAGTCATGTCCATCGAAGATGAACCGCCAATAAAGCAACCAAAGCCATCATCCAATGGTGAACCAGAAAAGTGGGTGCTCAACAACAAGTACCCGGAACAGACTGTACTCTTGGGGCCCGCCATGACTCCCGCGATCAAGGCGCGGCTGAAACAGCTGTTGTTCCGTAATTCTGATATTTTTGCATGGTTACCCGCGGATAAGACTGGAGTGCCAAGGGAAATCGCTGAGCATGCATTGCACACATTCCCTTCAGTACAGTCCATAGTTCAGAAAAAGCGCAGCTTCGGTCCTAAGATGACCCGCGCTCTGAATGAGCAAGTCTCAGAACTTCTCCAAGCAGGAATCATCCGAGAGGTACGTTATTAGACATGGGTAGCCAACCCAATCATGGTCCAAAAGTCCAACGGCAGTTGGCGCATGTGCGTCGATTTCTAGGATCTCAACAAGGCATGTCCCGAGGACTGTTACGCCTTACCAGAAATCGACAAAAAGGTGGACTCTCTTGCTTCATTTAGGTGGAAATGCTTCCTTGATTGCTACAAGGGCTAATACCAAATCCAAATGAAGAAAGAAGACGAAGACAAGAGCGCATTCTGAAAAGACAAAGGCATTTTCTGCTACACAAAAATGCCCTTTAGACTGCGCAATGCAGGAACCACCTATCAACGTTTAATGGACCATGTATTTGGGGATGACATTGGTGAAACCGTGGAAGTGTATATTGATGACCTCGTCATCATGAGCTCGGATGAGAAGAAGATGCTGGCAAACATTCAAAAGACGTTTGCCTCCTTGCTCAAGGTGAATCTAAAGCTGAACCCCAGCAAGTGCTCTTTTGGAATGGAGGAAGGCAAATTTTTGGGATTCATCGTTACACGCGACGGCTTCAAAGTCAATCCCGATAAAGTGGAAGCAATTCAGCGTATGCCATCACCCTCAACTATCAAAGAAATGCAGCAGTTAGCGGGGCGGCTGGCTGCACTGAACAGGTTCCTGGCCAACGACGCGATGAAATCCTTCCCATTCGTCAGCACCTTGCGGAATTGTGTGAAGAAAAATTAAGTTTCAGTGGACTCCGGATTCGGAGAAAGCCTTCACCCAAATGAAGGAGTGCTTAATACAGCTACCAACACTTACTGAACCGTAGAAGAACGAGCCACTAATACTTTACCTTTCCGCATCAGATATCGCTCTGGGAGCAGTCCTGCTAGTAGAACGCGCGGGAGTTCAGACTCCGATCTACTACGTCAGCAAGATGCTTACCAACCCAGAGACTCGATATCCCATGATGGAAAAGCTGCACCAAGAATCCTAAGCTATGACTCGTCAGCAAGATGCCCAAGCGCAGCCGACTTCTCAGGTGTACGTTCCACCTGCACCAAGAATCCTAAGCTATGACTCGCCAGCCGCAGTGAGCGTACCGTCAGAGCTCCGTACCCACGAGACGGAGCACACTCATCCACTGCCTAGACCCGAGTCTCACTCCCTGAGGCGAGCATCTGTCCACTCGCGATTGGGCACGGGCCCCCAAGGGGAGCGGTACACCCAGCGTGAGGAAGATAGAACCTATGGTGAAGGTGATAGCGCCAACGTTTTTCACCGGCTGCCAAAGAATCACACGACATATAGATCCGCTCCACGGGGTGGCTACAACCCGGAAGCAGAACATGATTATAACTTGATTTACCGGTCGGCTGACGCGGCCGAACACTCCAAATTTATCAAGGAGATAGCACTCGCACAATTGGAGCGTGCAAAACTCCCCTCCAATGTCGTGAAATACAACGGGTTGACAGACCCAGACGACCTCCAGCGTCTCTCACTAGCGATAGGGGACGTGCACGAAGACCTGATTCGTGCACAGTTCAAGTATATTGTATGTTGTGACGAGATGATCAAGGTCTTGTCAGGAACTACAGGCCTCCCAAAGAGTTGGGAAAACTTATGGCAACAGCAAAGGTGTACGCGTAGACAGAGCATAACCTCAACAACAGCAGGCCACCCCTACCGCACCATCGTCCCCAAGACATGAGCAAAAATTTTGGGAGAAAGAATAAGAGTTGGAGGGATCATAGCCACAACCCTCCTCATTCACGGTTGACGCCCGCGCGACCATCAATAAGCTCGCCACCCAGCGAGCAATAAAGCAAGATAATCGTGACCGTCAGTGGATCCCGCTGACGAAAACACCGACGGAGGTCCTCAGCACCGAAGACCATCAATTCAAACAGCCACCGCCGATGCGTAATAAGAAAGGTCAAGACCCCAACCTTTTCTGTGATTATCATAAGGACACGGGGCACACAACTGATAATTGCATCTCCTAGCGCATGGATATTGAAAAAGCGCTTAAGAGTGGGAAGCTCACCCACTTACTGCAAAACGTGCGCAAGGAGGTGCGCCAAATCACTCGAGGGGGCGAGGGCCCGAGTAACAAAAAATGAAGTGTGTTCATATGATCCAGGGTGGTCCTTCGCGCAAGCGTAGCCACCAGAAGAGTTGCACGCCTCACTGGCATGAACAGCAGGTCATCTTCCCCATCGTCCTAGGAGGTCCACAAGAGGACCAATCGGTAGTGATAACTGGCATCTTCAGCCATTATCGCACCGATTACATGTTCATAGACCCTGGGAGGTCTATGGACATCATTTATGAACAGTGCTTCCAGCAATTAGACCTAGAGGACAAAGCATGCCTGGAGCTGGTGGATTTCCCACTCACTAGTTTATGCAACGGGGCTGTTTTTCCTTTGGGCCAAATTTCTTTCCCGGTGACTCTTTCTGATGGGCGCCACACCCGCACGGTCTAGGTCAACTTCATGGTCATGCCCGCAACCTCGCGACATGACGTACTACTAGGCTGATGTGCACAACGGGATTTCATCATGATTACTTCCATTCCCCACGCCGCTTGCGGTTTTCCCATGGAAACCAGAGTGACCATGATGTATGAAAGGAAGGAAGTCATGTCCATCGAAGATGAACCGCCAATAAAGCAACCAAAGCCATCATCCAATGGTGAACCAGAAAAGTGGGTGCTCAACAACAAGCACCCGGAACAGACTGTACTCTTGGGGCCCGCCATGACTCCCGCGATCAAGGCGCGGCTGAAACAGCTGTTGTTCCGTAATTCTGATATTTTTGCATGGTTACCCGCGGATAAGACTGGAGTGCCAAGGGAAATCGCTGAGCATGCATTGCACACATTCCCTTCAGTACAGTCCATAGTTCAGAAAAAGCGCAGCTTCGGTCCTAAGATGACCCGCGCTCTGAATGAGCAAGTCTCAGAACTTCTCCAAGCAGGAATCATCCGAGAGGTACGTTATTAGACATGGGTAGCCAACCCAATCATGGTCCAAAAGTCCAACGGCAGTTGGCGCATGTGCGTCGATTTCTAGGATCTCAACAAGGCATGTCCCGAGGACTGTTACGCCTTACCAGAAATCGACAAAAAGGTGGACTCTCTTGCTTCATTTAGGTGGAAATGCTTCCTTGATTGCTACAAGGGCTAATACCAAATCCAAATGAAGAAAGAAGACGAAGACAAGAGCGCATTCTGAAAAGACAAAGGCATTTTCTGCTACACAAAAATGCCCTTTAAACTGCGCAATGCAGGAACCACCTATCAACGTTTAATGGACCATGTATTTGGGGATGACATTGGTGAAACCGTGGTAGTGTATATTGATGACCTCGTCATCATGAGCTCGGATGAGAAGAAGATGCTGGCAAACATTCAAAAGACGTTTGCCTCCTTGCTCAAGGTGAATCTAAAGCTGAACCCCAGCAAGTGCTCTTTTGGAATGGAGGAAGGCAAATTTTTGGGATTCATCGTTACACGCGACGGCTTCAAAGTCAATCCCGATAAAGTGGAAGCAATTCAGCGTATGCCATCACCCTCAACTATCAAAGAAATGCAGCAGTTAGCGGGGCGGCTGGCTGCACTGAACAGGTTCCTGGCCAACGACGCGATGAAATCCTTCCCATTCGTCAGCACCTTGCGGAATTGTGTGAAGAAAAATTAAGTTTCAGTGGACTCCGGATTCGGAGAAAGCCTTCACCCAAATGAAGGAGTGCTTAATACAGCTACCAACACTTACTGAACCGTAGAAGAACGAGCCACTAATACTTTACCTTTCCGCATCAGATATCGCTCTGGGAGCAGTCCTGCTAGTAGAACGCGCAGGAGTTCAGACTCCGATCTACTACGTCAGCAAGATGCTTACCAACCCAGAGACTCGATATCCCATGATGGAAAAGCTTGCTCTAGCTTTGGTCCATGCATCCCATCGGTTGCGCCGATATTTTTTCGGCCATGAAATAACAGTTCTCTCGAACTATCATTTAAGCCAAATTTTGTCGAAACCGGACATATCTGGTCAGCTAGCAAAATGGGCGATTGAGCTTGGTGGACACAACATCGTGTATAAACCACGCCTAGTAATAAAAGGCCAGATACTAGCTGATTTCATTGCGGAAGTATCGCAGAATAAAGCGCAAGAGTGTGAAGCTATACAGAACCCAACGCCGGTTACAGATGACCGCGCATGGGTACTTCACACCGACGACGCGTCTAACAATGATGGCGCAGGAGCAAATCTTCGTTTAATAAGCCCCGACAATCAAGAATTCACCTATGCCATCAGACTGGATTTTAAAAGTACCAATAATGAAGCTGAGTACAAAGCGTTCCTTGCAGGCCTTTCGTTAGCAATCAAAATGGGTGCGCAGAATTTGGAGGCCCATGTCGACTCTCTCTTAGTCGACGGACAGGTCAACGGCCTATACGACATAAAAGGTGAGGTGATGGCCTTGTATCTAGAACAGGCGCAAGGCTTAATAACCAAATTCCAAAACTTCAAAATAACCCATGTCAATCAAAGCGAGAACAAATACGCCGACGCTCATAGCAAGTTAGCCACTACAAGCTTCAAGCACCTTGTGCGCGAGGTACGTAATGATGTGCTCAAAAACCATTATGTTCCTTTGCGGCAAGTCAACATCATTGAAGTGGGAAATCCGTCTTGGATGTCCCCCATTATCATGTTCTTGCAACACGGGAGCCTCCCCGAAAACAAAGCGGAAGCAAGGACAGTCCAGAACAAGGCACTCAACCATGAAATAGCGGACGATATCTTATACCGAAAGTCATACCTTGGGCCACTCCTTCGTTGCGTTGATACGCAAGATGCGCAATACTTGATCCACAAAATACACGAAGGGTTATGTGGAATTCACGCCGGTCCGCGCATGGTCGTGGCAAAGATCATGAACGCCGGTTACTATTGGCCTAGCATGCACCTTGATGCAGTCGAAACACTACGTAAGTGCGCATCATGCCAGCGCCACGCTCCAAAGACACTGCGCCCCAAGAACCCCCTGATCCCGATGACAACAGCGTGGCCCTTTCAACAATGGGTAATCGATATGTTGGGACCATTCCCAGATGCTCTAGGAGCGGAGAAGCTCATAATCGTTGCAGTCGATTATTTCACCAAATGGGTAGAAGCCAAACCCCCTGCATCCACCACAGCAACTGTAGTGTGAAAGTTTATATGGGACACATTATATGTCGCTTCGGGTTACCCCTGCGCATAGTCAGCGATAAGTCCCAATTTCGCAGCTAAAGAGCTACAACAATGGATTAAAGAAATGCATATCGAGCACATATTCACTTCGGTCGCGCATCCCCAAGGGAAGGTGGAAAGAATAAACAAAAGTATAGCGCAGAGGCTGGGTAGACGAGTTGCCAAGCATCCTCTGGGCTCATCGAACCATGCCTAAAACTAGCACGGGCGAAACTCCTTTTAGCCTCGTGTATGGGACGGAGGCAGTGATTCCCGTAGAGATAAGCCTCCCATCACCAAGTATGCTAGCTGTGCAAAGCCAAAACAATGAAGACGAGCGCAGACTTGACTTGGACCTACTAGAGGAAAGGCGTGAAAACGTTGCCATCAACGAGGCAAAATACAAGTCCAAGATCGAAAATAACTACAATGCGTGAGTCCGGATATGTACCTTTGTACCTGGTGACTTTGTTCTACACGACAATGAGGCGTCTAACGCTGAACATCTTAGAAAACTAGCACCCAAATGGGAAGGTCCTTATGTTATCCATGAAGTCCTAGGAAAAGGCGCATACACCTATCAACGTTTAATGGACCATGTATTTGGGGATGACATTGGTGAAACCGTGGAAGTGTATATTGATGACCTCGTCATCATGAGCTCGGATGAGAAGAAGATGCTGGCAAACATTCAAAAGACGTTTGCCTCCTTGCTCAAGGTGAATCTAAAGCTGAACCCCAGCAAGTGCTCTTTTGGAATGGAGGAAGGCAAATTTTTGGGATTCATCGTTACACGCGACGGCTTCAAAGTCAATCCCGATAAAGTGGAAGCAATTCAGCGTATGCCATCACCCTCAACTATCAAAGAAATGCAGCAGTTAGCGGGGCGGCTGGCTGCACTGAACAGGTTCCTGGCCAACGACGCGATGAAATCCTTCCCATTCGTCAGCACCTTGCGGAATTGTGTGAAGAAAAAATTAAGTTTCAGTGGACTCCGGATTCGGAGAAAGCCTTCACCCAAATGAAGGAGTGCTTAATACAGCTACCAACACTTACTGAACCGTAGAAGAACGAGCCACTAATACTTTACCTTTCCGCATCAGATATCGCTCTGGGAGCAGTCCTGCTAGTAGAACGCGCAGGAGTTCAGACTCCGATCTACTACGTCAGCAAGATGCTTACCAACCCAGAGACTCGATATCCCATGATGGAAAAGCTTGCTCTAGCTTTGGTCCATGCATCCCATCGGTTGCGCCGATATTTTTTCGGCCATGAAATAACAGTTCTCTCGAACTATCATTTAAGCCAAATTTTGTCGAAACCGGACATATCTGGTCAGCTAGCAAAATGGGCGATTGAGCTTGGTGGACACAACATCGTGTATAAACCACGCCTAGTAATAAAAGGCCAGATACTAGCTGATTTCATTGCGGAAGTATCGCAGAATAAAGCGCAAGAGTGTGAAGCTATACAGAACCCAACGCCGGTTACAGATGACCGCGCATGGGTACTTCACACCGACGACGCGTCTAACAATGATGGCGCAGGAGCAAATCTTCGTTTAATAAGCCCCGACAATCAAGAATTCACCTATGCCATCAGACTGGATTTTAAAAGTACCAATAATGAAGCTGAGTACAAAGCGTTCCTTGCAGGCCTTTCGTTAGCAATCAAAATGGGTGCGCAGAATTTGGAGGCCCATGTCGACTCTCTCTTAGTCGACGGACAGGTCAACGGCCTATACGACATAAAAGGTGAGGTGATGGCCTTGTATCTAGAACAGGCGCAAGGCTTAATAACCAAATTCCAAAACTTCAAAATAACCCATGTCAATCAAAGCGAGAACAAATACGCCGACGCTCATAGCAAGTTAGCCACTACAAGCTTCAAGCACCTTGTGCGCGAGGTACGTAATGATGTGCTCAAAAACCATTATGTTCCTTTGCGGCAAGTCAACATCATTGAAGTGGGAAATCCGTCTTGGATGTCCCCCATTATCATGTTCTTGCAACACGGGAGCCTCCCCGAAAACAAAGCGGAAGCAAGGACAGTCCAGAACAAGGCACTCAACCATGAAATAGCGGACGATATCTTATACCGAAAGTCATACCTTGGGCCACTCCTTCGTTGCGTTGATACGCAAGATGCGCAATACTTGATCCACAAAATACACGAAGGGTTATGTGGAATTCACGCCGGTCCGCGCATGGTCGTGGCAAAGATCATGAACGCCGGTTACTATTGGCCTAGCATGCACCTTGATGCAGTCGAAACACTACGTAAGTGCGCATCATGCCAGCGCCACGCTCCAAAGACACTGCGCCCCAAGAACCCCCTGATCCCGATGACAACAGCGTGGCCCTTTCAACAATGGGTAATCGATATGTTGGGACCATTCCCAGATGCTCTAGGAGCGGAGAAGCTCATAATCGTTGCAGTCGATTATTTCACCAAATGGGTAGAAGCCAAACCCCCTGCATCCACCACAGCAACTGTAGTGTGAAAGTTTATATGGGACACATTATATGTCGCTTCGGGTTACCCCTGCGCATAGTCAGCGATAAGTCCCAATTTCGCAGCTAAAGAGCTACAACAATGGATTAAAGAAATGCATATCGAGCACATATTCACTTCGGTCGCGCATCCCCAAGGGAAGGTGGAAAGAATAAACAAAAGTATAGCGCAGAGGCTGGGTAGACGAGTTGCCAAGCATCCTCTGGGCTCATCGAACCATGCCTAAAACTAGCACGGGCGAAACTCCTTTTAGCCTCGTGTATGGGACGGAGGCAGTGATTCCCGCAGAGATAAGCCTCCCATCACCAAGTATGCTAGCTGTGCAAAGCCAAAACAATGAAGACGAGCGCAGACTTGACTTGGACCTACTAGAGGAAAGGCGTGAAAACGTTGCCATCAACGAGGCAAAATACAAGTCCAAGATCGAAAATAACTACAATGCGTGAGTCCGGATATGTACCTTTGTACCTGGTGACTTTGTTCTACACGACAATGAGGCGTCTAACGCTGAACATCTTAGAAAACTAGCACCCAAATGGGAAGGTCCTTATGTTATCCATGAAGTCCTAGGAAAAGGCGCATACACCCTCAAGCGCCTGGATGGAACAAACATCCCTAGGACATGGAACGCGCAACAGCTAAGACGATGCTACATGTAAACTTGCAAGTTCATTATCTTTTGTCTACTCTGTATATGGCTCTTACGCCCCATTGTGTAATAAAGACAAGAGTTTCATGATTTATTTTTATCTTAATGTTCCGTTACAAATGCGTGGAACCACTTTGGGCATACGCGAAAACACCTTGGTATACAATGACTCTTGAACCCTAAGTCACTACCTAGAGACGCGCATGGGCGCTGATGTTCATACACGAGTTCTTTACCAGTTTCATTCACGATACCTACACAAGTTGGTCTATTTCATGCAAATATTGTAACAAGGAAGAAACATTTCATTAAAGATAAAATATTTACAAAACCGCGCAATGCGCGGCACAATCAAAGATCCTACAAAGATATTACATTAAGGATCCTACACTAGTCTTCATTAGTAGCGGCCTCGGCTTCTTCCGGAAATATATCCTTCAAGCGATCAACGAAGTCATCGTGGGTGAGCGCCTCGATCACCAATTCCAATGCTGTGATATCAAGACGGTTATACCCTTTCTGTGCTCTCTCGAAAACAGCTCTGGTATTGACTCCATGAGTGGAAGCATGGCTGGAATCCCATGGAACATCCAATGCATGAGTGACATGTTGCACACACTCAGCATAGCCTTGCGCATGCCCATCATGGCGTGCAGCAAACACTAGCTTGGCCACTCGACTATCTAACTCCGTAGAGTTTAGAATGGAGTTCGCAATCTGCGAATTCTAAGAAAAATTCAGAGCAATCACATAATGACTAAGAAAAAAGCGGAGTACTTACATTGACAATCATGCTGTTGAATCCACAACATGTTGTTGGTCAACGACTCGGAGATGGCGCAGGCGTCTTCGCTATCCTCCATTTTTTTCTCGCCCGCCTCTACCTTTGATTCCACCACTTGCAGCCTGCGTTGAAGCTCAGCCTTCTCCACCAAGGCTGCTTGAAGGTCTTTCTTGGCGCCCTCTAGAGAACACAAGCTTCAACCTATTCGTTCACAACAAGATTAGCATCACAATTTATTAATACCAAAAATGAGTGAGCACAAAGACAAGGGGTTACCTCCTTCTGCTCACTGTGTGCGCGTTGCACACTAGCCTCCGCAGCCGCGGCAGCTGCCTCCTCCTTCTCTTTCTTATCTCACACCACATCAGCACGCAGCCGGGCCAGTTCATCTCTCAGGGATTTGTTCTCCCTGTTATCCCTTTCACATGCCTCTTTCCACAACCTGCGCTCATCCAAAAGTTTGGCGTTCGAGGCTTCGGCCTGTCTCTTCCACCCCAGCGCGGCCCATTATTCAGCTCGCTGGTTGTCGACGTAGGCAGTCTCCTTTGCCTGCACCGCAGCTTCACGTACAGCCACTTGGGCTCGCTCTTTACCAAGGACCGGTTGGGCAGCCTCAAGATCTTTCTTTTGCTTCACCAAGCCCCTCCATTCACGAACAATCTTGTAAGTCACAAAGGCGGACCTTGCAGCTACCTGGAGGTACGTGTGGTACGTCTCTTCTTTTTCATGATCAAAAAGAACACGTACCTCCACTGGAGGGAAAGCTCCCTTAAACCACTCATGGCACGCCGGCCAGTGAGAAAAGTCATCTCCTTTCTCTAATTTCCACACATGAGTGTGGATCTCTTCAGCTTGAGCGGAGGAGTATGACCTGTAATAATAATCCCTCGGAGTTTCATCCGGTCGGATTAGAGACTCTTTGGCGGAAGAGCTTTTACCAGAACCCCTCGCGCCACCCCCAGGTGCCAGTTCCTCCGCATGCTCCCTTGTGGAGCACCTGTCTGAGCATCCTGGATGGAAGCCGTTCCCACCGGCTCCGCTTCACCAACAGAAACCGTGCAACCCAGATGTGCGCATTCTTCCGCCACCACAATGGGTTCTTCCACAACGAACCCCGTTTCCTCCATATCAACTGCGGGTTCTACAAACTCCACCCGCGATTCCTCAACAACAACCACAAGCAGTTCCACCACGACCCGTGGTTCCCCTACTACTTGCACGAGTTCTTCCACCGCCACAGAACCCGCATTAGTACCCATACCAGAACCTTCCACCACCACGTGAGGCCCTTCCCTCACCATCCCCAACAGCAGAGTCTCCGCCTCGACCACCCGGGGGGACATGGGAGAATTAGTGGGCTCGGCGCATGTGCTGGATTCCACAAAAACCGGCTCATCGCCCACTGCGCAACAACAAAATTTAGTCATACACGACATAGACATGTGAAGAAAATAGTGAAAGTTATTGAAATTACCGAGGGAAATCTTAGCAGTTAATGTCCCCAGATCTGCCTTCTTCCCTATATGTTTCCGTGCAACCTTCTTAGGTGGTTGCGCGGGGAGGTCCTCCTTCGGACGCCTTTTTCGCTTAAGAGGCACTTCTGGGCTGGCCTCAGCGTCCACAGGACTAGCAGGTTTGGGGTCGGGATAACCACCGCTTTGGTGCAGCCTTCTTTGCACCTACAGGATCAAGACCCTCCCATGAATCAGAAACGGCTACATAAGCTTCCCACTTGTCAGTTAGAACGCGCTTACCTTTGGGAGGGCCCGTCCTGGGTTGAGTCACCTCCTTCTCAACCACCGCGCTCGACACTGTGCGTCGCTTCTTCTTGTGATCTGGGCCAATGCCTAAATCCCCCAGAGCGCCTGCATCAAAACATAACAGCGCATAAGTCACTTGCAAAGTTGCAACATTCAACAACACGAACTTACCAGTTGAAGGCGCGGGGGCATCTAGGTCCGCATCTTTGATTAGGGAAAAATTGCCCAGGAACTGCGCATACCAAGTGGGCTCATTCGGACCCAAGGGGAGCCTTTCATCTGCCTTTTCCTTCCTTTGGAAGGCAGCCAAGAACAACGGAGCTCTTGCAAGAAAACACATGCATGATTAGCCTACAAACAACTCAAAAGTCAAGAAAACACAACGGAATAAGAAGACTTACTCCGGTCCCCCTCCACGTACACTGGCCGGTACAGGCGGTCGGGTTTCCATAGCAGGCTCGTTCCCGCCACCACCAGTATCCTCTCCGCAACTGAATCGTCGGGATCTCCTTCAGATCCGTACACCAGGGGTCCAACACTGGTGTAGGGATGGTCTCCCGGATCTCATCCGGCCTCGGATGTCAAAGCCATAGGAATAACACCAGCCTTCACAAAAAAGAATTTTGACGTCCAATCATGGATGGACTTGGAGGAAAAGGCAAAATTTTTCGTGCCTGTGCACGGTGCTGAAAAGAATAAAACCCCATTGAACAATGGAGTTGGTAAAAAATGCGGAAAACGGTCGACGGTGGGAACAGACCCCATCGACCGGCACGAAAACTCAAAGTGCTTTATCCTCACCATCCCCATCGGATTGAACTTGGAGAGGTGGAAGCCGTAGTACTGCAGAACTTCAAGAAAAATCTTGGTGACAGGCAACCGGAAGTTACCATCACAGAAAAAATCATAAAAAATGGTGATATAACCCGCGGAGCATCGCGCCTGTTTCACCGTCAGGCGGTAACCGGGCCCCCAACTGGGGGAAAACCAGAAACTATATCCTCGAACACTTGCCGACTTAACTTACATTTGGCAAGGAGGGTTGAAGCCCCAGCACCAGAGACAGACTCAGGCCTTTCTGGAAGCCATTAGACGCAAAGAAAAGAAAAAATTTGAAGACAACTTTGAAGAAGAAAACACAAGAACTCAAATAATGCAAAGAAGAAAGTGGAAGACAAGTTGAGTGAATGAGGAAAACCCTAGCGGAGTACCTCTGTTTATAGTGCTTGCATTGAATGCGGTTGGAGAACGTGACACACGTGTACAATAACAGCCAACCAGAAAAAGACGCGTGGCAGGCAAGTGGCCAATGATGGTTATGTGATACACTTTTGTGTCTGTCGCTTGTTCTTAGTTACGTCTGTAATTGTACGGTCTTTGTTTACTGTGTCTATATAGTTGGTCATGTCGACCAAATCAAGATATACCTCCTATCTTGGTTTAGTATGACGTTTAGTTTGTCTGTGTTAAACAGTTGCATGTGTGCATACTGTTGAGTCTTGTGTACGTATGTCTTTGGAACGTTATCCAAGGAAAACATTATATGAGAGTGGGAATACTTCGTACGAGCAAGACATTACCGTACGAGCCACCTACCATTCGTAAGAATGAGCTCATATAAACAAACATTATGCTTGTTTCGTAGAGCTAGTTGATGCTCAACGAACCAACTTGTTCATACGAGTATCTTTGGAGTATGTTCTTCGTGTGTTTTGGTGTTTCGTATGACCAGCAACATACTTGTATTGTTGCTAGATATGGACACTATATAAGCAGATATGCACTTCTCAGTATATTGTTAGACACTAGTGAACTAGAGAGAGACCAAGAGCACAGAGTGTGTTGCATGAAAGTGTATGAACATTGTTGTATATGTTTGTATCAGTTCTCTTCATTTAATCAAGATATTGAATCTTTGGTTATCCTGTGTTCTTACTTTGCTTTAGTTTGCATTCTTACGAGGATTCCGCACTCATATTTGTGTTGTATAAACAAGGAAGCAGGTTTATCTTGATCCTCCAAGTGGACCTACAAGTGGTATGAGAGCTTTGGCTCTCTTCCTTGTTTGTAAACCAAGCTTAGTGTTGTGTCTAAGCTAGTTTTGAGGGTTTCTTCAAGTGTTCTTGAACTTTCAGCTGGAACTTAAGTTTTTAAAAGATAACAAACTTAAAACTTAGTTAATTGTTGAATCCAGAAATTTTTATAGAAACCTGGTTAGAACACATGAAGACATGTTAAAATCTGGTTTTTCTTAAAATTTTCATCAGTTCTAAGTTGAACCCATTTGAAGAGAAACTCACCGGAAAAACTTACCGGAATATTGTTGTAGGGTTGACCAAATCTCTGACATTCTGGACTTGACTGTTAAAACTATAAAAGCTGGTACAGAATGTTTGTCTTTTTAACCAAATTTATGTAGACAACAGACCACTTTCGAAAACCAGTCTGTGTAGAAAAGGAAATTTTTCACCAACCAGCCCTGCAAAAAGATTCCCCTGCGAAAAACATTTGTGCGAAAGATCAGTCATCCGCACGAAGAATCTAGCCCGTACGAAAGACTCAGTTGTTCGCACGAAGGAAGTATCCTCCGTACTAAACACTTACTTTGTACGAAGGACATATCATTCGTACGAAACAGTGGTTCGTTCGAAGAACATCTCAGTCTGTTTTTCGTGTTTCAGTTTTTCAAACCTTGTGATTTCTCAAACTTTGTAATTTCTAAAATTGTGAATTTTTAAAAAGGGACACTGTTATTTTCGAAAATTTAACTTTAAACCTTTCAATTTTCATAATCAAGAAAAACATAATGAGTACTAATCCATAGGATTGGAGTAGTAGTTCAAGCATAAATCAAGACTCTTCGCAAAGCTCCGCAACCTCATGGGTAAAATCATTGATGCCTCAACATACAGCCATGATTACTGTAAATCAATGGGCATGTGTCGCAAACCAGAACCAGAGTATTTAGACTCTTCTGATGAGTGAAAGTGAACCAGGAGTAATAACTGTCCACCTAAATTGAACCATATGAACGATTATCCATCCTGGAAAAGTCGTTTCCACACATATGTTCTCGGACAGAACACTAATTATGGACAATGTTTTACTACACCCTATAAAGAATCACTCAAAGAGGCAGGATCAAACCCAACATCCTTAGCCAATCTAGATGAAGGCGATAAAAATGCTTCGATCTAGAGAAAAAGGCGTTTGCTATCCTAACACAGGCACTCCATAAAGATATTTACCATCAGTTTGTGTACTGTAGACCACGAAAAATCTGTGGGATACCCTGGAAGCAAGAGGAGAGGGTAATACTGCAACCTGAATAATTCAGCACGATCTGCTAAAGAAGGAGTTTGAAGGTTTCATGTTCATGAAAATGAAACACTGATTGATATGACAACACGTTTCTACCATTTGCTTAGCGAAATGTACTCGTACAAAGTATTAGCATCTCCACAAGAAATCGTGATGCGCTTTGCTGACGCATTACCGCCAAAATGGGGTCAATTTATTGACTTATTAAAACATATAGGTGTTTTAGATTCCATCAGTATTTATGAATTTGTGCAGAAATTGGATAAGAAAATGAAGAAGAACTTCTAAAGGCACAAAGAATTACTGTACCACAAAACCCTAATATGTACTTTGGAGGTATTAATACAGATATTAGTGCAAGTCAGCAACCAAAGCTTCAAACCGCGTTTGTGTCAAACGTGAATCCCTTTCTACCACAACTTGTTCAATCAAACCAGTCTGCAAGCTCAAGTACTCAAGCCTATGGACAAGTTTTTGATCCAAAAGCCTTTCTACCACAACCACGAGATCTTACACCTCAAGTTCCACAGCAAGCTCCTCAACAAGCTTTCCATGGAAACAACATTCAAGCTGCAAATCCCAACACAGTCAGACTTGACACATCACATCTTGCCAAGGTCAGCGTAGAAGTTGCTCAGGAACATATGGAACTTCTAAATACCATGGTTAGTGCCTATTGTGGATTAGTGGCTGGTCAAACTGGAAACATCAATTTGACTAATGAAGACTACCAACAAACAGACAGAGCTTAGATGGAGCTAATGGATATCAAGTGGGCGTTTTCAAGTGCGGTGAGAAGAGCTAAGGATTATATGAGCAGAACAGGAAGAAGCAGTTTGGAAAGCAAGAAAGATACAAAATATGGTTTTGATTAAAATGT
Organism: Scalesia atractyloides; assembly: GCA_947069175.1. Lineage (NCBI taxonomy): Eukaryota > Viridiplantae > Streptophyta > Magnoliopsida > Asterales > Asteraceae > Scalesia > Scalesia atractyloides. The sequence continues at coordinate 63,149,732 of CAMTDV010000007.1, read as the reverse complement.
TGTTACTGCTTCAACTGTGGAGAAAGAGATCACTTCAACCGTGAGTGCACAAGACCCAGCAAAAAAGGAAATCACAACCCCTTCAGAAATCAATCACATCCATCCAACACAGCTCAAGTTAACAATGATCGACAGATTGTAGCTGTTAATAACCCAAACAACACCAACCAGTCAGGACCTTCAAACAACATAAACAGAGCTTTAGTAGTAAGGCAGATGAAGGATGTGATTGGTCAGTGCAACTGGGAAATGAGAATCACTGAGGAACTGCGTGTTATGCCAAGATCATCAATCGAATCAAACATGTTCACAACATTGATAGTTCAGATGATGATGATACTTCAGGGTATAATGTTGGTTCTGATGAAGAATGCTCAAGTTCAGGTGGTTATGGATCTGATTCAGATATCAAGAAGGAAGTGATGCTGAGGTCAGAGAGTTGCTGAAAGAAGCAGAAAGGCTGAAAGGTAAAAAGGCGGGTTTGATGATAAAGGCAGAAGCTGCATCAAAGGAAACATAAAAATTCTTTACAAATAGTGCAGCCTTTCCTCATCATACTGCCTTCATGAAGAATGTTGCCGATTCGACAAGTCAGGTAAACTTCGACTCTCCTAAAATTTGTAGTGACTGTGCTGAATTGAAAAAAAATTTGAAACAATAAACAGTCACAATCAAAATCTAGTTGTTGAACTGTCAAAGTGCAAAGAGGCAAAATTGGCTTTAACTCGAAACGAAAAAGAATTCAAATCTGTTAGAAACCCTTAAGAAAAGTGTTTCTGAATTAAACAAGACAGTTTTGAACAAACAAACAGGAATTAATAACTACACTAATCTCCTTGAGGAAACAAAGCAAGAGTTAGCCATCGCCAAATGCGAACATGATGCGATCAAGCTAAAATTGGAAAGTTATTCTAACTCCCAATATGTGCTTGATCTTATCATTGAATTTCAAAAACTGAAAGGAAATGTTAAATGCATTGGGTATAAGTCGTGTCCACCTCCGTTGAAACACAACTATACCAAATTGCCTGATGAAGAGGAAATGCCACGCTTTGAACCCTCCGTACCTCTTAATCCTGAAGAATTTGCAGCAGGACTAGGGTTCAAGCTAGACAATTCCTCAGTTGAATCTAGAAAACCAGAAAACTCATCATCAGTTGTTGATAGAATCCCTCTACATCAGAGGAGGATGATTCGTCAGATGATGAATCAGAGAAAATTGATCAGGATCAATCTCTTGATGAAGAAAAGGGAATAGAAATGTCTGCTACTCCCAGTGTAAAAATTGTCAAAAATAAAGAGAATGATCCTATGAAATCTATCAAGATAGAAGTGTCTACAGATGAAATTGATAATGTGTTGTATACCTTGGTTGGAGACGAGAAAATCTATTCTAACAAAGACTTCCCGATCAAAAATGTAAATCCACATCTATTGATCAAGTTTTTGAAAAGTCAACAACCAAATTTTTAAGAAGAAAAACCCAATCAAATCACAACCATTATCTGTTTCAAAAGAAAAACAAAAGGAAAAGCGACTTGAAAAGCCTAAGATACCACAACCAAAGGTTGAGACAAAAGGCACTCGCTACAAGAAGAAGCTTAAAAATGTTAAATTTGTGAGTTCTACGGGTACTGCTAAAGTCGAGACTTTTGAAGGCATGTCTAATATAGATTTTGTAAACAAAGTTAAGATTTTAAAGCGTAACAATGAAAACAATTACACCCAACATACAAATGGGTGTGATGAAAATGAACCAGACCTCAAGACCCGCAAGTTCAACATCAAGTCATGAAACACGATCTCCTAAATTTGTTGAAAGGAGAACATGTTTCAAAGTGGAAGAATTTGGCCATATTATCAAGAATTGTACAAACCCAGCAAAGCCTAGATTTGTTGAGAAAGCCCCTCCTGAACCAACTTGCCAACGTCGATCTGTTTCTCCAAAACAAGTCAAACATTGTTAAAGAACAAGAAGAAAAAAACATAGACGTAAACAAGTAAAAGTAATTGAAAAAGCTTTAAAACCAGATTCTTCAGAAAGGAATCCAAGATCTTCAAATGTAATAAAACCAGAAATTGTTAAAACTGTAAATAATAGTCATTCTGGTAAATTTGAAAATCTTGGAAACCTAAGACCGGTGATGGTTCAAGAGGAGGTTCAAAATTTCCAAATCATCAAGAAATAGAAATCACATTTCTTGATGATAAGGGTCGACCCAAGACCACTAAGGCTTAGGTCCCCATCTCAAACTGATCGGGTTTTTGAAATGTGCAGGGTGTTTCAGGAGGAACTGTGAATAGTCATTGGATTGTTGATAGTGGAGCATCAAGGCACATGACATGCGACTTACGGCTCCTTTATGATGTCAAAAGCATTCAATGAGGCCATATTGCTTTTGCTGGAGACAAAGGCGGATAATCATTGGAGAAGGAATGGTATCCAATGGTGTGGTTAGCTTTGATAAGATCAATTATGTTCGACAAATTGATCACAATCTTCTTCGTGTTTCTCAAATCTGCGACAAGAAGTTCACGGTTCATTTTGATGATGCCGGATGTTATGTGCTGAAACCTGGTTTCAAGATTCCCAAAGAATGGATTCTCCTGTTGGCTCTAAGAATCAACGACTTGTATATTCTTGACATGAGCCAAGCTATTACCACGTCTGCACAAGTCACATGTTTTGTCTCAAAAGCCACCGAAAAGGAATCAATCTCTTGGCGCAGACAAATGGGACACATTCACTTGAGGAAAATGAACTATCTGGTCAAAAAATCTTGTGAATGACGTACCAGTGAAAAACTTTCATCTTCAAAATCATGTATGCCAAAGGAAAGCAAGCGAGAAAATTCATCCCGTGAAGAAGATCAACACGGTGAATATGCCTCTAGAACGTCTTCATATGGACCTCTTTGGACCTATGAAACACAAGACTACCTTTGGTGATTCTTACTGTTTAGTAGTTGCTGACGACTACTCAAGATTTTCATGGGTGAATATGTTGGCACACAAGAGTGAAGTTCCTGAGATCCTCAAGAATCTCCTGACGCTGCTTGAAAATTTATACAATTTGAAGATAAGGAGAATCAGAAGCGATAATGGCAACCGAATTCAAGAATCAAGTTATGGACGAGTTCTGTTCTTCAAAAGGCATTCTGCATGAATACAGTTCTCGATACACTCCACAACAAAACGGTGTCGCTGAGAGGAAAAATAGAAAATTGAAACAACAAGAACTATGCTAGTAGAATCAAACTTCATGTTCAATTTTGGGGAGAAGCTGTGGCTACTGCATGTTATACGATGAATAGAGTTCTTATGGTGAAGAGGCACGGGAAGACATGTTTTGAGTTGTTAGACAAAAGGAAACCGGATGTTTCTTTCTTAGTCCATGCACTATGATTGATCCACATGGTAAATTTGGTCCGAAGGCTATCGATGGTTTCTTCCTGGATTACTCTCTAATTCATAGTGTGGAATTTGTCAACAAAGAAGATTGAAGAATGGGGTGAAGTGAAGGTTCAAAGATACACTGAATCAGTAATAGCTCCGGGTGCTCCTTGGATGTTTGACTATGATGGGCTGTTTAACTCCTTTAATCTGCCAATTTTGATGATGCTTCTGCAGCGGCTCAAATGTACTAGAAAGTGATACTGCAATTGACTCATCATTGGTTCGACCAATTATTGTTAATCCTCAAGTGTCTACTTCAATTAACAATCTTGTTCAGAATGAGGAATTCAAAATGTTGTGATTATAATATTTCGTCAGAAGATGATGAGTTCCATGATGCAAATGAAGCTACTTCTGCTCCAATTCCTAGGAATTTCAGATGTCACGTCAAATATTCAGAATCTAGGGACTACTGAAGGTCATGCGTCTACTTCATCATCAAATCCAGCAAACGAATTGGCTGTTGATCTGAATATAAACAATTTGGGTATAAACTCTCGAGTTCCTGATGTTCCTGAAACTCGAATTCTAACCCATCCTCAGCAGAATATTATCGGAGATGTCCATAGTGGTGTGCAGACATGTAATCAGCTCAGGAATAATCAGAATGCTGGTTTGTATTCAGTTATAGGGAATCTGGGGCAACAAAATGATTGGTCTTTTGCCTGCTATGTCTGCCAAGTTGAACCGAAATCTTGGAAGGAGGCTATGAAAGAAGACTCATGGGTTGAAGTAATGCAGGAAGAACTTCAGGAGTTTCAAAAGTTAGGCGTGTGGAAATTGGTTGACAGGCCTGACAACTATAAGAAGATTGGAACAAGATGGTTTACAAATGCAAGAAGGATGACAGAGGTGTTGTTGTGAGAAACAAAGCAAGATTGGTCGTCCATGGCTTTAATCAGGTAGTAGGCATTAATTACAATGAAGTTTATGCGCCGGTAGCTCGTCTTGAGGCCATAAGAATTTTCTTCGCTTATGCGTACCATAAGAAGTTTACTGTTTATCAAATGGATGTGAAGAGTGCATTTCTTCTGGTGTGGTTGAAGAAGAGGTATATGTTGAGAAACCGCCTGGTTTTGAAGATCCAATCCATCCTGACAAGGTTTGGCTTCTCAACAAGGCGCTATATGGGCTTCATCAAGCTCCACGGGCTTGGTATGAAACGTTGTCTTCCTATCTTCTGAAGAATGGTTTTCGACATGGATTGATCGACTGTACTCTCTTCATCAAAGAATAGAACGAGGACTTATTGCTGGTGCAGGTGTATGTTGATGATATTATTTTTGGGCCGACACAACGAAAATGTGCAAAGAATTTGAGCAGGTCATGCAAGAAAAGTTCGAGATGAGCGCTATGGGAGAAATGACTTTCTTTTTAGGTTTGCAGGTTCAACAATCTAAGGAATGGATTTCATCCATCAACCAATACTCGGGGATATTCTCAAACGATTTCAGATGGAATACTCAAAGCCTTGGGAACTCCATTAGCTCAGAATCATGGGATTACTCCTGACGGAATGGGTGAACATGTCGAACCCTCTCTTTATCGTGCTATGATCGGATCTCTCGTGTATCTTACTGCTTCAAGACCCGATATAATGTACCCAACATGTCTTCTAGCTCGCTACCAGTCCAATCTGAAGGTTTCTCATTTGATGGCTGTGAAAAGAATCTTTTGTTATTTGAAGGGTCGCCCGGACACTGGTCTATGGTATCCTAAGGATGATAACTTTGATTTGACAGCATTCAGTGATTCTGATCATGGTGGCTGCAAGATCGATGCAAAATCAACATCAGCAAGATGTCAGTTCTTGGGAAATCGTCTAGTCACGTGGCAGTGCAAAAAGCAGACTTGTGTAGCTACATCAACCTGTGAGGCTGAGTATATTTCAGCTTCTAGTTGCTGCTCTCAGGTTCTATGGATTCAACAGCAGATGCGCGACTACGGTTTTGAATTTCTAACTACTCCTATTTTTGTTGAAACGAATCTGCTTTACAGATCACTCGTAATCCTGTACAACACTCAAAAACCAAACACATTGAGATTAAGTATCATTTCATACGAGATTGTTATGAAAAGAAACTTATCAATGTTGTTAAAATCCACACCGATCACCAAGGTGCCGACCTGTTTTCAAAAGCTTTTGATAAATCTCGTTTTGATTATCTACTTTTAGTCAATGGCATCAAGGTGAAACCCGAGTAATTCATCATTGGCTAATCATTTTTCGTGAATATTTTCTTCAAAATCTAAAGTTCAAAAAGATTTTCTATTTTCTCTTAGTTTCATATTTTAGGGGGGGAATATTTCAAGAAAATACAAAAACATGAGAAAATGAAAAAAATACAAAAATACGTCTTTTATTTAGTTTAAGTTTTTATTACCTTCTTTATTTAAGGGGGAGAAAAATTTAGAAAAATACAAAAATAATAGAAAAACCAAAAATCAAAAATGAGTTTCTTGGATAGATAAGTGAAGATGATGAAATACATCAGTGATCTGTCATAAACAGTCAAAAGCACAAAATGAAAATTGATAAGTAGCTTTACTAATGATGTATCGGTAGGCTCACAATCAGATTAAAATGTGCAGGTTGATATAAACTTAACAGACTGCAAGCCAGGTGGGAACCATTCATTGGCATATCGTCTTGATACCGAAATCTCGTTTAATAGTATGCCGAGAATCTGATATATGCGGTCTTTATGATATGGGTATCATGGTTGAATCTTTTGCCAAAAAATAACGGTACGCAAGTCTAAACTTCCACGATACCATTCATACGTGTAAATACTGCATACGACCTTCAATAAGTGATAAACATATTACATCCACCCAAAAATAAGTAATAAAATATCACATCTTTATGCGGGAGCTAAGTTCATCTCTTTGTCGGTACGACGGTACTAACCTGTTCATGGACTTACTCCTGTGCCCTGCATGCAAAATCAAGTTCCTCATCAATAAGTGATTTAATCACAAAGGGCTTTTTTCAATAAAAATAAGTGAGTATCTCACATCATATAAGTTAAAACAGATGATAAGAAGTATACTCACCCGTAAGATTTTCTCTCGTGCATATCTTGATAAGGGAATGTGTCGTGAAGTGGTTGAACACCGGCTAGTAAGTATAAATCATACATTAATCATATCTCCTAATTATGATTATATCTGATAAGCTGAGCTTACGTGGACAACAATATTGATAATCATAGTAGAATGCTTATTTATTTATTTATTTAATTTGATGTTTTAAACAAAACTCGTTTTTGACAAGATTAAAAGCTGGTATGATTCTCTTACCTTGGAATTCTGAAAAAGATTATCTATTAAATATATAGTTTACTTTTATCTGTTGTTGTTTATTTTTAGTTTTAGTTTACTTTGTTGTTTAATTAAGTTCTTTTTGAATTAGCCAAAATTGAAGCTCAAAAGTTTTCTACCAAGATACGCCCTAAAACCATTCGCTTTGATATCATAACTTCATAAAAGTACTTTCTTACATCGGGTAAACTCATCTCAAAAGAACAAAATCTGTTTAACAAGCACTTTTCCTAACTTATCTTGTGATTAGTGTGGATCTGTGCAAAGTTCTAAACAGGTCAGCGAAAAACCTAAGGTCCTCGAAAAACTGAAAGTCCAGTTTTGAAAAATCTGGACTCATACGAATCATATCATTCGTACGAGCCACTGTGCTTCATACGAATGACCTTTGGGTCTGTTATGTTTTGGAACTCTTCGTACGAACTAAGGTTGTTTCGCACGAGTGTCTTGATGTGGTATAAAAGGTGATGAAGTTCTTTGGTAGAACTTCACTTTCACCTTGCTCACGTCATCTTTACACCTCTCCCCTTAAGTTGCTGTTGATTTCTTTAAGGTATACTTGACAATGTTGGCATACTTTGAAGTTGAGCAACTTAAACATTATCTGACCATGTGACTTTGACTGACTTGAACAACAAAATTTAAGCGAAGAATCAGTTTTAACCGAAAAATAAGTAACTTCTCTTGAAGTTGTTTATACGAACTAGATTCGTACGAATGAAACATCATTCACACGAATGACACTTCGTTCGTACGAATACGCTATTCGTACGAATGAAACATTTGTTTGACTTGATCAAGAGTTCATGAAAATAAGTTGTTCTTCGTACGAATAAATTGTTATTCGTATGAGTCAGTAGTTCTTTGTTCAGGGAATATATACATACAGAAAGTTTGGAATAAAACTTTTTGTATATATTCCCTAATAAATTTGTGTTCTTATCCTAGTTGTTATATGTGAACAGAATGGAACATAAGGAACATAAAAGAAAACCCGCAACAAAGAGGACTGACAAGTCAGAAGTGGAAATTATGTCTGAACCGAGACATAACATGGTGGCCTACTTGGATCCGGAAGACTAAATTTGCTGAGTACAACGGTATAATGAAGTTTTTGCGCGACTCAAGGATACATTATGCTATCACGCACAAGACTACAGTATACAAGACGTTGATCAAGGAATTTTGGGATACAACTAAAGTTGTTGATGTAAATGGACATGAACTTATCCGCGGGAAAGTAAATGACTTAAACGTAGATGTCACTGTTGAAACCATTAACTCAGTATTACAGCTTGGTGATGATCCTGAAGCTCCATTCTTAGTACCATTGAAGTGTCAACGTGGATGTTTGCTAAGAATGAAATGTGTTGGTGATTTTCTCGTGGGACAACTAAACAAAGCATGGTTGCCACTTCGATACAAGTTCTTTCTACATGTTTAATTTTAGTGTTTGAGCAACAGACGAAGTGGTTATGACATGGCAAATAACGACTTGGTTGGAATGATGATAGCTTTGACATTGGATAAACCGTTTAGTGTTTCAAAGTATATTTTTGCTAACATGAAGGAAAACCTGAGAAGAACCGGTTATGGTGGAAACAAGTTTTGATGTATCCTCGTTTTCTCCAAATGATCCTGAATGTGCAACATCCGAATCTTCCAAAGAACGACAACGATGTTTTAAAAGTTGAATTTATGATGGAGCATTCGTTGAAGATCTTTAGGGTTGTGGCAACAAAACGATACAAGAAAGCACACCTCCTCGTAATTTGATCGGTTTTCTGGCAAATGATCAATATATTGCACTAGAAAACGACAAGTGGTGCCATGATGACAGTGATTCAGATAATGAAGAACCAACTTTGAAAAAGATGATCGAAGATAAGTTTGGTCATAAAAAGTGAAAGGGTAATGATGACGACGATGACAATGTTGGTAATGATTGTGCTAGTGAACCAGTTGCAGAAGTTCAGCCTACTTTTACAACAGAGGAGACTGAACCTGTAATAACGGAACCCTTGCAATTCCTGAACCACAACCTTCAAATACCAAGCAGCTGAAACACCTTGGCTGCAGATACTCCAGTTCAATCGCACCTACTACTTATTCAGCTCAACAATCCCAGTCTACATCTCATCCACAAAATACAAAACGAAGCAGTCGTTTGTTCTTTGAAATGGAAAAGGATGAGAAAGTGGATTTTATGTTCTCTTAGTTGCAAGCTACGGTAATCCAGATTAACAAGCATTCATAGTTTATATCTTCAAATCGGAACATAGTTGTCAAACAACAGTTGGAGATAAATTCTTTGAAAGAGACGGTTAGAAAACAGGATTCTGAAATTGTGCAGTTAAGAAAGAAAATGAGTGACTGAAGACTGCGGATGTTGAAAGAGCAACTCAGCTTCAACAGATGAGAGCAGCTAATAACTCTCGGCGGATTGAGATAAATGGATTGAAAGAACGTAGTGCAGCTGTACAACGATCTGCAGAAACATTAACTGCTAAGAAAAATGACTTGAAAGAATGGTATCATTCTCGAAATGCAACACTGGTTGAAGGCTTTAATGGTATTAAACACGTGTTTGAAATTAGCAGAAAACGGGTGAACATTCTTTGGAATGATAGATGCAAAGCGCAGGCGATCAAGCGAAAACATGTTCAGGTTAGTGAAGACACTGGAAATCCTGATGCTTCGGCCTCATCCTCGCAATCAAAGGTTTCTGCTTCAACTCCAGTGGTAAAGTCTAATGCACAGCAGATCGTGACCGATCCAATTACCTCCAGTGCTACTCAAGAGGAAACAGGAAAGGTTTGATGTTTATGGAAAGTTTTGAAGACCTGATGCTTCTATCAATGTTGGATAGCAGATCTTCAGGGGGGTTTGTTGATACTCCAGGCCATTCAGTATGAAGACCAAAGACCGAAGACTGAAGACCAAGCAACAGCCAATGGGGAGTTTGTTGTTTTGTTCTGTTGCTTGTTCTTAGTTACGTCTGTAATGGTACGGGTCTTTGTTTACTGTGTCTATATAGTTGGTCATGTCGACCAAATCAAGATAACCTCCTATCTTGGTTTAGTATGACGTTTAGTTTGTCTGTGTTAAACAGTTGCATGTACTGTTGAGTCTTGTGTACGTCATGTCTTTGGAACGTTCTCCAAGGAAAACATTATGTAGAGTGGGAATACTTCGTACGAGCAAGACATTGCTCGTACGAGCACACCATATCTCGAATGAGTTCATATAAACAACTTCATGCTTGTTTCATACGTGCTAGTTGATGCTCGTACGAACCAACTTGTTCATACGAGTATCTTTAGAGTATGTTCTTCGTGTGTTTTGGTGTTTCGTATGACCAGTAACATACTTCATACTATTGCTAGGTATGGACACTATATAAGCGGACATGCACTTCTTAGTATGTTGTTAGACACTAGTGAACTAGAGAGAGACGCAAGAGCACAGAGTGTGTTGCATGAGAGTGTATGAACATTGTTTGTATATGTTTGTATCAGTTCTCTTCAGTTAATCAAGATATTGAATCTTTGGTTATCCTGTGTTCTTACTTTGCTTTGGTTTGCATTCTTACGAGGATTCTGCACTCGTATTTGTGTTGCATAAACAAGGAAGCAAGTTTATCTTGATCCTCCAAGTGGACCTACAGGTTAACATGCGCGCGTGGCCGCCACTCTCTCTGCCAATTCATTAATGAATGGCAGGCAAAACGGCTGAGTGCACGCAACAGCTGTCAGATGTCCTTTCAAATCCCACTTTTTCTCACCAACTCACCTGCAACGTCAAAAGAGCATAGTTTCAAATTCCAAGAGCTTAATGACAAAACGCTTCCTTCACACAAACGTTTTCTCCCCCACCTTTATCAAAATTTTCGCCATTACATTATCGGCGCATGCAACAATTCTTTTAGTCCGGCACTCCTCCCAATTTCAAACATGTGCGTAGGAGCAGCACTAGACTGGGGTGACTTGAGGGGGTAAGTCCCAAAAACCCTACGCCTGCGTAAAGAACCATACCCTTAACTACCTTTTACAAAGATAACCTTACATGCATCATGCAATGGTGCATGTTCTTCAACATAAATTGGTCATACAACGAGCCTTGCGCACTCAGCGCAACAGTGAATTAGACCAACACGGATAAGTCACACAATGAACCTTGCGCACTCAGCACAACGGTAAATTAGACCAATACAATCAAGTCAAACAACGAGTCTTGCGCGCTTAGCGCAACGACAAGTTAGACTAAATAATACAAGTTACACAACGAGCCTTGTGTACTCGGCACAACGTCGAGTTGGACTCATGTGCGCAGGCTACTAGACCTCACGCGGAACAACATTCCTCTGAACTATTAATCCTAAAACCTTGCAAGGACAAGACACACATGAGAAGCACCTCATAGTCTTGGGACAAAAGGATATACCCCTGGCACCCTGGCTGGCGGGAAAAACACTGACAGCCTCGCAGAAGAGGTAAGCTCTAAGAGGTGTTGACCATACTCAAGGGTACAAAGTGGTAGAGCTGTGACCAAGGGTTACTCGGTAGGTTGCGTGTGACAGTGTCACATGAGCAGTAATGCAGACGTCAGACTGCACACCAACCATATCTCTGCCAGTGACTGTTCCACCTTCCCCACTTTCGGCTAGCAGCAGGCCTGACACCAAGGACGGCTGCCTTTACACGTGGCACCACTCAACATCTGACAAAACACACCTCCTGACAAAGGACATTAATTCTCCTACAGGGAACATTTAATGTCTGATGCAGAGGGACAAAACGGATGTCTCTGGCTATATGGGCTGGGCCAAGGCCCACCAGCCATCTCGTAAACACATCTTTTCGGCTATAAATAAGTATTGGATCTCCAGGTAAAACACGTCCACACACCCAATCTCATACAACTTATTTACTACCTTACTTGCCATCCACAAGTACTTATTCTCACGCTGGAGTGTGGTCACGGAGAAAACCACAATTTTCCCCGTGACGAGACTAACGACACTGCTAGTTTTGCAGATCAGCTTAAGTGAGTTCACCCCGAAGAGTGAAGTGAAAGGACCACCCCTTTTATGCAGAAATACCTTGGTTTTAACTTTACATATCCCTAGGTTCAACCGGTGCTTCTTCAGGGCTAGTGATAATTTGGACTAAATCCACTTGCAATTCCAATATTCAAAAGGGTGATAATTAAAAAAATAATTATATATTTGTACGTATAAAATTATATATATTACATACATACATACATATATATATACATACATAATACATATATATATATATCGAGCCGAACTGAGCCGAGCGAACCTTTACTCGTGCTAGGCTCGTTTACAAACCGAGCCGAGCCGATCAACTCGTGTACAATCGAGCGAGCATTTTCCAAGCAAATTCCAAGCGAGCGACGAGCACTTTGCCCAGCCCTAATTTTGATCTCTGAATACAAGATAACAAATATGGCGGAAATAGCGGTCAATAGAAAACGGCACAAGGTGTTGGCGGAATCGAAATTAAAAAAAGATGAGTCATACATGAAAGATTGAAGGAAAAAGAGAAGAACCAGGATTTGAAAGATTTCATGCAGCCGCATGAAAATGTCGCAAAACCATACAAGTCGATTCCACTAGATCGCAAATGAGAAATTTGTGCGAATTAAAGTTGAGCCACTAACTTTTAGGTTGTTAATTTTTTATCTTTTAAGTCGACTTTTTTTATTTGTAAGTTATTTGCTTTTTATTTTAATGTACTTTTTTATTTTAATGAAAATGGTTTCTAATGTGTTAGTCTTTCATATATTTTATGTATAATGCTGGTTTTTAGTTTATTTAAAAAAATGTAGTGATAGAAATGGTTTAGTGATGACTAGTGCAAGGAATTTAATGATGGTGTGATGTAATTGAAGGGAATGAGGTAGCTTCTTTTGATTAGATCATTGTTTAGTGATGAAGTAATGAATGCTCCTTCCTCCTTAAGGGTGGGTGCTTCACTTTCTATTACTCATCAGATCCAATCATGTTCCACACCCAACCCTCTCAATCAAATGGTAACATCCTCTTCTTCACGCGTGATGACGAGCATTGGCCCCACGCGTGATCACCTTTGGTGACGACGGTGTTCCACGCGTGATCACCAAGCCACCACACATCACCACGGAACGCCCCCACCCCCTTACAAAGATTAAAGACACATTAAAATTCTTATTTCGTGTCTTTTTAACTTGCACCAACATGTATTTCCTCATGAAACATTCGGTATAATTTGTAACACTTTCACGCCCGATGTTTGTGCTAATAGTTTTGCATTATTTTCTTAGAACTTTTCGCTAAAAAAATTATTGCAACTACACATTCAATCTTAAATATCTTTTTAAGTAGTTAGCATGGACATTTTACTTGAGATTTTTAAAATCCAAGCATCCTAGAAAAAGGCAAAAAAGTATAGACATCATTAGCAACATAAGATGTGAAAAATGTACAAATCGTGATGATTGATGGCTATAATCGATTGTTAACCAATTTAAACATACATTTAGTCATCTTACCCTAACTAATATAATATCTCCATTCTACAGTGGTGAAACAGCCATCTAGAGACTTTTAAATCTAAGAGACACCACTTTGATTTCTTTAAAATGGACAAGAAAAATCGACCCATTTAAAACAACTAACAAATGGATGCATTCCCCATCATTTTCCCCCAAGTGTCATGAAGACATACGATTGTGAAGTGATATCCATTGTGCGCTAATTTTTTTGATAAGTTGATAGCGTTGCACAACAACTTAATTAACCTTACAAATCAACCAAACACGATGATTAACTTTGTTTTTGTAAAGAGATTTGATATGCTTATAGTGATCTCTACGTATCTATTGTTTAGATGAGTTTATAAAATATGGATTGACAAATGCATATAAACTTTATACATTTAACATGATTACTAATAGTTAGACATGTGAAAATCTTAGGGAATGCTTAAAGTATATCCGTATTGATTTGAATCCATTAATAAGACTTATGTCTTATTGATATTATGCAATAGTAGACTTGCATACCATGAGATTTTAAGGAAAAAGTTTTATTTAACATGCAAATTAAAAGTTAATACACAACCATTCTATCATGTAACATGTACACCTGTTCTGAATGTTAACTTGTTTTTTACATGATGCACATGTTAGTAATAATATACCACAGATTGAGTGGTTTCTTATTTCCTAAAATGTATAAAACAGTGTCTTTTTTCATATAGTTTTTTATAAAGTAAATTGTGATGATTATTGATTGATTGAATAACAAAGTAATAAGATGGAGTGTATTAAGATTCCCTCATTGGAAAGAGTTATGTAGGAGCTGTCCTCTTATGAAACTTTTGTTTTTGAGTGTGTACAATATTGTTTGAATATGGATGAGGTAAAATGGTAGAAAAAGTGTTTGTATATAATAGGTAAAATTATAAGTTCATAGTAGAAGGTTGTATCGTGCCTAACCCTTTTATAGCGTCCTATGGTGCCTCTCTAAACTGTCTCAAGGGGCGTTATACCATTTAAACCTGGTTGTGGTTGTCTCGTGAAAATTAAAAGGGTGAATACATTTGCTTCTCTCTCTTACACACACATAAATATACATACATATATAACCATATATCTACATAATCCTTCACTACACATACACATTATATAACCCTCATATTTCATTTTTTTGCCATTTATCACATAACCTATCCAAAAAAAGATTATGTGGTGTTACCACTACACGTGACATAAAGATAATATGTATTATTTTCTTAAAATTGTGATGGCTATAAAGTTGTTCAACAGTCAGAAAATGGCTTCAAGCCTTCAGTAATTGTTACTCGTCAACAATACCCGCATATGCTATCCGATAGGGTGGCAACCGAGTAGCCACACATGTTGTAATATGCTGATATAGTACCCGAAGATGCCCCGTCTACCCTCGGGGGGGGGGGGGGGGTAGTCGTTTTAAGTACCCTCCACTACCTTAAGATTCCACCAATCCTACTAACTCACCTTATTTTTATCTTTAACTACCCTAATTACTGACGTCACACCTTTAAATTACCCTAAACCATTTCTAAATAAAAATAAATTATACATTTAAAAACACAAATAAAAACTCAGCTCTCATTAAAATTAAAACATTACATGATTCAAATGGTTGGTATGGAAACACATGTAATTGTTGTGTAAAAACTGATTGTGGTTGATATTCTTGCCAATTCGAGCATGAACCACCACCTGATATCGAATCAGAATCGGCTCCTCAAGATTTAGAGTTTTTCTTGCTTACACCTACCTTTGATTTTTTTTCATAAGGAAATACTGTTTGTGTGTG
Organism: Scalesia atractyloides; assembly: GCA_947069175.1. Taxonomy (NCBI): domain Eukaryota; kingdom Viridiplantae; phylum Streptophyta; class Magnoliopsida; order Asterales; family Asteraceae; genus Scalesia; species Scalesia atractyloides. Next base: position 63,134,581 of record CAMTDV010000007.1, on the reverse strand, counting down.
TAAAATATTCTTTGAATTCAGATAAAGTGGAATAGTAAAAAAGTGTGTGTATAATATGTAAAATTAAGAAGAAAATAGTTTTTTTCTTTTTAAATTGCAACGTCTATAAAACCTTTTAATAGTAAAAAAAAATTGGCTTTAAGCCTTGGTGACTGGTATACTTGAACAAAACCCGCATATGCTATGTAAATCGTGTTTTAGCGGGTTTAATAGGTCCTTGGCGATATTAACGACACAAGTTCTAAACATAAATACGACTCATTTAACTATTTTATATCTAGTGTGTATGATATCATGTATGTTTTATATACAAAGAATGAGAAATAATAGTTCTAACATTCTAATTTTAATAATTTAATAAAAATAAAAAATCACATGTCGGAATTTTCAATAAACAAATTTAATAGTGTCTTATAAATGTTACCTGTTAACAGCCCCTATACAATCGTACCCAAAAGTGACCCTTTCACTCTTAGATCATGTGTAGTGAAAGACACAAATAATGTCCTCAACCTTGGGCGTTTTGCGCCATATGCCAGTCAGTCAGCAATGAGACATTATGAGGCGTTCTTATAAAATAGGTGTAGTGAGAATGTGGGCATTGTGGGACATTATATTAAAAGGGGTATTAAACAATTAAATAAAAAAACTATCCAAATTGTTATTGGGGCAAACAAAAAGCATCCAACCTGTCATTGATCAAATCAAATTGAACATGACGTCAAAAAAAGATCGACAAACACAATTTTTTTAAAAAATAACCCTCAAGGGACGGTTGGAAGGCGTTTTGAGATGTTTTTTTACAAAAAAAAAACACCCAAAATCCCAACAATACGGGTGACCTTATAATGAGTAGATAACATCTTAGTGAAATAAGGTTTTTATAATCAAGATAACAAAAATAACTATTTTAGAAACCCTCCTTTGGACAATATTATCCACAACCTCCTAAAAACACACACACTACACCCAAATCCCAAATCTCTCTTTTTCTACCTTCATCTGTAAAGTTTCACGCTTTCACATGCCCTCCATCTTCTCCCTTGTGAATCTTTATTTGCAGGCAGCACACGACCTTTCAAACCTTAACATGCTGTCATAATGCCATTCCAACCAACACCCTCTTTCCAATCTCTCACCAAAAACAGTCTTTATCAAGATTATCCACAGTCTCTACTTCTAGTGTGTGTTTGTGTGTGAAAATCTTGATGGGTCGTGATGATTTTCACCAATGGGGTTACCTGTCACCCACTGAACCACCATCATTGTACACGCAAGATCAAAGAGATGATCACTGGAGGCATTTTGATAAGTCTCTGAATGCTATTTCTTTTGGGTTTGTTGCTACTGCCATTTTGATCTCGATGTTTCTTGTTATGGCTATTTTTGAGAGGTTTTTGAGGACTACTTCGCCGGCGTTGTCTCCCGGCGGTGGTGGTGGTGGCCGGAATGCCGCCGGAAATGTTGATACCCAGATGGGTTTTAGTTCAAAAGTTCAACATTCTTCCCTTAAGGTTAGTTGTTACTTTACAAGTTTCAATTTTTATGATCTTTTGAAGGAAATAATAGGGAAATTTGCATCATTTATAAAATTTCTTGAATTTATGTGTGCGTTTTGGTACATGAAGTTATTTACAAGAATTTATGGGTGCATTTTGGTACATGGATTTATTTAACATTAATTTATGTGTGCATTTTGGGACATGAAGTTATTTACAAGAATGAGCCTTAGTCCCATATTTGTGAGAAATTAAAATCTCTTTTTTTTTATTATCAATTTTTAGAATGTCTTATGGTGGTAGCTTTTTAATTGACCAAATTTTGTTAATCTTGATACATGAATGGTGAGCTTCATATTCCATTTGGTGTGTACATTTTGGTAAATAATTTACTCAAAAGAATTAACCATAATAACACAATTTTATGTTGCAAAAAATAATCTCTCTCTTTTTTTTCTTTGCCTTTTTATCTATTTTAGAATGTCTTATGATATTATTAACCTTTTTAATCAACCAAATTTTGTTAAATGTTAATCTTGAAATCAAGAAATAATCTTTTTCCAAGATTTATATCAATACTTTAATTACTTTGACTGATAGGTAACTCTAGCTTATTCAAGTGCCAAATGTAGAACCACAAGTTCAAATTTCACCCAAAAAAGTTGAAAATAATAGTTTAATGTTCATTTTATAAAGCCAAACAATCAAAACCAAAAAGAAACAACTTTAAAAACCATAATTGGAACAAAACACATGGGGCAATGACTCTTGTTCACAAGTCTTGTCTGCAATATACTGTAATTGTAACAATATACACAATTTGGGCATTTGATTATTGGTAAAATGGATAAAAAAAATGACTAGTGGGTACAAATTTCATTCATTTTTCTTGTGGGGTTTTGATGCTTTTTTGAAAAGTTTATGTTGTTTCATTTTATTTGCATCTTTAAGGCAACACCAAATTTTCTTTTATAGATTTATGATGGGAAAAAGAGAGGATTGAGAGCATGTCATGGCCCTCTTTGTCAAGACAATGCCATGCTTTATTTTGTCTTTTTTCCCAACTCTTAAGTTATGTTATGGGCCCTTTGTTTCATTCATCTTATCTATTTTTCTAACACTTATCGCAAAATATCGAGGTTAGACGTCTGTCTATATCACTAAAGTAGCATTAAGCTTGTGAAAACGGGTGGGTTGGATCATGTAATGATCAAATTGGGTTTGGACTACAAGTCGTCGTTTTAAAAAATGTATCAATTTGGTTCTGGTCAAAATGGGCTCTGATCAAAATAGTTCGTTTTAGAAAAAAGAAGAATAAATAAATTTGAGAAGAAATATTTAGGGGGTGGTGGGTGTGGGTGTGGGGATGGGTTGATGTTTAATTTATTTGGGTATTGTGTTTGATTAATGTTAGGATCATGTGCATGCTCCCTCTTATATAGTATTTTCTTGACAAGAATAGTTGAATCATGGCCTCATGTGTCCCAAACAAACTGCTAGCTGGTTTCTTGGCCCCAACTCTTTAATGCTACATGCACTTGTGTTATATTTGGTTGGCAAGATTATATTAACATGACTCGGGGCGTTGTGGGGTCCGATCCAGTCTAATCTCATACGCAACAATTATGATTTAGACTTTGTTACGCATTTTGTCGGTTTAAGCTTTGTTTTCCCACAAACATGTTTACTTGGTCCGATGTCATAAACCAAACCAATTCAAATCAAATCATTTCTTGAATCGGTCCTTTGCGCAATTATCGAACCGGGTTCACCATATTTGAAATAGTAAATTCTTTTATTCATGACTGATAATTCACTCAAAGATACACTAATGTCGTGATTCTTGTGACTCATCGTGATTGTAATATATATATAAGTAATTAAATATATAAAGTGTTCTCGAGTAGACAAATTCCTATGCACTAATGTACGATTTTAATACTATATATAAATGAATAAGTTTGTCTTGTTGAGACATTTTGATAATATTATACAATTATCAATTTGTCGGGATCCGGTTAAACCAACATAAGCCGTATTTTGAGGAGTCGAATGAATCAAGGCATGATTTTGTGCATACATTTTCAACACTTTGTACTTATCCTTGTAAAATATACTTGTGATTCTCAATCTTAGTGGCTACCAATCTGTTTGTCGTTTATACCTTAACTTACGCTTAACTGTACTTTCGTTATTCATTAATCATCGTAAATAGATTTGTTTTTGAAAATAGTGCTTGCTTTCTATTAAAAAATGTTAAAAGAGTTTGATTGCCAAAAAAAAAAAGGTAATTACGATTAATATAATATGAGGTGCTACTAAATACGCCCCCCTAATTACTAAATACATCCCCTTCCTTTCACATACTTATAGGTGTTTTTCACTCACAAGGGGATAGTGAGGGGTGCATTTAGATCACCTCATACGATATACATATATACACCGAAAAACTAAAATAATCACATAGATATTTGTAGATATTGTTTAACTTAATATTTATGTGACACTTCTCTACTGAAGATCAGTTGTATATTTACATATACATACATAAATGCGTACATGCACACACATACAATGAGTTTTATTTGACGGGCATTTTCATTTTGTAGCGTAATTTTTTCAACTTTTTATTATGCATTTTTTAGAGATAACATTCTAATGTGGTAGCAATGTGATCAACATTTATGGCTTCAGATATCGGAGAATGCTAGAGAGGTTTCGGTATTGATGCCCGGAGAAGATATACCGACATTCATTGCTCAACCGGCTCCAGTCCCATGTCCACCCGAGCGTATTCCATGGTCGGACGACCCACGTATCTCATACCCAAAGCTTACTTTAGACTCAACCTCTCAATCAACTCACCGTGGTATGTCATAGGTCAAAGTCAAACCTTACATTGGAAGATCCATTGCTAAATTCACTATTCCCCTTGTAAGATCCACTCCATGGCTCATGGATTTATTGGATATGACCCTAATATTAATGGGTTTGATTTTGTATATATTGTTGGTACAAAAAAATTGTCCCTAGACTGTATTCTAATCTTCATTTTTAAATTGCTTCAAGGGTTATTAATGGATGCCATTCTAACCACAAGTGTGAATGATATTGTCTTCTTAACTTGAACTAGAATATAGGTCTCATGCTCTGCGGCGGGACTGTTAAACCGATCAAAAAGTAGACGTAAAAATGTACACGCTCGTTGCAGCGTGTTAACACACAAAATTAGACCAAAAATGTAAAACATAGAAAAGAATAACCAAGTTGACTTAGAATCAGTGTGTTGCGGCGGGGTTGTTAATCGAGTAAAAATATATTTAAAAATGTTGAACCACACACGAACATTGCAGCGTCTAACTCGCAAAATATAGATCAAAACATTAAATGAAAAAAATGTAAAAGATAAAAGTACAAGAGACTAAATTTGAAAATGGAAATGAGTTGGATTAAAAATGAAAAATATTTTGTGATGAATTTGTAATTGAAATAAAAATAGAGAAGTTAAAGTATCATAGCATTCACAATCAAAATCTTTTGGTCATTAAACCAAAAAAAAAAACTAACCATTAACTTGTAAATTAACAGAGGGATAATTCTAATATTATCGGGCATGATTATAAAACTAAAATGGGGTTGGAGTATGAGCTGATTGGGCATTCACTTAATCTGCATGATGTATGGGTTGAGATTAGAGATGGGCATATCGAGTTTTATTATTACCCGGAACCGGTTTTAACCCGGACCCGGTTCTGCTTGGATGTCATTGGAACCGGGTATGGTGTGGAACCGGGTCCAATTCCTACCCGTTCACATCCAAGAATATGAGGAAACCGTGGTAGGAACCGGGTATGGTGTGGAATCGGGTATGGTGCGGAACCGGTTTCTGATAGTATTGGGAACCGGTTCCTGACAGTCAAACCTGCCATTTTACTGTTCAGAACCGGTTCCTGACAGTCAAACCTGCCATTTTACTATGGACGTTCCTGACAGTCAAACCTGCCATTTCTGTTCAACATCTGAAATGTTACCGTTGGAAACCGGTTCCTGATTAAAAAATCGGCTTTTTTTTGTATATAAACCCCTTCCTACTTACCATTTCTAAACTTAACACTCACCATCATCAACTTACAAAATCAATCAACTTCTAAGTTCTTGCAAAATACCTATGGCATGCAACGACGAAGTTGTTACGGTCTTAGAGACGAAAAGAAACCCAGCTATATGGAAGAATTTTGATCTCTGTTTAATGTCCGACAGCCAAGAGATGGCTAGATGCAAAGATTGTGGAAAATTTATGAAGGCCGCAGCCAACTCAACCCTTAAGAAACACACTGCGCGGCATTGCCCATTGACGAAGGCAAAGAAAAATGAGACGGGAGAAGGTTCCGGCACCGGTTCTTCAAATGTTTGATGTAACCCGTTTGGTTTGGTGTTTTTAATAAAGTTTGTGTAATGTTTCTTTCTATTGTGTTTGTTATGTTTGATTTTTATTATTAGTTACATTGATAAATAAAAATAGTAACAATAATCGGTTAAAATTAGAAAACAAATTAATCGGTTACAATATATAAAAAAAATTAACCGGTTACAAAAAAAATAAAAAATTACTCAGAACCGGTTCCGGTAAGATTTTATTTCTTTAATCGTTTACTAGCGGCAGATGCAACACTTTCCGATGAGTTTCTCTTAGGTGCGGGTACCTCGGTACAATCGTCGTCCGAATCGTTAGTCTCCACTTCTTCGTCCTCCTCTTCGTCAACAATTTTATGTTCTAACTCAACTTCATCTTCTAGACTAGTTTTATGTTGAACACGATCAACAGCATCCAAATGGTCCTTTAAGCATATTGCCATCTCTATCGATTCCGGAGTTAGTCTTGTTCTTCTAATTAACAAAACCCTGCCACTAAGAGAAAACACACTTTCCGAAGCTACGTGGATGCTTGGACCGTTAGTATATCACGAGCCATGGTGGCTAGAATCGGGTATTCGGATTCTTTCGATTTCCACATGCCAAAACATCAAATTTCATATACTCGTCGGAGGTCATAGTAAGCGAATACTGATTTTTTTTATATCTCCCAAGTTCACTTGTTGGTTCACTACCCATTTGTTGTCTAGCGGTCTCGTCTCTAACGACATTCAACATTGTTATAAGTGGATCCCCGCTTGTTTCATCGTTAGAGGCCGTGGACCGAGACTCAAACAAATTTGTATGAGTTTTTTTCACCACATTTTTTAAAATAATGATCATAAAGTTTGGCCATACACTCATTGAATATTTTTTTGTTTTTGCTTTTAAAGTTGGATCCTCCTCATGCATATCCAACTTGTCATAAATTTCATCAATTAAAGCTTCAACACCCGGTACGTTTAAAGCTGGATTTAAAGCGGCGGCACATAGAAAAACGGGTGGTAATTCTAAAAAATATTTTTAAAATTTTTGAATCATTGGTCTCGTCATATTCCTTAACATGTCACTAGAATTTTCAAACTTTTTAAAATTAGTTGTTATCAAATACAATTGGTCCACAACTTTAGAACTAGTAGGATAACAAACACCGGAAATTAAAGTCGTTGTAGTTTTAAAAACTTATAAAAAAGTACTTAGGTTATTAATATTTTCCCAAGCCGTGTCGGGAAAGGGGACGACTAGGTACTCATCACTTAAAGTTGTATGAAAAGATTTTAAAGTGCTCATTTGCTTTATAGCCATTTCAAAAATATGACAAGTTGAATTCCAACGAATCGGTATATCTCAATTCGGTCCAATAATTTTTTGGTTGACATCTTTACAAAGTTTTTTATATTCTTGATATCTTTCTTTTCCACTTTTGAAAACATCTTGGAGCATAGCTCTAAATGCTATAATAAAATCCGATACAAATTGATCTTTTAAACCGGTTTGCACTACTAAGTTAATAATATGTGCAACACATCGTGTGTGGAAAAAAACACCTTCAAGTATTGGTTTGTACTTCAACTTTAATTTTTCAATCGCCGTTGTGTTGTTTGAAGCATTATCAACGGATATTGAAAAAATTTTATCTTCTAAACCATATTTAATTATTGTGTCATTTATAATTTTATAAATATTTTCTCCCGTATGAGGAGAAGGAAACTCGTCAAACGCAATCGTACGCTTCATTATTTGCCATGTATCGGGATCAACCCAATGACCGGTGACACATATGTACGATTCCGGTAAACCATGTGGAGCCGACCACACATCACTAGTTAGGTTTACACTAGTTTTTAAATTCTTAAAAAAAACAATTAAATCTTTTTTTGCATTTTCCCATAAACTTAAACAAAGACGTTTTAAAGTGCGACGACTTACATGTTTATAGCGAGGTTGTAGCGTCTCCCGAATAAGATTAGTAAGATCGGGGTCGTCGAAGTGTCCAAACGGCAACGCTTTTTGTATCACCAACTTCGCCATCCGATCGCGAGCTAATTTTTGCTCATAACGAAAAATGGTACCATCTTTGAATAGTGGAACTTGACCGGATGTCATTTCCTTTAAAGCTTTGCAATGCTTATTAATATGCTTCGTTAACGTTGAGTTTGATTCCTTGGCTAATAACGATCCACAATGTTTACATTGAGCTTTTTGCGAGCCGTCACTCATCTCGACCAACTCCCAATTGCTCCAAACTTCCTTATTGCGATTATGAGACAATGTTCCAACCACATATGGAACCGATTGATCTTGAGGAACATTGTTAACGGATTGGGAATTTGCGTTTTTGGAACTCTTTGAGGCCATTTGTTGATTAGAATGTGAAAAAGAACAAGAAAGAAATGTAACAAGAAGAATAGATATGAGAAATTGTGTGCTAAACAATAGATTTCTAAACAATATATATAGAATCGTTCAACGGTCAGGAACCGTTCCAACGGTAACATTATAACGGCTATAACCGGTTCCAACGTAACGGGTATAACCGGTTCCTTCTAGAACTGCATTCCGGGTACTGGTGGAACCGGGTACTAGTGAAACCGGGTACGGTAGGAACTGGGTACGACCCGATTCAAATGGTAAAATTGTGGAACCGGGTTGGAACCAACGGGTATTTTGAACCCGGAACCGGTTCTACTTAATGTCGGGTAGAAACTGGAACCGGGTCCAGTTCGGTTCTACCGGTTCGGGTTAGGAACCGGTTTGTGTGCCCATCTCTAGTTGAGATATTTTGAGTTTAAAACTGAAGTGGGCTAAAAAGCCCAAGACTGAGTGTTTCGAAAGAAAGTTCAATGGGTTTTAGATAATTACATGATATTTGTTTTTTTCCATTTTTCTATAATACTGCCATGGTGGCTAAAAGCCCAATATTTAGTTTAAACCAGTTTTTGTTACCTAGTACTAGTATAAACCAGTTTTCTATCAATCCTTTTGTTAGGGATGGTAAAATATCTGACCCCAATGGGTGTACCTGAAACATGAAATAGCGAGACGGTATGCTCGAAACTTGACGGGTATGACAGGGCATCGGATTGGGATTATTTTTTGGCATTATCACCGCCCGATTTCCCAAAACTATATACCCATTAACCCGAACCATAGCCTCAAAAAAAATATATGTAATTTTATTTTTTTCCCTTAACGGTCATATAGTTATGCTGTATTCTAATAGCTTCCTTGCTTTGGAAAGTAGACTTTTATTTTGAGATATATATACATTTAGATGGTGTTATTTATATTTGTATAAATAAAAAGTTATTTTTTGAAATTTATATTATCCTGACATTTACATATTGTATCTTTGTATCAAACCTACCGGATAAGTGTTCAAAGATTAGTTTTCCGTGGTAATTCAGAGGTCTTTGATGCCTCAGCGTGTATAGGGTTTTTGTTATGTATTTTGGAATCCGAAAATACCTACAAAACATAATGTGGTTAAAATAAATAATTATTTCTTTTCAGTGGTAAATGAAAGGAGGTTCAATCGAATTTCATGGTGTCAATCCTCATGATTAAATTTCCAAAAGGTAGGTTTAGAAGCTTTGAAAGGGGTATTTGGATAAACATGGAGGCTTTCAATGCAGTAAGTTTTTCAAGTAAGTAAATGAGGTGTCAAATAAATGAAAAGAGAAAAGTCGTTGTGGAATCTGAAGAGATTTGAGGAAGGATAGGCCTTTGTCCGAAAAGAGGAATTGACAATGCATGAAAGAGTTGGCTAATACGGAATTAATTCAAACAAAGGACATGCAAACATGAAAAATCAACTTATTTTGGTCGGATCCCCAAACACAATGGATTTCATGGGATGGAAATTAAATTTTATGTGGTGTAATATTTCATTTTATGTTAATGGGGAGGTTCATCATTTACAGTTTTAAAGAATATATGCCGTTAAAGACCAAAATTGATTTGCCCGAGCCGACTAGTAAAGAATATGGAGGCTGATGTTTTGACCCCCTTCCATTTTCCAAGGAAAAAAATCAAAGACATTAAATTTTAAATTTATAAAAAGGTTTTGGAATAACTTGGAGATGGATTTCTACACATTACTCAACTATTTTCTTGAAACTAGTTTGTTGAACCAAGCTTGTTGTTCATCCTTTATTTTCAATTTCCCAAAACTCGAGACCCATTCTATCTTCAAGATTTTTGTCACATTTACTTTATTGGTGATATTAGCACAGTAATTTCAACGGTGTTGGCAAATAGGATCAAAAATGTTCTTAACTACCTCATTTCGGACACCCTGACGGCTTTTGTCAAGGATATATTCGTTCCATAATAGGTTCGCTAATTATCCAAGAAATTCTTTTGTGATTAAAGAAATAAGAACGGTATGAGTTTCATTTTTCAGATTGACTGCCTATGACCAAATTAATTAGAATTTTCTTCATTCAGTCTTGCTTCAAATAAGGTTTTTGGATAAATGACGCATGTGCGTCACAGTATTTTAGCCTTGTCAAGATCTTCGGTGTTAGTGAATAGTCGCCAACTTTCGAATTTCATTGTTTTAGGGGATCCCCTATCACACTTTCTTTTCATTATCGTTTTGGAAGTTTTCTCCTTTATGGTTAAAAAAGCTTGTGTTACAGGTTTATTCCATGGCTTAAACCCACCCCCCCCCCCCCCCCCCCACCTTATCTGTTGATGATGCACCAATAGTTGGGTAGTGGTCGGTTATTAATGGTCTGAACTTTGCTCGTATAATGTTACACACGTCCCATTATTACCGGATCTTTTAAATATTAAGATAATTAGGTCCAATATTTTTTAATAACATAGAACTTACTAATCTGGGTTAATTGATAACCCAGACAAACTAACATTACTTTTATTACACATATATTGCAACCCAAAACATTAAGGTTCTAGACTCGAAAACTTTGTCACTGTAAGCACATTTTATCTCTTTGAAAAGATGTTCCCGAGGAGGTGGTGGTTTAAGTGTGTTCGGTTACTCGCATGCTTGATCGTTCATCCGGTACCAGCCCTTTTATAAACCTATCATAAACACCAAAAACGTAAGTGTTTATATTTTTATTTATGTTAACCGATCGAAAAATGACAAAAGAAAGCGTTTTGAACAACTAGGGTTCTATCCCGTATCGCGACAGAAACGCCTTCAGGCGTTGCGTGCCACGGCGACTAAATATGTGCACTTTAATGAAGCGTGCACTTTATTGAAGCGTGCACCTTGCTAACTTTTCCTTTCATGCCTCAAACCTAATATCTACAATTTGGACCCGGTTTCTTAAATTTCCAATTCTTTCGTTCAGTTTAGTGTTTTACCCAACCGACCCGTTAAGAAGGAATTGAGCATGCTTGCTCAATCCTGGCATTTTTCTTTATTTTCATTCTTATTTTTCTTTTTCCCGACTATAATTATACATAATATCACGTGTTCTTTCGGTTTAAAGTTTTATACAACCGACCCGTTAAGAGACTTTGAGCATTGCTAGCTCATGCCTCCCATATTTAGTAAATAAAATGATCATTTCGATCAGAGTTGTAACGCCCTACCCGTAACTCGGATGATTATGTACAACTGATACACTTACAGCGGAAGCAAACTGAACTTCATTAAAACTTATATTAGTTGGAGTGAAACACTTTATTTTTTAAAGTATTCGACATCTAGGAACTTCTAGATCTTCATACCTTAGTTGTCTTCTCTCTATTCCTAAGAGTGTCTCATTGAATACATGTGACATGTATACTCAAACGACGTCAGTTATATACTGGTGAGCTCATGTTATACAGTTTAATACAATTGACATGCATGCAACATGGGTTGTGATATTTTAGGCCAAGGGCAACACTGTGCCATTCATGACCTTTTCACAACCACCAGCAATGGGCTTGTCAAACCCCCCGGCCGTCGCCATAGATATGGTAGTGACGTGATGCATAAGATGAACCATATCCTCTTTTCAGCAGTTCCTACACATCCCATTATGCGTGTAAGGATCCAAATACACCCCTACCAATAATTGCACATTACAACATTTTTATATTATTACCGGTTCATACATAATGAGTATACAATCACACTTTTATAAATAAACATGATAATTCACCTGTTTAAGAGTTGCTAAATAGCTGCAAGTATGATCGGGTATTATCTCAGAATCCTGACACAATTACATAATTCTAGGTTAGGCAATAGTACAACTAACTAGTTATTACCATGGTTGAATATTGCTTAACGCTGTCTTTTTTAAACATGGCTGATCAGTCCATGCCTAACTAAGGCTAGACTTCTCAATACCCGCCCCTGACAATAACCCTAGTACCTAAAAATAATACTAACATTACTACTAATAATAATATTACTATTAATAATAATACTAATATTAACTACTAAAAATAAATAATAAATAACTACACATAAACAAGAACATATCACATATCCCTAATAGTGCTCCAAAAACCACAATAATAATACTTAAGAGGAATTAAACGCTCGGATCTCAGTATTAAAGTGTGACAGTATATTTTTTTATACTTACCAGGCTTTGAAGCCACCTATTTATAGAGAACATATGTTGCAGCTTGTAAGTTCACAACTTCCGTTTCATGATAACTTCGTTAGCAAGTTTCCTTGATATTTAAGTTTTCTTCGTTTGTTTGTTTAAATGAGAGGCACACACGTATACTTTATACGTATACTATACTTAGTTTGTTTATAAATATATTATTATACTGTTATAATTAATTCAGTTGCTTCACTCGTTTATCGCTTATAACTTCTAAAATCTAACACTTTATAAAATTACAATTATATTGTTAGAACGAACGTATTGTTCTCTACATTTTGACCTAAGTTTCGTTAAAAACGGAGTAAGATCAGATATAATATATTTTATTATTAATATTAAACGGTCTCCTATAATACTAAATACTCATCTAAACACTACTTATTACAATTAACCATTCTCCTCGTTACTTACTCTTCAACAATATATGATATATAAATAACATATTTCACATGTTTTTAACCGGTATATTAAGGTTCGGGGTGTTACAACAGTATCCATTATCAAATCTACCCTTAAAGGTAGTTTACTCAAATCCATTATCTGATGGCACTTTAGATAATATTAAGTCTTTTTGCCAAACCGGGGAATTTCAAGTTTAAATAAAGCCTAGTGGACACATTTAACTCGTTAACCCATTAAGATTAATTATGTCCCTAAAGACATAGAGGTTTTCGATGGCATTGTATTTTTAAAACTCATTTAGCCATAATTTCGCATCAAGACATATTATTGGTTCTAAGAGCCATTTTATCCATTTACTAGTATACCCACACTTAAGGTGGACTATTATCCTATTCTGGCTCAACCATCTTTAGTCGTGCTATAAGCCCTTACCAAAAGTATGACTCATTAGGAAATATCCGACGTGGTCAAAGCGATGATCCGTTGTCAATAACTTGTGATTCTCTTTGCTAATTCATACAATGCACGACCTTACATTATGTATAGAACTTAACAAGTGAAAGCATTGAATATCGAGTTCAAATGGTGACAACATTACTAATAACCCGTTTCTTAGTTTACACCAAGGGGTCTCATCTTAAAAATTCATCATTTATCCCAAAAATATAGTTCGTCATAATTTACCCATTTTGACCTATTTCATGGTTTTCACCATGGGATCTCATCTTAACAATTCAATCAGATAACTGCATACGATTCTTTGTTAACCCATGTTATTAACCAAATTACTTTCCATCACATAAGTGGTGTTCTTATTCTTGTATATGTAAGCTTTACTTACATTGCATCTGTTCGAGTCTTCTTGCGCATTTGACCCGTTTGACTTATTCCTTTCCAAGCTTTCACCTAGCTTGTCAAGGGTCAAACTGTCACATCATATCCACAAGATCATTAGGTTAGTCACCCAATACCATGACCATCACCTTTATTGATATTTCTGCTTCCTTTTTTATTTAATTCTAATACTGGTCGGCTTGACTTTTAAAGTGAAACTGCCTCTATCTATCTATCTATATATATATATATAGAGTGAGATTATTGTAAGAAAATATAAAAGTGTGAGAAGGTTGAGAAAGAATCTAAACCATTAGATATTTAATCTAATGGTTGAGATATTAATGGTAATCTTGTAAATAGTGTTGACTATTAAACTAATTAATTTTCTAGATTAAGGGTATAAAGGTAAATTTAACATTTTTAAATTAAGAAACTAACATTAATGAACATGCAAGTTCCCCCTTCTCTTTTAAACGTTAATAACTTTTAATACGTAACTCTTTTTTTTTAATTACACCATAATAACGAGTGTTTTTTATCTTTAATATGAGTACCATATTGATATACTTATGTAGAGAAAAAAATTACGTCTCGCTTGGATGTTTTAGTCCATTGTGTTTTTTCTATGTTCATACAATGGTATTTTAATTGTAGGGTGTTATTTCTATTATATTTCTGTTCTTCATAAGATATATGCCTTCAATATACATGCTGTGGTGTTTTTATGAGTTAGGGTTTATTCCTGTTATATTTAATGTGAGGACAAAGGTCCTTGATTTATTAGGGTTTATTTCTGTTATATTCAATGTTATGGTATTCTTTATAAGATGTGTGCCTTCAATATACATGTTGTGGTGTTTTTATGAGTTAGGGTGTTGTTTCTGTTATATTCTGTCTTTAATGTATGCTTCAATATACATGTTGTGGTGTTTATGAGTTAGGGTGTTGTTTCTGTTATATTTCTGTTTTATAAGATGTATGCCTTTAATATACATGTTGTGGTGTTTTTATGAGTTAGGGTGTTATTTCTTTATAAGATTATGCCTTCAAATTCGAAAATCCATACAATAACTGCCAAAAATCGATTACATTATTCATTTCATAATTAGATTTTATTAATTAAATTACACTTATACCCTTAAACTACCAAAAAAAGGGACACGTGTCACATCCAAAATCTTTCTTATCCTTCTCATACTTTTATATTTTCTTACATGAACCTATATATATATAATATATTGCACTACAATTCAATAAAACTCACGTATGCATTTTCTTGAGCACTTGGCGTGTACTCGATTTCATATGCGATTTCATAACAATATGTCCATAGTTTTTACTTAACACAACCCAAGTGGTTATCAGGACACTTATTTATTCATAGCCTTCTTCATCAAAGGCCAGTAACCATCATTTATAGATCTTTCATCAAGTTTCAAGGCCTAACAAACCTCAAAACTTATGTTGGTATTTTATCAAACACTTGGTGGACACTACTTCCAATTCTCATCAAAGATGCCTAAATTTTAGAATCTACCGTGTATCACTAGTAATTACGTTTCTTAGTCATTCATCTGCATTCAATCATCACAATTTCATGCAAAATCACTGGCATCTACAATTACACCTAAAAAGGCTCAAGTTTCATAAACATCTCAAAACCCATTTCATCTTTTATGAGAGTTTAGACATAGAACAATCACACATATATTTTTTCAATTCATGATTCTTAACCAAATTCACACATCAATTATGTAATACCATTAACAAACACATTCAAGATTAGAAAAATCAAGCTCCTCCTCATACTAAACTTTGCTAAAATGTAAATTTGCAACTTATCTTATGATTATTAAGTATGGATGATCAATAATTAAGGTTCATACACAAGATTTAGCCTCAGTTCAGCCCTGAATTTGTCAGAATTTGAGCCAATTGAGTTTTGGTTACTTTCCCCTTTCTCTCTCTCGTTGACACACACCCATCTCCTTCTCTTTTCTTTTTCTTTTTTTAATCACTAACTTTGCTACAAGTTTATTTTCAGCCCGTGTATTTTTACTAGTTAATTTATTTGGTGTAAACCCTTATTTCCACTAGTAGATAACTAGCTTTTAACTAGGTTAAAACATTTCGACTTATAACACATCAAGTTAAATATCATTATAAACATGATAACCGATTTTAGTATTTTTGGGGTGTTACATATTCTATGTTGTTGTCACTTTTTATAAGGTCTGAAAATAAATCTTCAGAAGTCTAGCCTAATTGGAATCCGTGTTGAAGCTAAAAACGTGGCTCCCATATTGAATTGTAACGTTGGAATGGTTCCGCTTATGTATCCGGTCTCAAAGTCGGAGCTAGCGTGAACCATGTTATGAATTGGCAAACGATATTTGATAATTTTTTATAGTAGATTTGCTATTTGGAAGGCCCATACGCTTTATATGAAATGGCTAGTATATCCCTTATATCCAAGTGGTGATGGAAATTCAATGTGGACTACAACTGTTTATGGAGGAGATTTATATAGGCATTATATAACAACCGTAGATCATGGCCCGAGGTTCTCCCTCATAATCCCAAACTTGGGGATTGCCTAATCAAGTCAAATTTGTCATTTTAGAATGCCATTCAAGGTATAGTGGGTAATGGGGAGGTTGTTAGATTTCGGTTAGATGTTTAGCTTGACAACAAATCGTTAAATTTATTACATAATATGTTCCAGAAAGAAGTAGATAAAGCTAATGTAGTTATTGATCGTTGCTATGCACGGGATGGGACAGTTGCTTGCAGGTGGAATGGAAACCCAGTCTAATGGATTTGGAGGAGACTAATGAAATAAATATTGTGATGACCAAATTGTAACAACTCCTTTTTGGGATTAGGAAAGATAATTGGAAGTGGTTATGTGATATTTTAGGAATTTTCTCGGTGGCTTTGACTTTGGAAGATGTTATGAAATATAGAGCCGGTACCACCTAGCAACATTCTCGAGTCAAACAATTGGATCCCGCTTAAAATCAATGTGTTTGATTGGAGGGTTTTGCTGGGTGGCATCCTTACTAAGGACGTGTTAACCAAAAGAAATTTCTTACGGGTTCTCTCCTATGTTCTTTGTGCGGTGATGGAAATGAATCAATAGATCACATTTTCTCTTCGTGTAATTTTGGTCCACGATAGTGTGTGAACATGTTAGTAGATGGTTCAAGATTGGGCCCCTTTTGCATTCTTGGTCCACGATTGTTTGCCACAAGCATTTGTTGATGGCAAACTATAAGAAAAAAATTTGGCATACTTGTTATATATGGATTTTCTCATGAGAGCATGTCAAGATAGACAAAGTTATTGGAGATATCAAGTCGTTGAGCTTTCTTTGGATGAAGAATAGACGAAGTTAGTGTCCATAAATTAGATCAAATGGATATCCTTTGATGTGTAGTTTTGTTTATTGTTTGATCTTGTTTCCCATGTTGTAGTTTGTTGTGCCTGTTGCTTGCTTGCCGAAGTTTTTTAGTAGAAGTTATCCTTCCTAAAAAAATAAAGTTGTTCTTGTAAAAAAATATTAGGAAAGTGATTTTTTTATATAAATTGGGTTAAAAAAATAATGTTGTTACACAAACTTGTAAAAAACTATTAGGAAAGTGATTTTTTATATAAATTGGGTACAAGCAACCTTTATTAAAAAATGTGATAAATTTATACTACAACTTTATTACAAAATATGATATAGTTTCCTTTTTTATATACAAAAAAGCATATAATTTCTTTTAGATATTTACAAACTTTTCTAAAAGTAATATATAATTTTTTTTTATTTTTTATCTTCTCGAAATTAAATCCACTGACTACATTTTGCTATTCTATAAGGTTATTTTTCAACAAATTAAAGCGTAAAGCTTTCATGTTCAAATATTATTTTACACCAAGATTATCTTCTGATATATATTTTTAAAAACCTTAACTATCAAATATTAAAAAGAAAAGAATTTAGAAAGAAAAAAAAAACCGTCCTTGATATTGTGTGGCCCATCAAATGTTAAAAATATTGACTCAAACCTACAAACTAGCCCAATCAATCCCTTACCAAATGCTCACTTGTGAGTTTCCTCAGTTCACCTCTCTTTTGACCTATGCTAGCTCTTTGCTTCTAACATGTTGTGATTGCTGATTTTATGTTTCGGATATATGTTTTTAAAAGCTTACACATTCTTATATCTTATTTAAATACCTTTTTATACTCTTATCTCTTTTTTATATATATCTATATATATAAACCATGAATTTAGATTTAAATGCTTGGTTGGTCCCTGTGGTTTGCAAATCTTGCAGACTTGGTCCAGTGGTTCACTAATTACATACTTGGTCCCAGTAGTTTCAAATTTTGCACTCGGGTGGTCCTTACCACTAACCTTTGTTAGATTTCTCAGTTAAGTATACATAATATGTCTATTATACCCCTCGTCTTCTTCATTCTTTCTATCTCTCTGAATAAAAAGCCCTACCACACACTTGCACCTCCTCTCCACTACCATTGCTGGTTCTTTTTATCCACGATCTGAAGCACCTACAGCTGCGGAAGGTGATCTTAAAGCGAATGGAACAAACTCTGCTGCATTTGAATTTGAACGTATTGTTTTTCCTGACGAGCTAAGCATGTCAATGGCGGAAGACACGTTATTGGATAAGCTCATTCTTCTTTAACCTCAAAAAACTTCGAATCAACAATATCTAGCATAGAGATCGGTTTTACTCATCGCCCCGATCGAGGTTTTGACACTAATCATTAACGACACTAGAAATCGTTTGGGCTTCGCCTGGAAATTGTTTGGCTCATCGCGACACTAGAAATCATTTCGTCACCGGTTGCAGGTTGATCGGAGGTTTAGCACAGAGAAATAGGTGACCGGAAAGGTGGGGGTTTCTGATTGAAAATTGGTAGTTTTGGATGGAAGTATTAAAATGTTTTGTTGATTTATGCAAGAGAGCTGTATCACTATGAATTAATCACTGTTTCATACTGTTGATCTTGAAAATAAAGTCCAGACTGATATTCATTCTCTAGACTCAAATGCAGCAGAGTTTGTTCCATTCACTGTTTCAACGGATGGCACTGAAGATGACTCAAATGCAGCAGAGTTTGTTCCATTCGCTTTAAGATCACCTTCGCAAGCTGTCGGTGCTTCAGATTGTGGATAAAAAGAACCAGCAATGGTAGTGGAGAGGAGGTGCAAGTGTGTGGTAGGGCTTTTTATTCAGAGAGATAGAAAGGATAAAGAAGACGAGGGGTATAATAGACATTTTATGTATACTTAACTGAGAAATCTAACAAAGGTTAGTGGTAAGGACCACCCGAGTGCAAAATTTGAAACTACTGGGACCAAGTGTGTAATTAGTGAACCACTGGGACCAAGTCTGCAAGATTTGCAAACCACATGGACCAACCAAGCATTTAACTCATGAATTTATTATGTGTTACAATTACAATTGAATACTAAAAGACTCCCACTATCACATTTTACATTCAGATCCTTCATTTATTATGTGTTACAATTACAATTGAATACTATACTGAAATTACTAATGCTCATTTTATTGCCCTTCCCTACAAGCCATGAATTTAGTTCTCTTAAATATTTTGTGTCATTTGTTAATTTAGATGGAAACTGTAAAGGAATTTGATCGTGAGATTTTTATTTTTTTTTTCGAATGGTAAAGATTACATTACTTCTACTTCTAAACTACACCAATAAATACTAAATTACACCTTATGTCAGGATTTAAACCATGGTTTTTTCTCCAAGAGGCAAGAACCTCTACCACCCAGCTATAGCTGGAATGGCGATCGTGAGATTTAAACATATTGTTGATACAAGTGGTAGATTAGGGTTGTTAATTTTTTTAAAATGTGCGATAAATCTTTGTCACTCGAGCAGCTGTATATATTACACATAAAAATGAGTATCACTTGTTATATAACAATTAAAAACATTTCTTAGGTGTCACGTCACAATAAATCCTTATATGTGGGTATGCCGATGGTTTGACACTCTATAATCATTAAATAATTATAACATGCGTAACAAACATGGTTTTATAATATAATATAAGTTTGAATTTACAATTACGCGTTTTCATCAACTTTTTGCTTTTTTTGTCATTATAGCATTTAGACATCTTAGAAATTATATTTGACACATTTTAATGTTTTACAATTATAACTCGAATTATTATGTGACATTCTACTAATATATATTTGGCACATTTAGATGTTTTACAATTATAACTTGAATTATTATGTGACATTCTACGAAAATACAGAGTTACGGCTCATATGTAATATCCATAAAATACATGAGATAGTTCCCAGCATACCTTTTATAATCGAGCTACAAACATTTGGCCCCAAAATCATGGATTACGCGAAATGATATCACGTATCTTGTTTATATTCCCGTATGTTGTGTATACATAAGAAATAACAAATCTATACAAATGCGTGTATACATGGTAATAACAAAAATAAAACATTATTTTAAACCTCGGAAGAATCTTTACATTTTTCATGTGACCCAAGTCTAGATTCTTAGATTGTGTGTGCATGTTCATACTATGTTTTCCGGTTAGATGTAGGACCTAAAGCACGTAGTAACATAATGCTAGCTAGGAATGTAAGATAAGCTACGTCTTTGATGGTATACACGTTAGTATGCACCGATATTTAAATTGGTTCTTTTTTTTTCAACTTCATTTGTTTTATTACAGACAAATTACCTCTATATAAAACAAAAAAAATTTACTAATGTTGCTTTTCTTAACATGCACCTTCCTTTTTTGTTGCTTTTCTTAGTCTCTTTTTTGTTTTTTATTGTAGTTTTTCTAAATGAACGTGCTTATACCCTTCTAGACATATTTTTTCACTTTTCTTTTTCTTTGCTATAAGAAGTGTACAGAACCGGTCGAGTTTATATCGCTTTCTTTTTCGTTTACCTTGTTTACCAATATTATTTACCTTATATTGTTTTACCATTTCTTATTACTTTGAATTTAGAGTCGAGTTATGACACAAATAATATAATGCATTTAGATATGATTTTGTTTGATTTTACAAATTTATTCATCGGCTATCATGGTGTGCGACACGTATCGGATTCCAACCACCTCCCTACGCAATGCCGGTTAACGACGAGCCTAATTAACATAAAACATTCACTTTACCAGATATTTAGTAGGGTGAGACTCGTGTTTGGCTGACATTTGAACTGGTTCAGTTTATGGTTGGAAATACAAAGACTCAACACAACTACGTATTTATTCGTGTTAAAAGATGTCCATCTGAACTTTGACACAATTAAAATCATGTAACTTGAACATAACTGTATACTTTGGTTTATGTAATGGGTCAAAGCGAGTTTGAATCAAGTTGTAAACGTGTTGACAGACTATAAACGAATTGTAATAAGAACTTAAACATTTTAAATAGATTGTAAATGAGTTGGTAGATTGAATTTATATCTTTAAAGAAATTTATTTTAACTTTGACTAGGTAGACACCGACGATAACCCCGGTTATAATAGAGAGTTTAATAAAAAAAATATTTTTATTAAATTTGTTAAATAGATAACTAACTATTTTAGGGTGATGGTAACTACATCCTCAAAATTGTTTTGACACCCTCTAATACAATGCGTATAGGGCTATAGGCGTCGTATGGGTTTAACATGCATTAAATTCTCAACATATACGACGCATTAGCACAATGTGCATCGTATAGGTATGATATACGAGGTTGTGTACTTGATGTGTTTGACTTCCAGAAATCATGACAAAAAGTAACCCTATATGATGCGTATAGCACTATACGCATACGGTTGTATAGGTTTTGTACTTTTTGGAAAGCAGGGGGTGGTAGATGTAACATTAAAGCCTATACGACACATATAGTGTTATACGCGTCGTATAGGTTTGAAATTTTTATATAGCCACACCTTCGGGGACATTTGATTCAAAGGAAAACTCACACACACTTCATACGTTCACACACACACACACCTTTCCTCTTCTCTCTCTCTCTCTCTCGCCCCGCCTTCAATGGACGAAAGGTCTTGTTATTTGATGTTTAAATTTCATTGATTATGTTTTTCAGATTTTTAGGTTTTTAGTTGTGGTTGGTATTTATGGTGGTGGATGGGGATGGTGTGGGTGGTTTATTGTGGTGGTTTGATGGTGATTGTTAGGGTGGTGGTGGTTATGGTGGGGGTGAGGGGTGTTAGGTGTAACATTAAAGCCAATACGACACGTATAGTGTTATACGCGTCGTATAGGTTTTAAAATGTTTATATAGCCATACCTTCGGGAACCAGTTAATTCAAAGGAAAACCCACACACACTTCCTACGTTCACACATACATTCTCTCTCTCTCCCCCGCCTTCAATGGACCAAAGGTCTTGTTACTTGATGTTTAAATTTCAGTGATCTATGTTTTTTTGGATTTTTTGGGTTTTTAGTTGTGGTTGGTATTTATGGTGGTGGATGGTGATGGTGTGGGTGGTTTTATTGTGGTGGTTCGATGGTGATTTTTAGGGTGGTTGTGGTTGTGGTGGTTCAGTGATGATTGTTAGGGTGGTGGTTGGAATGTGTGGTGGGGCTGAGGTGGTTGGTGGGGCTAGGGTGGTGGGAGGGGACGAACACGTTTTATCGAGATGGACACGTTTATCGACCTCTTCGTATTCAACTTGACACATAAAAATAACTTTAAAGCCAATTTAATTTAAATTAAAATATAAATAATAAATCTAACACATAGATCGAGACGGAACCATGTAATTTAGACTTGACACATAGGTCTAGAATGGCCATATAGTTTAGACTTGACACGTAGATCGAGACAAGCCCGTATAATTTAGACTTGACACATAGTCGAGATGAACTCGTATAAAGTATAAATTAACTTGTTTATCGAGATTAGACATGTTGTAATATTTTATATATTTTCTTTGTGCTATTTTATTTAAGTATTTTGGGTGTTATAATATTTAAGGTGATTGTGTCTTTTGGTGCTATCTCTCTTTCGTTACTCGTGTGGATTAGCGGGTTTTAACGGAACGCAAAACTGTGAGTAGATCTTACTTTCCCCTTTTTGTCACTTTAAATTTTTGGGGTGCTTCATATGTCATGTTTCATATGATCGTATACTTATTCAATAACATGCCAAGTTAAGTGTCATGTGTGCTCCTGTTTGTTTCGTATGTTGCATTACTTGTTTCATTCATACACTATATGTGTTTACCACTTTGTTCATGGATTTCATAGTTTCGATTTTCCCCTTTCGGGCTTGAATCGCGTCATTGTTTCATAGTATCGCTTTTCGCCTTCCAGGCTTGAATCGCATCATTGTTTCATTTCTTATGTTTCGTTATGACATGTTACATTATTTACTTATGGTTTGGTTGATTTTCGGATTAATTAATTTTGTCACCTATTACACTTATTATTGCATGCTAAATAATTTTTACTAAATAAAAATTACTAAACTTTTAAAGTTAAATAAAAACGAATAAAGATCTATTTGCCAACTATTGTTGACCCAATTTCTTTTACACATGAAACAAGTACAAAAGGTTGATAGCTACTTGAGAAGACACATAGGCTTGTGCCTTAGAATAATTAAATCAACACTTATGTTATCTTTTTTTTTATTTTGAATATTGTATGGTTTTATTTAAAACAATTATTTGGTTATATGAGACAAATTAATATTATGATATAAATATCAAACTTTAAATATATGTCAAAAGCTATGAAACAATCATATCATACCCTGTGCCATCTCCGCTGTGGGTCGGGGTGTGACACTACCACCATGAGTTTATTCGGATGACTTCCCGTCAAGCACGAAAGCCGAGACGTCAGGCACGTAGGCAGGGACATCAGCTCATGCCGGCAATGATGACAACACTGATAGCGATAGCGACATGTCGCCCGTAGTACTTTTTCGTATTTGTTTTAGTTGTATCTTTTGCTTTCATTGTACACGCTCATGTTATTTATTATATTTTCGGTTGTTTATTTTTATTGTTTGTTTAAATTGTTCGTTACGCATTTAGTTCCATTGGTTTGGTTAGTTGTTTTATATAAACGTTTGTATTCGACTTGACAACCTTTAGATATTTTTAACGATACTTTAATTTAAACAATAATTCAAATTTAAATAATAAATACTATTATAAATAATAAATCGAACAATGATTGAATTAACTTGGACTTAACATGTTTTTTTAGAACTTGACATGTTGATCGAGACGGATCCGTTAACATTAAACAGTGTTTTAAATTTTAATAACTTAACTATTATATCAACATGTTTATAAATATTTTATAAAAAAATTTAACAAAAGAACAACATTTTTTAAAAATATTGCTTTTAATTTATCAACATATTTTAATAATAGTTAACAAAAGAAAACCTTTTATAAAAAAAGAATCTGACTTTTTTATTAAAAAAAAACTATACGCTGAAGCTACGTATAGCCCCATACCTTTTCCCTGACTTTTGTTTTTTCATCCAAAATAATACCTCATCCCATACAATGCGTACGGGGCATTAGGGGATGTCCAAATAAACATAGGGGTGTCCAAATAACTAAGGCATTATATATTATATATATATTATAAATTTTAACATTTGTTGGCTTTATAGGTTGTATTTTATGCTTTATTTGTGTGTTG
This sequence comes from Scalesia atractyloides, assembly GCA_947069175.1. Classification (NCBI taxonomy): domain Eukaryota; kingdom Viridiplantae; phylum Streptophyta; class Magnoliopsida; order Asterales; family Asteraceae; genus Scalesia; species Scalesia atractyloides. The sequence goes on along the minus strand of CAMTDV010000007.1, from coordinate 63,110,113 downwards.
TGCATTAGAGTGTTGTATGCTAATGGTACAAATCCTACAACTCATAGTTATGTATTGTACCACATGTTAAAGTACATGATACGTCCTCTTGATGCAACTTTTCTTGGTTGTTTGACATGTTTTCTCCATGTGTCCTGACTTCTTCTGTTACCAAGTTGATTGATATTTTTTTTAAAGTTTTGTATTGTCATATATTTTACATGGTTAATGTTTGATGTCATTTAACCTTCATCACGACAACGCGGGGGCTTCCATCTAGCATTTTTTTACGTTTTGTCTTAATTTGTAAGTTGTCAGACAAAACACGGCGGGGGTTCCATCTAGTTATTTTTATAATAAATATTTAGCGGTTCAATTCGAGGGAATACTGTGTTTGTACCATTCCTACAAAATAAGTATAGGAAAGGTACAAACACATAATGAATCGCAATATATAAACAATGTCGAACAAAATATAACACAAACCAAGGAAAAAAAGACACAATGACTCGCTAAACGACACATTGACGAAAACAAACACAATGCCAAATAAAAGTCATAATGATCTAAAAAATTCTAAAATCTACAAGCTAAAAATTCAAAAGCGAAAACCTAAAAACTAAAATCTAAGATCGTAGAGTTTGACGAGACGGTTTCTATACCACTATGAATTCAATGAGTTCATTATTACAATTTCTCTTACTTCCTAGTTTTAGGACACTATGTATTTGAACCTCTCCCTCAATCCAAATGTCAGTGTTTAGTGTTTTTTATATTTATAAAAGTAGTAATTGCTATAAATGATTATTCGTTTACATCAAGGTGATGCGTAATGGGTATTATAGGGGCGTGAAAGGGTTTGATAACGCCCCCAGCACCATCCCCTTACGCCATACGTTATGGTTAATGTCACTTAAAAGGGCATTTTTCACCACATCAACATTATAGAGCCCCTTAAAAATGTGTAATGGTTAACCCCACTTAATGCCCTCTTTCTATAATTATTTTCCAATTTTGTTATTCTCGTTGGACATTATAATAAAATGCCTCTTCCTCTTAATGCCCATATAAAACCCACGGAAATGGTGTTGAGGGTATTATCAAGTCACTTCATCCCCCTCCCTATAAATGCTCATTACTCATAGTATTAAAGGGCATGAGGAGGGAGGAAAATTTTAGAATAATGTCTAAAAAAGAAGAAAAAAATAGAAATAATTGATTGAACTGTGCATTAACCGTTAGGCCATTCGTAATGGTTAATGCCTTCTTATGAGTTTTTTTCTGCCACTTCAAAATTATAATGCCTCTTAAAAAGTTGTATAATGGCTAAGCCTCTTATTGTCCTAATTACATCATTAGTTTCCAAAAATCTTTCTTATTAGGCATCATACTAGAAATGTCACTCTATTTTCATGCTCCTATAAAGTCCAAGAGGTGGTGTTGAGGGCATTATCTAGCTACTTCACGCCCATATAATGCTCATTAGTCATGATGTTATACATTTTAAAAAGTATTATGATGCTAATTTAGAAAAAAAAATGTTATTCAGATACGCATATAATTTTTTTTTCATTATGAAATGGATTCCTTATTTCTATACCTTTTTATAATTTACATTCTTTGATCATTCAATTTTGTTACGTGTTTTTTTTCAAATATATCCTTTACTCATTTACAGCCTGTGATGCATTCACTTGCAAGATCAAATCTTGTCTATCATATTTTAATGATTTGACGTTTTATGTTTTAAAAAACTAATTTCGGGTGTTTGATTTTTCAAATGTTCATTAGATATGATTATTTATGGGATACTTACATTTATTTGATATATTTCTCATTAAATTATTTATCCTGTCATGACCATCGCATAAAATCAAAACATATTTGTTGTTCGATTATTCAAGAGATCATTAACGGTATTCTTTAAAATACAAAATATTATATACGTTTTTATCTCTTAGAATGTAAATAATTTAAGTTTTATATATTAAAATTACTAAATTTTGAACTAATTTGATTAGCTATATAACCTTTTAAAAAATCTACAGGTAACCATTTTTTTTATAATTGAACGGTCGTTTTATCCATCTAACTTAAAACAAAATGTAGAAGTATTTTATCTTTTTATGTTAATGCATATTATAAGTCTAATATAACCAAACTATAAATAAATCAGTAAATAAGTTTTCTAAACAAAAAGATATAAATAAATCAGTAAATAAGTTTTCTAAACAAAAGATTTAAAAAAAATTATGAAATGCGATACGACGATATACTTCAGTAAATAAGTTTTGCATGTAACCGACTCTATATAACTAAACCAGTCAACCGGCCATTGTCTACTTATTTCTCATGTCATAAATAAATGTACGTAGTCGATTTACACCAAAATCTAAAACAATTTTATCTTTTGATTTAAGTGTATATTAGATGGTCTAGTATAATTAAAATATATACTAATCAGTAAATAAAATTTATAAAAGAATTATATATATATATAGGATTAGGTTCAAAAGTTAACACTAGTATATTTGTGAACTGAGCGAAACTAATTCTGGCCATACACATGTGTGTATATATATATATAGAAAAGTGTAACGTACAAGAGGCCTTATCGTACGACCGTACGCGATGACAAAATTGCACGTTATGTGTTTAAAAAATAAATCGCATGTACACTTAACATAGAGAAATCACATGTACAAAAAGAAAGTGAAATCGCATGTTGTAGAATTAAATCGCACGTTGAAAAAACAATCGCGTACGGTCGTATATTAACCCCTATTGTACAATAACCGGCCTTTATATATATGTGTGTGTGGGTACAACAATACGGTCCAGTAATAAGACTTTCCCATTGCACGAAAGGGACATAGGCCTCTCTTCTCTATGCCGAATGGCTCACGCACGGCTCTCCTCTCGTTCCCTCTTCCACTCCTTGCCATAAAACTCTCCGTTGCACGAGAAGTACAATGGGTCCATCTTCTCATTCCCTCTCACCCTCCTTGCCCTTATCGCGTGAATAAGGATTTCACTCTCACGTTACACACTACCCGCCCCATCTTCGCTCCTCCCTCCGTCTTCTACGTACGCCATCCAGCTTAATTGAGATGGTAAAAAATGTAACACAACACAATTATCGAGTTTGTACAAAATAATATGATATCATTTCATTTAATTTAACTTATCCTCTTAGATAAAAAACCTGACATAACATATTTTAAACCTATCATCAAAAATACAATTATTTATACCAAACAAAATCCTAGAGAAAAATAAAGCATTCCAACGACACAAGTGGATTCTCAAGTGATTCATCATTTCCATCCATCGGAGCCCACCCACTCTCCTCTCTCTCCGTACCCGAACCCATATCTAGATCCATAACCCGTTGCGGCAAAACCGACCCGACCTGACCTGGCGAACTATCCATCTTCCTCACCGACGGACTTCTTCCGACCCCATTCCTCCCACCACCACCACCTGTCGCCACCGTCCGGTTCGCCGGAGATCTTGACCGGGAAGTCTGCCCGGACCCGGGCCCAGGCCTCTGCCGGCCGGTTGACCCAAACCCGGATCCACGGTTATTAATTTCAGATCCGGATCTGACCCGATCCCGGAGACTGTTGCTTACCTCTCACAGGAGAATTTACATTTTTAACTGTACGGAGCTCGCCGGAATTATTATTATTAGCTGCCGGTTTCTTAACTTCGCCGGTGATCTGTTGGCAACTTTCCGGCGACAAACTTCAAAGTCTTCTTCAAATGTGGTGTTGGAAACAGTCTCGCTCATGTTACTACAGATCTCGGAGACTTCGCCGGAAAAATTATTTTCTTCATGGTTGAAATTTTGTTGGTTTCGGATCTTGTGTAGGCTGTTTCTGGGGTAGTTTTTCTGGGTTCATCTTGGATTTTGTTGAAATGGTTGGGATTAGGGATTTCGGAGAGTACTTCTTTCACCGTTTCTTCCTCCACCGGTGGCGGAGCTCTGCTTGATTTTGATGAATGCCGGTGGAATTCCGGCGACCCGGGTGTTTGTGGGTACTTGCACAACAACCCATTTGTTAAATTTTGAAAAAGATTGGAACTTGGTGGGGAAATGGCACTGGGATTAGTGGTGGTACGGTGGTGATGTGTGGTGGTGTGAAGGGGTTGGGTGTTAAGGGGGAGTGAAGTGAGGGTGGTGTGAAAGGGAGTTGGGAGACAATGGGGATAGAGTGTTGAATTTATTGGTGTTTCCAACTAATCCAAACAAGAGGTAAAATTCTTCAAATTAATGTGTGAAATGTTTTATTTTTTAGTAGAGTGGGAGGGGCACCTTAACTCCACTTTACTGTGTGCAATGGGCCGCTAACCCCCATTCGGTGTTTGGTGAAGTAGCAAGGTGGTGAGTATCTCACCGATGGGGAAGAGAAGAGATAAAGGAGAGACGGGGTTAATGGTGGGCTCTACCTCTTTCGACCAATCATAAATTTTTCTTTTAAAAAAAAACTTGTTTACCATTTTCCATATGCTTGAACATCCCTAGTGTTTGAGTGCAAAATAAGGAGTGAAGAAGGAAGTTAGCATGGCATGATATTAGTGGTTATGGGAAAAGTTTACCACTACCCATTTGGGGAGCACCCCTTCCACCTTTATATTTTCTATTTGTTTTTTTAACGGCAAAATTGGATTACTGACGAATCACTGAAGAATAATCGTGTTATAAACGGAATTATCCGATCATATCTATCTTCACTAGACAATAACATCTATACACCAATTAATGAGTAAACCCAATAAATCTAAGAAAAACTCCACTTATAAAAATCGAACTCATGACTAATAATTCTAGTTCTTATTCCACACTCAATATTTCACTACGCTATAATAATGCTATCTACGTTATATTTTGTTTTTGGTAAAGGTTTTGTGAAAAATGAAAAGGACAGTGGAAAATGTAGGGAAAAGGGGTGATGGTGAATTGGAAAGTAAATATGTAGGGTCAAACGTGAAACTAGTCGTTTCATGTTAACTGCTTGGTGATATTTTTGTGAATTAAAAAAGGTATGATTCTAATACATACTTTAATTTTGGAGTATACGGTCTAAGGATGATAGAGTAATGTCATTTTATTTCTTGAGATTTATTTAAATTTGCTATTTTAATTTAAATAGTTTTCTTTCTTTTGTGTATTTGATTTTTTTCCTTTTGTTGTTATTTTGATTACGTACCCTAACTTTGTCCAAAAACCCCATTTTTAACCAGATGTATTTTAGGGATTTTCAATTTAAATCTTTCCAATTGTCAATTTGATCCACTCTTTTTTCTATTACTAATTCGAACTATTACTAATTCGAAAAACCCTTTGATTATTCAAAAACATAAAACAACATATTAAAAATTAATTAATGTATATACACACATAATTACACACACTTTCTCTCACTCTTTCCCCGACCTCCTCTCTAACTCTACCTCTCTCTGCATCTCCCACCCAACACCACCGTGCACCACCGTTTCACAACCCCCGCTCTCATGTCTCTCTCCCTGAACCACAACCACTGCCTAATCAAAACCCACCACACCATCATCCCTAAATCAAACCCATCACTCGCCCGCCCCAAATCAATTCAATCCTTACCGTTATCATCATCACCACCACCACATTCCTCAAATCAATCACAAAAAAATTAACAAACGACACCACTAAACAGACGAGGTAGATCTGTCACCTACACCACTGCTGCAACCACTGCCACCTTCTTAGAAAGAACAACCACCACCCACCACCACCCCCACCCTCGACAGCCTCTCAATAATCTTTATTGTATACACACAATAAACAACCAATCAACCTTTACAATCTCCCGCCACCTTAACAATCACCATCTCCGACCACCGTAACAATCCCCGTCTCCGACCACCGTAACAATCCCTGCATCGACCACCATAACAATCCTCTTCCCCGGCAACAGTCGCAGCCACCAAACCCGACAATCGTTTTTGAAACATCCTAACATGTTTTAACAAAAAATACACAACGGATTTGTGAACTAAAAAACTTATTTCCTTATAAACATTTTAACATACTAGAAACCATTGGAATAATCCCTTTTACAATATGGTGTCCTTCATTCTTATTTAAAAGATAAAACACAATCTACGTTTATAAACTATCTAACCCCGCCCCCGTAAAACCACGTACTTTGACTCGATCATCCACCATTTACACTCCATAGTGATGATAATTCCGTGCAACCTGCAATCACCACATATAACCGCATCATTGATATTTGGTGACATTATACACAATCTAACCATACATAATTAAATGACCACGCCACATTCTTTCTACTTATGCTAATCATCACAGTTATCTTTCCAGGTACAATCTTGCATCCCAACGTCAAATCTTTATAAGCCCAACAATAGTATACCTTCACTTTCATTTCATCTCGAGACACAACATTAGTGACATTAATACTCAAACATATTGAAGCCATTTATACATATACACAAACATACCTTCATATCCAAGCTCTTACGTACAACTTACATTCCCATAAATTCATACTAACCATTCATCGTCACAATCTACCTTACGTATAAGTCTTATACATACAAACCTAGGCGCATGCTTATTTCTATTCGTGCTTACCTGTGGATTCCACCACTAACATGTAAGTACGCCATACACATACATGCTTACATACTTATTCATTCCCAACAAACATTATCACAACTCAATAGGTTTACATAACTCCCTCCTATTAGTTACTTTCACATTTCGGGGTTCATTAAGGGTTACGGAACAGGTTTTAGGAGGTACGGAACTCACGGTGCGAATAACTAACAAAAACAACATGTCAGATTTGTGAGGAGCGTCGGCGACGCCCTACTATAGCGTCGGCGACACCTCCTGAATAGTTACTTCGGGCCCTCATTAGCATAGACAGTTGATTAGAGCGTCGGGGGAAGGGGCAACGTTGGCGACACCACCTCTGTGCTGTCGACGTTGTTTTTCCTTATTTAAGTTTACACAACCGTTCCCGGTTCTCGTTCCAAACCGAACTGACCCATAACGTCCTGTATCATCCCATAACATTTCGTATCATTTTAACACTTAACCCCATGTCCTCATAATCAAATCTATACTTCTATCAAACTTTCTTGATTTTGACCCGTTTGATTATACTAAGTTATTTCCAACATAGCTAACTATTTATGGCCCGCTAAAATAAGCTTGCCTTAGTACTATGATTACTTAAAGATTCTTACATGATTCCTATACCATAACACCCAAAACCCACACCGACACATACTTTCTACATTTTGACCCGTTCACTTCTATCATGAATTCCGAACATAGATGACTTCCTATGACTTACCACAACAATACGTACCTTGATTCTTACCCTTACCCATAATTTCTACATGATTCCCTGTATTCAACATAACAAACTTTATCTATAAAAGAAGAAGTGATTCCGAAAATCACTTACCTTAAGCGTCTGTTTCGTACTTGCTTCCTCGCATCCTTTCTGATAGCCTTCCATGCTTCCACCCACCTTGACATGATCCTATACTTTCATGTCATTATGGTTACCACATTATTAGCATATACACACATTCTAAATATCATTCATTTCACATTCATATCCTATATCCACTTACTTTTTGGTTAAATCAAGCCACATTCTAAATTACATTCATAACACTTTCACGGTGTCATTTCAACATATTCTAACATGATTGCTTGCTAGTAAGTTCGAATATCCCATAACTAACACAATTTCACTTATTGAATTACATCAAGCATACATTTAAACACATGGCGGAAATACCACATACTAAGCTCTAGTACAAGCTTTTAATGCACGAATTCAACCAATTCATATAAAAATCACAGATCACATCATATTTTACATTCCATTCATGTTCGTCACGTGGTTACATGCAAATTCACTTACAATCATCTACTAGACATTTTATCAAACACTTGGCGTACGAACCATATCTAAAGCACAATGTACAAGTAATTTATGCCTACCTTCCTAGTTCAAAACATCAAGCATCATGAACATTTCTCTAGTCATAGATTGCACATGCAATACCATTAGACCATCCATACAACATCATCAACTTCATAATTTTCGTACAAGAAATTTGTTATAAACTGTTTGTTTTCAAAACTTTAGTTCCTTACCTCTGATCGGAATTTCCTTCAGATGTATTAAAGATCCATATGTCAGAAAGCTACCATCAAAATTTCAGCTCATTCCAACGGTCGGATCTTCGGGAAAATCGATTATACTAAGTTGTATTTTAACTAAAATGGGAATACAAACATCTTTGAAAATGGGTTTCAAAGTCATAGTTAAATAGCTCTATTTCTTATTTCCACCGTTTAAAATGATCATCTAAATGTTGTGAACCATATATAAAAAAATCAAGACGTTTCAACGGTTGGATTTCGCGGATCGTTCGGTTCTTTATAACTGGGTTATTGGATAACATTCTGGACAGATTTGATTTATACAATTTTAACAACTTTAAATAAGGATTTAGGGAAATCGGAGCTTACCATGTCATTAGTAGCATCGATAATTGGTTCTAGGCTGAAACCCACAACTTCGACCACCTCCGGCCACCATTGGCCACCGCGAATCGCCGCTAAACGCCACCGCCGGCCACCCCTCTTTCTCTAGTTCCCTCTCTCTCTCTTATTTCTCTCTCTAACTTGAGAGAAATCTGCCCAAAATGAGCCATAAAAGAGCTTTATATATATTGAACTTTGGATATTTACATAATCCTCCCTATCATGTTTGATTTTTACGACAATGCCCCGTCAAGTTCGGGCGAGTCACAATATGAGGTAGCTGTATACACCTGAAATGAACCCGTCATATTTATCGACATATAGTACTAAAATACATTCCATTACAATATGATGATCCCTAGCAAGTTATTTTTCCTCATAAATAATTCACAACGAATTATAAAATAATATTGTATAACTTCATCTAAAATGGTAACCATACTAATGTGCTTTAATATCTCTTTAATTACATGACATGAATTAATCTCATTTACGCATTTTGGGGTGTTACATTTTTCATTGCCATCATCATTCCTGGCCACCGTCGCTATTGTAACGCCTCGCTTTTCGCAGCTTTCCTTATTTAGGAAGCATGTCTTGTAATTCTATTTTTGGGAATTTGTAACCCTTGGAATCGTCTTTCGTTGTACCATTGTAAAAATCCGAGACTTTGATTGTAATAAAATTTGTACTTAAATACATACTTGTTTTACATGCATTCGATCATTAAATACATGTTTACATACAAACCGATACTTGTTATACGTGCAAATACTCATACATACATACTCGATGCTCAAAATATGCTTACATATATGTTTTACGCTTAAAAACATGCCAAAGAATATCAAGTTTTAGCTTGAAATGAAGGAAAAACCAAGTTCAGGGGCCAAAAATGACAAAAATCAAACAAGTTTCTGGATTAGGGACTCTCGCGCCCTGCGACCGTCTCACCTTTCTTTTCTCGCGGCCTGCCAGAGAATTCAATCCACAAAAATTTGTAATCAGCTCATGGATTGGGAAAAAGTGTGTTTGTTGGTTGTGTTTCTTGCATTAAATTCCCATCTAACTCACCCCCCCCACCTCAACTATAAAATCCACCTCATTCTTCACTCACTTTGCACCTCACAAACACTAATCTCTCTCTCAAATCTCTCTAAACTCAGCTTTAATCCAGAAAGTTCAAGACTTTCAAGTGAGTTCTAACTCACCTCTACTTCACTTCTTTACTCTTTCTTTCTTCTTAACACTTGGAACACCTATAGGAGTGTTTTCATAGGTTTTCCATGGAAAAACCAATATGGAACATCACCCTATTTAAGGTCACAAGTATTAAGAAACTTTTTGTTTTAATAGGGTCTTTAACCCACAAGTGTTGTATCCTTCCAAGCTTGTTCTTGTAACAAGATTTGAGTTGGTTGTGTGTGATAACTTGGAAGCCTTGGCTATCCTACCTTCAATCCACCACCTCACTTGATAACTTTAAACACAATGCAACTTTCAATTTCATTTTTAACTTATTCATGACCATCCTTGTTGTCCTTGTGACAACTTGTGCATTGGTGAACATACGAAAGAGGTTAAAGGAAAGTTATCCTCCTACCTCCATGCATGACTCTATCAACTTCCATGATAAACATGACAGAATAATTACTATACTATAAAAAATATATATATATATATATATAATACACTAACCGAACCCTTGACGACAATCGAATGATTGTTCGTCATGGTACTAAGTTACATCACCTAGGTACTTAACTTCTCGTTACGATTCTAATGGGTATCTTAACCCATGAAAACACATCGACCCAAATGGGATTTATAGTGTCAAAAACTAGTATTAAGTCTAGATGATTATTTTCTCGTATACATACTTTGGTATATTTAAATTCCTAATCCTCCATTATCGTCCGAATACTTACACGCGTACGTTTTCCTCATGTAGGATAACTCGGTGTTCCATCCTTCCAACTCTCCAAACCCTTCACGGATTTACCAAGTGGAAGCTTGCAAAACCGTGAGTACACTTGACCCATTTCCCTATTTACACAATTTGGGTTGTAACATGTTAACGTACAAAATACAAAAATACACACAACATACTTTATACACTCGATTCGTTATATATGCTTATTTTTATGCATAGGTTCATGCTAGATTCATACATGCTTCTTGTCATTAACTTAGCTAGCCCGAACTTAAAATATATAGAGCTCTAGAAGTAGCACACCGCCCGTTGGGGTATTGTTAAGCTTATTCTTATTCTTAAATAGTCTCGTTACTTTTGTGGCGAGAGACACTTAATTCTTGTGGACACTTGGGTTTGACATTTAGTATTGCATGCTAGCTTACCTTATATATAATTGCCAAGTGGGATTTGAGCAAACTCTTTTATACTTATGCTATGTAGTCCAAAACTTGTGCACTCGACAATGCTTTTGCGTTGAACCATATTTTTAACATGTTAGAGGTTGATGACGATGTTAAGACGAATCTTGTATGAACATGTAGTCGGTGCGATAATGGCCAAAGATGCAAGTTATCACCACCGGGCGTTCCTCTTGCGGGCCCCTGGGAACAATGGGGAATATGACCTGTTGTTCGCGCCAGTGTGGCATACAACTCTTCTGATGGCTGCGCTTGCGCGCTGGGCCACCCTGGATCATATTGACTAACGCTTGCTTCATCTTTTTGTTACTCGGGCCCTCTCCGCCACGAGTAATCTAGCGCACCTCCTTGCGCACATTTTGAAGTAAGTGGGTGAGCTTCCCACTTTTCAACGCCTTTTCGATCTCCGTGCACAAGGAGATGCAGTTGTCGGTTGTGTTCCCCGTATCCTTGCGATAATCGCAAAAAAGGTTATGGTCTTGGCCTTTTTTGTTCTTCATCGGCAGCGACTGCTTAAATTGGTGGTCTTCTATGCTCAGCACTTCCGCCGGAGTCTTCGTCAGTGGGGTCCACTGATGATCGCGATTGTCTTGCTTGATTGCTCTTTGGGTGTCACACCCCGACCCGCAGCGGAAAAGGTGATCGGGGCATGATTGGGTTATCATCAAAGCTCATGACATTTATTAAACGTTTCATATTCATTAATACAAATTAAATGGAAATTTACAATAAATGTTACAACATGATCTAACTAACAATCTAAACTTCTTTGTTCTCTTCTAAGGCATATCCTATGTTTTCCTTGCTTCAACCTGTTCACCTGTATCATGTGTAAAAGGGTTTTTGGATCAACATAATGTTGGCGAGTGAATCCTATGGAAAACATTTGAACAAATTTATTTAAATTGATTATGAAATATGTGCACAACCAAACATGAGTAAAAATAGATGTAACTTAATCAACAATCATAAGATGTTAAATGAAACACACATGAACAATAGTGGACCAATTAGAGGCACGCGATGCTCAACTCGTCTCTCACGAGGAACTGAGGGGCCTGATGAATGATTTGCATAACATGATAATATGAATGACACAACTACAAACAATATAAACTCAATGATACACACATGAACAATAATGAATTTGATTTGAAGCACGCGTTGTTCAACTCGTCTCCCACGAGGAACTGATGGGCTTAATGTATGAGTTTCTTATAACTTGACAAAAAGGCAATAAGTAAATCACAACAATAAAAACAATCTAAGTTTAGGTCATGATGTGGTATGGCACAAGTTTAAGTAAATAAATTAATTATTTTCATAACACATGACACACCCCAAAACGTGTAATTTAAAAGGGGGAGTTGTAAGATTCACTCACAGTGGGCGCGTTCGGTTGATGACGTTGAATGCACGCGAAGTGGTTTTAACCACGAGTGAGATTTAACCTAGATAAATCGCATTATGGTTTGGTAAGTAAACGGATTTTATTAATCTATTTTAGTAGGATTGTTGGGTGTATTTTTGTGAGTTTGAGGCTATTTTCTAACCTTAAAAATGTTATTTTTAAGTATTTTTAATTGATTTTTAATTAAAATAATTAAATAAAAATAATAAAAAAATTTGATTTTTTCTCTGACCGTTGACCGTTTGACCTGACCGTTGACCGGTTCGATCATGTATACAAGTGCGCTGAGTGAGGCTCGAACCCGAGACCTCCCGTACGCGTGCACGCAGCTCTACCAACTGAGCTACGTGTCTAACCCGTTATAAATCTGATTTTAAATAGATATATATATTAGTTAGTTTAAACCGAAAATCATTTTTATTTTAAAAACAGTTTAAGCGAATCGGACGTGCACTCCACAGGTCTCGAACCCGGGACCTGTGGTTTAATCTAACACACAGTCCACCGCTGGACTGTTTGTTCAACATGTTATATAATTCGATTTTTATTATACTTAAATACTAATTAGTTATTTCCTTTTCTGCCTTATTTAAAAAGAAAAGATAATTGTCCGAGTCGGTGCAGAAGACCGGACTCGAACTCGTGACCAGTGATATAAACAAACACACAGTCCACCGCTGGACTGTGTGTCTAACTTGGTTATTATTCCGGTTATTAATATACTTAACATATAACTGTGGCGACTCCGGTTCAGTTTAACAAAAAAATGATTTTTATTAAGGCAGTGTGTGTGAAACGGGAATCAAACTCGTGACCTTTGCGTTATATGTGCACACAGTCCACCGCTGGACTGTGTGTCTAACCCGATTAATAAGTTGATTTTAATCATACTTATAATATAACGAATACATCGTCTTCTTCATCAAGGTTTAACCAGAGAAAGACGACTGACTGGTTCAAGGTTTTTATCGGTTTATTAGTGTGTTTCAGATCATTACGGTGAGATAAATGTGAAAAGAAAAAGAAATTGGGCGGAGAGGTATACCGACTGGACCCTCTGTTTTCCGGCAGAACTCCGGCGACAGCAATCAACTCCGGCGTCAGGTGTCTTGCAGCAGCAAGTCTCCGGAAAGCTTGGAAAAAGTATGGGTATCTCGGGTATAAGCTTCAGGGGCTCAGTGAGGTTCAGAAATAAGAAAATCGGTTTTCCGGCGACGAACAGAAAAGTTCCGGCGAGGGAGTTTTCGCCGAGAAAGAGTGTGGTTTTGAGCGAAAAGGTTTTCAATGGGTTGAGGGTGAATTTATAGGGGAAAATCGAGATGTATTTGGTCTGATTTCCGACTGGATTCGTAAATCATAAAAACTCCGGCGGTTATGGTTTGGTCGCGGACTTCAAACATCAATTATAACCGATGTCTTGTTAATGGTTTACGTTATAACTGAAAATGGTGTTAAAAACTCGCGAGGTTTCCGGGATTCCGACGACTGAACTAATGGGCGCCGATTTTGAATTCGTAACGTCACTTTATCAATTAAATGATTTCAATATTTACCAAACAGAACAAGTGGCACAGTGGTTTGTGTGTGTGAGATAAGTCGCTGAGTGACTCGGCGAGTGACCCGGGTTCGAAACCCGGCTGGATCATTTTGTTTTTATTTTGCGATTTTCAACAGTTTTTCAAAAACTAAATATATATTCCCGTATAATAATTGATTACGTATCGTTTAAAAATATTTTGGGCATTTAATTCGCAACGAAATTTTTGACTGACTGTTCGGTTGATAAACGGAGCGGGTTTGGTAAATCCGTTTTTGACGGATGTTACAGTATCCCCTGCTTTTTAGAAATTTCGTCCCGAAATTTAAATAATGATATATTTTGACTAAAAGGATGATGATGTTTAGTTTGACAGTTGTATGCTTAGAAAAATAAGGGTTTAAGTTTTTTGTTCGAGGCGGTAACGTTCCTTGTAAGGGTTAAGTACCCTATTCAGGAATCGCTTTTTGTTGCCTACTGTATAAGTATTGATAAACAGGAATGATTCGCTAAAAATGATATCATGCATAAGAGTTTAGATACGTTTGGGAAAGTATGGTTATATCCTAAGGCAAAACTTCTAACACTACAACCTATATGGGACATAAATAAAAGCACATCAGCTGACATTTGAACATAAGTAAACACAACAGCTAATATTCGAACATGAATAAACACATCAGCAAATATTTGAATCCACATTCTGATAGCATATATGTTTGAATGGTGGAAGTTCCTCTCTCGTTTGTTATGATGGAGAGGTTAGTTTATGTAGAAATGGATCACAATCCAATCTCTTTAAATAACATGATGATATAAATGTAACACAAATTCCAACCAAGGCAATACTAAATCCTACATGGAACTTCTCATAACCGCCTGATAATGCCTCTGATCCTTTGGCAAGAATACTTATATATAGGAAGTACCAGCGGCGTATCCACCATATTCTTGCCAAATTTTCATTAGTTTTATCCACAAGTTATGATTGGTTACCAAGAAACTAATAAATCCTACATAGAACTTCTCATAACCGTCCGATAATGCCTCTGATCCTTTGACAAGAATACTTATATATAGGAAGTACCAGCGGCGTATCCACCATATTCTTGTCAAATTTTCATTGGTTTTATCATTGAATTATGATTAGTCCTATAATTCTACAACCAATACAACAAACATAAAATACTGAAATGAAATATATCTGTGCGATCAAGGCTCAATCGAACGGAGCCGATCGTATTACATGTACTGAAAATGAAATGGATGTGCGCTCAAGGCTCAATCAAACGGAGCCGAACGTATTGAATGTACTGAAATTGAAATTGTGTGCTCAAGGCTCAATCAAACGGAGCCGAGCGTATTGCATGTACTGAAAATGAATAACTTAACCACACAAACAGCCTATGCATGGAACCTCTCATAACCGCCTGATAATGCCTCCGATCATTTGACAAGAATACTTATATATAGGAAGTACCAGCGGCGTATCCACCATATCCTTGTCAAATTTTCATTGACTTTATCCGCAAGTTATGGTTAGTTCGATGCGACTCTACTACAAACACCACAACCACAAGATACTGATAATGAAATTGTCTGTGCGCTCAAGGCTCAATCAAACGGAGCCGAACGTATTGAATGAAATTGTATGTGCGCTCAAGGCTCAATCAAACGGAGCCGAACGTATTGAATGTACTGAAATTGAACAACTTAATCTAAACAACCATCACACAATCAGCCTATGCATGGAACCTCTCATAACCGCCTGATAATGCCTCCGATCATTTGACAAGAATACTTATATATAGGAAGTACCATCGGCGTATCCACCATATCCTTGTCAAATTTTCATTGACTTTATCCGCAAATTATGGTTGGTTCGATGCGACTCTACTACAAACACCACAACCACAAGATACTGATAATGAAATTGTATGTGCGCTCAAGGCTCAATCAAACGGAGCCGAACGTATTGCATGTACTGGAAATGTAAATTGAAATGTGCGCTCAAGGCTCAATCAAACGGAGCCGAACGTATTGCATGAAATGGAAATGTAAATTGAAATATGCGCTCAAGGCTCAATCAAACGGAGCCGAACGTATTGCATGTATTGAAATGTAAAATGAAATAACCGATCAAGGCTCAAACAAACGGAGCCGATCGTGCGGGCACGCCCTGATCAACCGCATAATAAAATGGGGATCAAACTCAACCTCGATGGATGGGGAGCTACGGCCTCGGCAAATGCATATACTGAAAACAATATATAATATACAATAATTACTCTAGCAGTCTACACATGGAACCTCTCATAACCGCCAGATAATGCTTCTAATCCTTTGACAAGAATACTTATATATAGGAAGTACCATCGGCGTATCCACCGTATTCTCGTCAAAGTTTCATTGGCTTTATCCTTAAGTTATGTTCGGTTCTATGTGATAAGAAAAACATAAAACTAAACGATAGGAGTTGAGTCTGGATCTTCGGAGAAGAGGACTAGCTGAGTATCTTCGTTTGGGCCGTCATTATCTTCGACAGGATTGGCGTTGATATTGAAGACTCTTCCTCTTGCTGGTGGCATGTTGGGTTTTCTTGGTTTACTTGGTTAACTGGGTTTGATTGGGCTTGAGTGTTGATAACGTTAACCAATTGAGGGCATGTGTTTCTAAAGTGGGTAGGGTCGCCACAATTGAAACAAGCTCGAGTATATGGGAACACAGGGTATTGGGGTTGATAATAAGTTTGGGTCATGTTTTGAGTAGGGAAAAGGTTTGGTTTTGAAAGGTGCGACAAACATTGCTCAAATGACCATAGCGTCCACAAGTTGCACATAGACGACAAGGTAGGGTATGGGGATGGTGATAAAAACAGTTGTTGCATCGAGGGTGAGGTCCAAGATATGGTTTCTTATCTGGGTAAGCTGAGTTGGGTGCCACTTGGGTGATTGGGATAGCTCGGATGGGTATAGCGTGTAAAACTGGTTGATTCCGTTGGGTAGCAGCGAAAAGTCGCCCGACTCTTCTTCTCTTAGGATTGGGTTGAGAAGGGGATTCGGTTTGAGTGGAGTCGGAGGTTTCAGTCGATTCTTTATCCTTCTTCTTCTCCTCCTTGAAGTCTTTGTTTCGGATTCGGTTCTCGGTGAGCTCTGTTGCTAGCTCCATTGCTGCTTCCAAAGTTGCAGGCTTGGTACTTATCACAGGGTCTTGAATCTTTGACGGAAGACCACGAATGTAGTGCTCGATCAAACGGTAGAGGGGAGTGAACATGTTGGGAACCATTTGATGTAACTCGAGGAATCTTTTGTTGTAGGTGATGTGGTCTCCTTCCACTTGCTTCAATGAGTAAAATTCATATTCTAACTTCTTGATTTCGCTCCTTGGGCAAAATCGTCTGGTCATGATTTCCTTCAATTCGTTCCAAGTTAAGGACATAGCATCTTCCACACCTCGTTTGGCCTTCTCTGTGTTCCACCAAGTAAGTGCTATCCCATATAATCGACCGGTAGCATATCGCACTTTGCGATCGTCAGGGCAATCGCAATTTAGAAATGTGTTCTCCATTTCTTCAAACCAATAGAGGAGAGCGGTGACGCCTTCAGTCCCTTTGTATTTCGGAGGGTCGCATGATTTGAAATGCTTGTAGGTGCATTTAGTGGTATTTGGGGGAGAGTTGAAAATGTTTTGGTTTGCTTGATTGACAGGATTATCGGTAAGTGCTTGTTGAACTTGGATTACAATGTTGGGTATTACGGCAGCCATTTGTTGAGCAATTAAGGCAGCTATGCGTTCGCGGGCTTTTCTTGCTCTCGTCTTCCTACGGGCGAAGTTAGAAGACATCTACAAGGAATACATGACAAGAGTATGAGTTGGATGCTTTTGGGTTCATGGGTCGCATTAGGAATGAACATTCATAAAATAATTATAGATAAATAAATTACTACATCCATTGGATGTCTTGGGTTTTGCTCGCTGTTAGGCCCTACATGCCGCCATACTTTACCTGTGTAATCATGTGGGCCCCCATGAATACCGGTTTTTCATATGGTTCACACGGTTTTTTGCCAGGTTGCGTACACAAAAACCCGGAGAAAATCGAGAAATATGTATACAACGTGTGATATTCGGAATGTGTCCAGGTGTAGACACGGTGACACCTCAAAGTATGTTAGTTCGAACGACGTTTGGTGTGGCATGCTTTGGCCTAATAGGTCCTTCGTACTCTCATCGTTGGTCCCCAGGTAGGCAAGCTGGTCCGTTATATTGGATTTATACGAATGCCAGCCTAGACAGGACGTTCCGACTACCGGTACTTGTACCCTTCCAGTTACTACATGCCCGTCGCAGAACTTACTTTGATGAGATTTGAAAATTGCACAAAATCTTTGGATAATGAGAATATGAAAATAAATTGAATACATGAATATCGATATATGTATAATGAATATGTATATATGTATAATGAATATGTATATAAGCATGTATGTTTGACTGTAAATGTAAACAAATATGAAACAAATAAATGTCACAAGTTTGTATGTAACCACCTAATCAATTAAAATTTAGGCAGACTATAGTATAGGCTCTAAGGGTCTAATAACCTATCCTATATCCCTATAGTCATGGCTCTGATACCAATCTGTCACACCCCAACCCGCAGCGGAAAAGGTGATCGGGGCATGATTGGGTTATCATCAAAGCTCATGACATTTATTAAACGTTTCATATTCATTAATACAAATTAAATGGAAATTTACAATAAATGTTACAACATGATCTAACTAACAATCTAAACTTCTTTGTTCTCTTCTAAGGCATATCCTATGTTTTCCTTGCTTCAACCTGTTCACCTGTATCATGTGTAAAAGGGTTTTTGGATCAACATAATGTTGGCGAGTGAATCCTATGGAAAACATTTGAACAAATTTATTTAAATTGATTATGAAATATGTGCACAACCAAACATGAGTAAAAATAGATGTAACTTAATCAACAATCATAAGATGTTAAATGAAACACACATGAACAATAGTGGACCAATTAGAGGCACGCGATGCTCAACTCCTCTCTCACGAGGAACTGAGGGGCATGATGAATGATTTGCATAACATGATAATATGAATGACACAACTACAAACAATATAAACTCAATGATACACACATGAACAATAATGAATTTGATTTGAAGCACGCGTTGTTCAACTCGTCTCCCACGAGGAACTGATGGGCTTAATGTATGAGTTTCTTATAACTTGACAAAAAGGCAATAAGTAAATCACAACAATAAAAACAATCTAAGTTTAGGTCATGATGTGGTATGGCACAAGTTTAAGTAAATAAATTAATTATTTTCATAACACATGACACACCCCAAAACGTGTAATTTAAAAGGGGGAGTTGTAAGATTCACTCACAGTGGGCGCGTTCGGTTGATGACGTTGAATGCACGCGAAGTGGTTTTAACCACGAGTGAGATTTAACCTAGATAAATCGCATTATGGTTTGGTAAGTAAACGGATTTTATTAATCTATTTTAGTAGGATTGTTGGGTGTATTTTTGTGAGTTTGAGGCTATTTTCTAACCTTAAAAATGTTATTTTTAAGTATTTTTAATTGATTTTTAATTAAAATAATTAAATAAAAATAATAAAAAAATTTGATTTTTTCTCTGACCGTTGACCGTTTGACCTGACCGTTGACCGGTTCGATCATGTATACAAGTGCGCTGAGTGAGGCTCGAACCCGAGACCTCCCGTACGCGTGCACGCAGCTCTACCAACTGAGCTACGTGTCTAACCCGTTATAAATCTGATTTTAAATATATATATATATATTAGTTAGTTTAAACCGAAAATCATTTTTATTTTAAAAACAGTTTAAGCGAATCGGACATGCACTCCACAGGTCTCGAACCCGGGACCTGTGGTTTAATCTAACACACAGTCCACCGCTGGACTGTGTGTTCAACATGTTATATAATTCGATTTTTATTATACTTAAATACTAATTAGTTATTTCCTTTTCTGCCTTATTTAAAAAGAAGAGATAATTGTCCGAGTCGGTGCAGAAGACCGGACTCGAACTCGTGACCAGTGATATAAACAAACACACAGTCCACCGCTGGACTGTGTGTCTAACTTGGTTATTATTCCGGTTATTAATATACTTAACATATAACTGTGGCGACTCCGGTTCAGTTTAACAAAAAAATGATTTTTATTAAGGCAGTGTGTGTGAAACGGGAATCGAACTCGTGACCTTTGCGTTATATGTGCACACAGTCCACCGCTGGACTGTGTGTCTAACCCGATTAATAAGTTGATTTTAATTATACTTATAATATAACGAATACATCGTCTTCTTCATCAAGGTTTAACCAGAGAAAGACGACTGACTGGTTCAAGGTTTTATCGGTTTATTAGTGTGTTTCAGATCATTACGGTGAGATAAATGTGAAAAGAAAAAGAAATTGGGCGGAGAGGTATACCGACTGGACCCTCTGTTTTCCGGCAGAACTCCGGCGACAGCAATCAACTCCGGCGTCAGGTGTCTTGCAGCAGCAAGTCTCCGGAAAGCTTGGAAAAAGTATGGGTATCTCGGGTATAAGCTTCAGGGGCTCAGTGAGGTTCAGAAATAAGAAAATCGGTTTTCCGGCGACGAACAGAAAAGTTCCGGCGAGGGAGTTTTCGCCGAGAAAGAGTGTGGTTTTGAGCGAAAAGGTTTTCAATGGGTTAAGGGTGAATTTATAGGGGAAAATCGAGATGTATTTGGTCTGATTTCCGACTGGATTCGTAAATCATAAAAACTCCGGCGGTTATGGTTTGGTCGCGGACTTCAAACATCAATTATAACCGATGTCTTGTTAATGGTTTACGTTATAACTGAAAATGGTGTTAAAAACTCGCGAGGTTTCCGGGATTCCGACGACTGAACTAATGGGCGCCGATTTTGAATTCGTAACGTCACTTTATCAATTAAATGATTTCAATATTTACCAAACAGAACAAGTGGCGCAGTGGTTTGTGTGTGTGAGATAAGTCGCTGAGTGACTCGGCGAGTGACCCGGGTTCGAAACCCGGCTGGATCATTTTGTTTTTATTTTGCGATTTTCAACAGCTTTTCAAAAACTAAATATATATTCCCGTATAATAATTGATTACGTATCGTTTAAAAATATTTTGGGCATTTAATTCGCAACGAAATTTTTGACTGACTGTTCGGTTGATAAACGGAGCGGGTTTGGTAAATCCGTTTTTGACGGATGGGTAGCAATCTTATTTATCATCGTGCGTGCGTCGACAGGTGAGTAGGAGGGGTTTTGGTTGGATTCCTTCCAACTCTTTTTATTCTTTACAAAACTCCTACTCATGTCTTGCGGACGATGTTGGGGTAGAGGAGGTCTGCTAGAGTTTAGGTTGCGCTCAGTCTGCACGTAGACTTTTGCTGCCGCCATTAGTTTATCCCTGCGTTTTGGGAGGCCAGTAGTTCCCGACAAGACTTTGATCATCCCGTCGCAGCGGATAACATATTTGAATTGTGCACAAATCAGGTTTTCGTGCACATCCCCAATCTCCAACACCTCTTTATTGTAGCGGGTGATGAAGTCTTCGAAACTTTCGTCATCACGCCGCCAGATGTTCATGACGTCAGAGGAATCTCTAACGTACCACCGTTGTTGGCTGAAATGCGTTAGGAACTTGTCTTTGAGGTCGTTCCATGACGTGAGCTTACCCGCGGGCAAGTTATCAAACCATAGGCTCGCAACGCCTGTGAGAGTTTGAACAAACAAGTGACACCACATGAGCAGCATCCAGCCTCCGATTAGACCTGCGCCTGTGAACAGGTGCATGTGGTCATCTGGGTCTGTCAACCCATTAAACTTACCCATGTTGGAGGGTAGTTTCGCGCGCTCTATTGGTGCGAGCGCGATCTCCTTTATGAACTTTGAGTGTTCGGTTGCTTCAGCCGGCCAGTAGATCAAGTTATAATTGGATTCCGCCTCCGGGTTGTAAACAGCCCGTGGCACAGACTTGTAAGCCACATGATCTTTTGGCAGCCGGTGAAACACACTGGCGCTATCACCCTCACCATATGTTTTATCCTCCTCACGCAGGGGGTCCCGCCCCCCTAAGGAACGCGGGCCCAACCGTGAGTGGATGGACGCTCGCCTGTGAGTGTTGGACTCATTTTTTGACAGCGATTGAGAGTACTCCGTTTATCTGGTACGGAGGTGTGATGGAACGCTCGCTCCGGCCGGCGAGTCATAACTCAATACTCGCGGTGCAGGCGACGCATGCACGTGAGTAGTGGGTGGCTGCACCGGCGCAGCGAAAGCATTTGTTTGCGCACAGAGTTGCGCGTAAACGTCATTCAGGGATGTTTGAGACTTGATGTACCAAGACATCAGAGTTTCACCCGGATCAAAATAGATGTGACTGGTACATGAGGAGTTTCCATTTGAACTCGGGAGTTACCGGGATGTTCATACGACCTGAATCGTGATGAACACCAGCGTTCCCGGAAGCGCCTTCTTCCACTTGTCCGTCGGGTCGAGGGGCATGAACTGGGTTCTTACCCTCAGCCCAAGGACCTCGTGGTGTGTTTGATGGGAAATCAGCCATTTGAAAGTGAGGTTTTGAGGGAAAAAATGAACGAGAAATGGATGCTGAAGTAAGTAAAAAACCGGATGGCGCCAATGAAGAAACACCGGTTAACCATGAGGAATATCCGGGTTAAGCTCAACGCTTCTGCATAAAAGGTTGCCTCTTGTTTGCTTTCCTGGGTGAACTCACTTCAAACTATCTGCAAAACTAGCAACGCCGTTAACCTCGTCACAGGAGAAAAGGGAGGGTTTTCTCCGTGACCACACTCCGGCGTAAGAATAAGTACTTTAGGATTGCAAGGTAATAAGCAAGTCAGTAGTAATTAGTGAGCGAGCTAGAAAACATGTCCTTTACCTTGTGGTGTAATCCTTATTTTATAGCCGAAGATAGGTGTTTAGGAGATGGGCTGATAGGCCTTGGGCACGGCCCAGATGACCAGGGATATCCGTTCTGTCTCCTCTGCATCAACCATTAATGGTCTCTGGCAGGAGGTGCACTTTGTCGCATGTTGAATGGAGCCACGTGTCATGGCAGTTGTCCCTGGTGTCGACCTGTCATCAGCCGAAAGTGGGTGTGACAGTCGCTGGCATGAGTATGGTTGGTGCACAGTCTTTCCTCTGCATTACTGATCATGCGACACAGTCTGACACAATCTGCCGAGCGGCTATTGTGTCACAGCTCTGCAACTTTGTACCCTTGTATGTAGTCAATGCCTCTTTGCGCTTTTCCCTTCCGCGTGGCTTTCAGTGTTTTCTGGCCAACGCAGAGTTGTAGGGAATAAGTCCTTTTGTTCTCAAGACTATGAGTTGCTCTCATGTTGGTCTTGTCCTTGTGCAAGGTTTTAGGACTTTGCGGC